>CM065718.1:38871202-38891202 GCA_033310375.1 Conus canariensis
CTTATGTCTTAATTGTTTAATTTTCATCTCATTTGTCTAAATGAATCTTGAGTAAATGATCTTCAATACGTTACATTCCCTGCTTACATTATCTTTTCTCAACCTGCCATTAAGTTTACTAAAAAAAATTGAAAAAAGAAAAGAAAAGAAGGAAGAATGTCGGGCGGCATATTGTGTCTTTTTTAGAAATGAATTCATAAAAGAAATCAAGATAGATCGCCTAAATGTTCTTTTATTTTTGATTGACAAGAGTCTTTTTGGCTTAACAACGGATGTCATCTATACTTGTACATATGCTCTACCTGATGGTTTACCTTTTTGTATTCATTTCGGTATTGATAATGGCATAAGTGCATTCGAAGAGTGTCTTCTCGATTGTATGACTCAGTTTTATTATTATTATTATTATCATTATTATTATTATTATTATTATATTGGGTATTTATATAGCGCCTATCCTCGGTCACAGACCAAGCTCTAAGCGCTTTACAATAAACACACTACCTCACTCACTCAACGGGCTGCCTACCCAGGTAGAGCCGGCCGAAGAGCAGCCTACTGGCGCTCATTCAGTCGTTTCCCGTACCATTCAAATATCAGTCACTCATTTTCATTTATCTCATTTATTCCTCCAGTTTCTCACATAGGATGCATTTGATGTTTTATACGTGTCCTCCATTTCAACCGGTACACGATGGCACACGATAACAGTAAGTGACAATTTTTGTGGCTTGGTAAGAAATACCAGGCGGCTATCTTCAATTTACATCAATTTTGCCAGGGCAGCGGTGAACCCCCCTGCTCTTTTCGATTTTCAACTGCCGTGGGTTCTTTAACCCGTTCGCTGCTTGAAGCTGCTTGAAAATGTTACAAACAAAGGCTTTCCCAGTGCCAGGGAAATCTAATGATTTGGGGGTAATAATTAACAAAAAATTCTAGCTCAGAAACTACAAAAGATATAACAATGAAATACATATGATTTTTGAAGGAAATTGAATGAAGATTTTGAATCTGGGCTTCTTTTGTTTTAATTTTGATAATAAAAAAGTATTTAGACAATTAGATTTGGATAGATTTTTTTGCACGATCAAAAGCATATGTATTTACCACTACATCTTCACATCCAAACAAGAACACAAAGCAAAAAAGTTGAAAATAAAGTTTGTACTGTCACACTACACCTGTAAATGAAAGTAAAACAGTTTAGAAGTCTATCAAGACGCTCACACTCTATGCAGACAGGTCAATCCACGACCACGCCCCCCTCTCTCCACCACGCCCCCTTGCTGGACTTCAACCCTCTCTTTCACTGCTCCTCTTCCCCTACCTTTCCCTCTGCCCTGTGCCGCGCCGCGAGCAGGCCGCGCTCCCCTCTCACGCTGACTACCACGTCACTGACCACTGGCACGCAGTGCAGAGTACACACTAGGCGAGCTCGTTCGACGCTGGCAAACCAGTCAGCTGAACACACATTGAGGTCACACAGCCCAACACAATAACTGACGAATACGGTTGGCAATTCCATCACTATCATCATCTCACCTTCATGCTCGAGTGAGTCGTTGAATAAAAGATTATTGTCTTTGTCAAAAATCATTAGCAGAGCCTGCTCAGCTGTGTAAATACGTTGATTTGGTCGCTGCGCTTGTCGACAATTGCGCCGCCATCTTTGCAAGCGAGACGAAGTGCTGGCTGGTCATCCAGTCAGTGATGAGAATAAATGGGCTTTCCCCTCACGGTGGTCATTTACATATCATTTTAATACTACAGACATATAAGGCTTACTACGCACACTCTATTTAAGTCCGTTGATAGAAATAGTAACGAATGAAAATTCAAGAAAAATGCATGACGTCAGTGGACGGCCCATAGGCACTGGGAAAGCATTTTTAATGCGGCGTCAGCTGACGGCTTAAAGGCACTCTACGGGTTAACGTGTGCACGTGTCATTGTTTCCGGAAACTTGAATAGCAGAATTTCCAATTTTTCTCCAGATATATTTAACGACAGTGGTGAGTGTGACGGACCGTTTTTCATCCGGTCACAAAGTTTCATGTGCGACCGTGCTTACCGGAAGGTAGTTGTCGGAAGCCGGTTGCAAAAGTTAGCTGACTGCTACTCACCGGCGCATGGCTATAAGCCGGGTGAGTTGCACCGGTTAGGCAGTATCTGCAGTGATTCCGGCAATACAAGTCACAGAAGGCCGAAGAGGGACTCAGCCGTTTGCTAGTAGCAGTCAGGTATTTATCATTGAATGTTTATTTATTAACAAACTAAAACTGTATTCCCATTTAGGAGCGACTGAAACTTCCTTCTTCTTCTTCTTCTTCTTCTTCTTCCAAAATAGAGCCGGGCCGTTAGGCGTAGAGGCTCTGCGATGTGACGTTGTCGCTTTGCTTTGTCTCGGGCTTAGTTGGCTTGATGAATTGATGAATTGATTTAAAACTATATACATGGGTTGATGGGAGGGTTCAAGGAGAGACTGGGGGTGGCTGCAGGTAGTGGGGACTGCAGCTTAGGCGGCTCCTGAACGCCTCCAGTGTAGGTGCTGATGTGGTGGTGGTTGGTAACTGGTTCCACTCCCTGATGGTGCGGGGAAAAAAGGAGTGGTACAGAGCTGTATGAGTTACCCGCTCCTGGTGGATCTTCTGTGGGCCTCTAGTCCGTTTGTCTGAAGGGCGGTAGAATGTGGTGGGGTTGAGGTCTACCAGCCCGTTGTGGATACGGTAGAGCATCGAAAGCCTGTTATGGTGCCGACGCTCTTCGAGGCTGTCCCACTTGAGGTGTTTAAGCAGCCGTGTAACTGCACCTGGTGTCCTGTCGTGGAAATTGTTACAGGCGTATCTTGCTGCTCTCCTCTGAACTTTCTCCAGGAGTTGGGTATCTTGCTGTGAATTTGGATCCCATACGGTGGAGCTGTATTCCAGTGTAGGTCTGACCATGGTGGTATATGTGGCAGCTTTGATCTCTTGGGAGCAGTCCCTGAAGTTTCTTCTGAGAAGGCCCACCATTCTGTTCCCCTTGGCTGCCACTGTTTCGACGTGTCGGGTCCAGGAAAGATCATCCGCCATGGTCACGCCTAGGTACTTACTGGAGCTCACCGTATCCAGTATTTGTCCATGAAGGGTATAATCTGTCTGTATAATTCTCTTATGTCTACTTGGAGAGACTCGGATGGTATTACACTTGCTTGCATTAAAGCTCATCTGCCAAGTGTTTTCCCAGTCTTCCAAGTGAGTGAGGTCGGCTTGTAGCAAGGCTTGGTCCTGGCGACTGCAGATCTTCCTGTAGAGGAGGCTGTCGTCTGCAAACAACCTGGTGTGTGAGGCCTTGACTACATCCGGCAGGTCGTTTATATATGCTAAAAATAGCAGCGGGCCCAGTACAGTGCCTTGAGGGACACCAGATAGTACTGCAGCAGGGGACGAGTGTGTACCTTTGAGGGCAACTTGCTGGGTTCTGCCAGTGAGGAACGCCTGGATCCAGCCGAGTGTGTCGTTCCTCACTCCGTAGTAATGCAGTTTGCTCAGCAGACGACGATGCGGTACCTTATCGAAGGCCTTCGAGAAATCGAGCAACACTACGTCCACCTGATTCCCCCCGGCTAAGTTTCTGGCAATGTCGTGGATAGTTGAAATTAGCTGTGTCTCGCATGACCTTTGTTTTCTGAAACCATGCTGCGCATCGTTTAATATCTGATGTTGGTCAAAGTGGGTCATGACGCTGCTGTGCAGAACATGTTCCAGGACCTTGCACGTGATAGACGTGAGGGAAACTGGTCTGTAATTTTCTGGTAGCTGGCGATCACCCTTCTTGAAGATGGGTACGATGTAGGCCTGCTTCCAGTCCGTCGGTACCTGGTTTGTATCCAAGGTCAATTGAAACATAGTCGTCAGAGCTGGCGCTATTTCCTCTGCTGCTGTCTTCAATATAAAAGCTGGGACTGCGTCCGGACCTGTTGCCTTGTCAGGGCGGAGATTCTGAAGAAGTTTACGGACTCCTGGCACGCTGACTGTAATTGGTGGCATATCTGGGTACAGGCTTGGTCCTTTGGATGGAATGGTAGTGGTGTCTTCCTCTGTGAAGACGGACTTGAATTGATCGTTAAGGATCTCTGCTTTGCCTAGGCTGTCGCTTTTCAAGAACCCATCTGTGTTCTTCAGGGGAGAGACGCCCTCTGTATCCTGACGCTTGCTTTTGACGTATGCCCAAAACTTCTTGGAGTTGGACCTGAAGTCATTGCATACAACTTCTTCTATATATTTCTTACTAGCCTGTTTAATCATGTAACGTGTCTGGGTCTGCAATCTCTTGTATCTGTCTAAGTCTCTCTTCTTTCCCGTCTTCTTTGCTTTCTTGTGCGCTCGCTGTTTTCTACGGATAGCCCGGCGTATGTCAGTGTTGATCCATGGGTTAGTATGTCTGGCTGACGTAGTCTTTGTTGGGACCCGCACTTCCATCGTCTGCATCAGCTTGTCTTTGATCTCCTTCCAGGCATGCTCAGCGGCATCTGGTACTGTGGGGTCAGGCTTGAAAGACTGTGCAAACTCACGAACGTCTTCTTTGATCCCCTCAATGTTGGCTTTCTTCCACAAGTATATCTTGCGGCGAGGTGGTCTGGGACGGTAGGGAGCTAGTGCAGTGTCATAAAGGATGACATCGTGATCGCTGTTGCCAAGCGGTGGTAAAGGTTTACATCTAGTTTTGAAAGTAGGGTGTGAAGTCACGATGAGGTCAAGGATGTTTCCTCCTCTGTGGGTGGTGTAATCAACTTGCTGCTCTAAGTTGTTGTCCACCATAATGTCCAGGAAGGTCTGGTTTACGCGTTCTGGGTATCTATGCCCTTGGATGCCTAGCGTTGTCCAGTTTATGTCTGGCAAGTTGAAGTCACCGCCAATGACAATCACACTGTTCTTTGACTCCTTCAGGCTCGTAATTTCTTCTTTTGTAGCGGTCAAGTATTCTTCATCTATTCTCTTAGGTGGTCGATAATAGGCTGCTACTGTCATCTTTCTCTGGTCCCTGATTTTAATAGTCCCGCTGAGGAGTTCTACTCTTTTTGAACTTTTCACTTCACTAAGTTCTAGGTCTTTCTTTGCTGCTAACAACAGTCCCCCCCTTGAGTCTTTGGTGGGGCGGTCTCTTCTGTGTACGTCGAAGCCCATGTAGGATGGGAAAAACTCTGCTGTGCTAACTTCGTCGTTTAGCCATGTTTCAGTCCCTATTACAATGTCTGGATCACTAGCATCTATCAGGGCTTCTAGATCTCTACATTTCTTCCTTGCTCCGTAGAAATTAATATTCAGTACTCGTAGCTGTCGCTTGTTCTTACGTTGCCTGAGGCTCTCACGTTGGTGCGCTTTCGGCGATGATGTCCTGCCAAACTCCGGTGTTTGGGGTGCTGTGTTAATGTCGGTTTGGTTTATTACATCTTCATCAACAGATGTTGACAACTCAGTTGAGGAAATATCTGATGGAATGGATGATAGCTGACCAAACGATGTACAACCTACTGGGACTGTGGGAGTCGGACCAGCAGACTGTGTTGTGTCAGCCTTGTCGTCTGGAATGGTGTACAACTTTAAGTTGTTGATACTACGGCAATTGGGGCAAAACCATTGTTCCTCGCTGTCTCCCAGTCTCTCGAAGGACGCTGTGGACATGTTTACGCAGTTCTTGTGAGTCCATTTGTCACAATGGTCACACTCCACTGTCATTTTATTGCATGCTTTGGAGCATACAGTGCAAGGAAATCTAGGTCTTCTGGGGCCAGGGTTTGGTTCAATCCCGCTAATCAGAAGTAGGATCATTTTGTGTGTCGAATTTCTATTCATGACAAGAAGTTGTCGTTTTGCAATCCAAGGTCTCTGGCGAAGCCAAACAACCGTGCAGGTCGCGTAGTCTAGATTGTGGGAAAGTTCAGTGTTCCTGTACTGCTGCAGCAGAATCAAGTCATCAATCAGCGGTTGAATTTCCAATCCACAGTTCAGAAATGGGTACGGGAGTGAATTAAAGTTTGTACATACCCTCTCACGGATGATTGACGCAGTGCAATTGTATATAAGAAGGAAAACAAAAAGCTTTGAGGGTGAACATGACGATGTCCCAACGGGCGCCGCCATCTTGGAACTTGGTACTCCGCTCACCAGCAGTGGAAACCCTCTCCCACCACGAAAAACTTGAGGTACCAGGTATGAGCACTTGGTCCGCGTTAACAAGGAAACTTTAGGTATAAATTACCCAAAGATTGGAGAATATTGGATATTTTGGGCAGGGTGGAACTTTAAAAGTCAGGAGAGCTAAGGGCTCTTGTGAAGGTTTTATTTAAAAAAGAAAGTATTGTTGTTCTGTTATCCGATGACTTGATAGGGTAACAAAACGAAATTGTTTCGGAAAATGTGAATAGATGAAGTGAGTGTTATAAGAAGTGGTCTTCAGAAAAAAGAAAGAAGATTTTGTTTATTTTGTGACTTAACTGGCTATGAACTTCATGATGAAAAAAAAGTGTCTATTCTAATATGGTTTGCAAGAAGATGGAGAGTTTTGATGCTATGGATAATAAGCTCCCAGAGTGAGCGACATAGACTTTTGTTTTTCTTTCTGATGTGTGATGTGTTTACATGGGTATCAATATATGTGTTGTTAAACAAACGTGTGGTGGAAATCTTTCCCTTGCATATATTGAAGCTCTTGAACTGAAGTGAAGTGAGCGTTCTTGTGTTACAACAAAAGAAATGAACATTTCCTGAATTGACAAAAGACATGGTGATTATATGAAATCAATTGAACATTCTTGTTTACAAGAAAGCAAATGAACAGTGTGTGAATTAACGAAAGACATTTATAGTTTGAAAAAAATAATCATCAATTGTGTAATGAAATTATTGTGTGTAATGAATTGTATTCATGGTTTATTGAAGAGGATCTAGATGGAAATCCTTTTCCCTAATTTGGAAGACTAGATTATGAAAGGTTTATGTTGAAATCCTTTCCCCAATTTGGAAAACTAGAGTCTGAAAGGTTTATATGGAAATCCTTTCCTGTGCAATGTTATGATTCCGGAAAAGGGAATGTTGTAGTGTAATGATTCTGGAAAAGGGAATGTTGTAATGTTATGATTCCGGAAAAAAAAATATTGTAATGAATATGAACGAATATGCTGATATTTGGCTCAAGTTCTAGTGAAATATAATGTGGCTAATGAATATGAAGATAGTTGTGATTGCAATGAATAGTGGCCATGATAATCAAGGTAGTTAATCAGTTGCCCCCAGGTTGATAGTGTTCCCTGGACTGACGGGGACTGGCTGCTACCGGGTTAGGGCCGGGGCCATAGCTGTGTTGACGCCCCGTTCTCCACCTGTTTGCTGCTGGTGTTGAGAGGCTGGCCTGAGCGCCGACAATCGCCCTACCTGCCACTGCGCCCGTGACCGGTCAGTGTTGGGCCAGTGAAGAGGAGACATCGCTCCTGCTTCTGTGCCAGCGACCTGTGTTCAGGGCCGTCACTGCGTGTGTGGTCTGTGTACCACAGCTTTGTGTTGGTGTAGAGCCACAGGTGGTGTGTGTGCCACCACTTCTGATTAGTGTTGAGCCACAGCTCTTAGATGTTTTGAGCCACAGCTCGTAGGTGAGACTGGTCGCCGTGTGCTGGCAGAGACGCCACGATAGTGTTAATTTTTTTTTTTCTCTTTCCCCTTCTTCATTGTGAGCCACAACTTTGAAGAGACTCTGTGTCAGACTTGCCTCGTCGCTGCCGTCGTCGTCATCAGCGCTGGACCCGGCAGTTGTTAGTTAAAATTGTATTAATTTGTTGTATATGTACACCTGAGGGTGGGTGTACCAACCTATATTTGATCGTGTGTTTATTTGTATATGTTTTGTTTGATGGCTCGGGCAGCATAAAAAGAAAAGTGTTATTTTGTTGCCTGGCTGTCCATGTTCAGATGAGTGGGTGTGTGTATGTGAATTAAGGAAAAAGTCGTGCATGCATCCACAATTACTGAGTGGGAGTCAGACAGATATCCACACATGCACTTCCATCCGTAACATCTGGTGACCCCGTAGTACTTTTTTGCATTAACCTTCCAAATTGTTAGGATTAGGATTTCTTTTGTGACCTCTTATATTGGCCCCAATTATTAAGCAAGGACACGTTAGCAGATTTTCCTTTTGAGTGCATCGATTGTTTTGTGTTGTTGTATGACTGTTCCATGTTGATTTAATTTCCCGTCTCCAGCGTAACGGGGTATCTCTTTTGTATAGTTTCTGGAGATACGAGGGCCTAGTTCTTTATCTTCTGTGGGTTTTGGTTTGATTCTCTTTTGTTACCTTCTCATTGTTTCTATTTCTATCTTTTTCACTTGGGGATTGTGTTGCTTCTCTAGCATTCTGAGGATTCTTTTCTCTTGAATGAATGTGTGTATGATTGGCTGCCTGGGCCATTTAAAAAAAAAGAAAACCCCCCTTTCCCCCAAAGAAAACCCCCCAACAAGAGTGTCTTCATTTATATATGGATTGATTATTGATTTATGCATATGTATGTTTGATTATTAATTGATTTATGCATATTCATTCGTGCTTGAGTTCCGTTTATTTATTGTTGATTGATTTGTGCATTTGTTTCCTCGGTGCTGTTATTGATTCATGCATTTGTTGTTTGCCTGCCATTGATTATTGAGTGCATTTCCCAAACCCGTAGGCTTCTGTTGTTGCTGTCGTTCCCCATTCCCCAAGCCCGTAAGCTTCTATTTATTGCTATCGTTGCGTTCCCTTTAAAATTAGTCGTAGTTTTTAAAAGTGTGACAGATATATATGTTTGTGTGAAAAAAAGGAAGGAAAAAATCGTAACAACCCTCTTTGGAATATATTTCAGTGGCCATATTGTCTAAACGTTCTTTTGATTGTATTTGGTCCACTGACTTAGTGTTTCATTATGGCCTCTGAGGATGAAGATAGAGTTTTCACTAAATACTTGCAACGTGGTAAGGCATTTGGTCTGGAAGGTCAGCTTTTACTGGACTATGTTGATAAATGTATTAGACAAGATTCGGAAAGAGAAGAGAGAATCAGAGTGAGACAAATGCAGGAAGAGCAGGAAACTAAACGAGCACAACAGCTGGCAGAAGAGGAAACTAAACGAGCACAACAGCAGGCAGAAGAGGAAACCAAAAGAGCAAAAGAGGAGCAGGAAACTAAAAGATTAGAACAAGTTGAAGAAACTAAAAGAATACAGTTAGAAATTTCTCGTCAGGGAGCAGTTTCAGGCGAGGACAGTCAAAGTGCTAGTGCACCCAGGTCTAACACCCCTCGTCCTACCTTTCCCAAATTACCTCCCTTTAAGGAAAAGAGTGATCACATTGACAGTTATCTGTTCAGGTTCAAAACCCATGCTCGTTCTTTAGGGTGGTCAGAAAATCTATAGGTTGCATATCTCTGCATTACTTGAAGGTTCAGCTCTTACGCTTTATCACAGTTTGGCAGAAAACAATGTTGTTTCGTATGAGCTGTTGAAAGAAAGTTTGCTAAAGAAGTTTCAGTGTACTCCAGACGGTTTTAGAAAGCGTTTTCGGGAATCAAAGCCCAGGGCAGATGAACCCTTTGAAACTTTTTCTGTTGAACTTAAACGACTTCTGGATCGTTGGATTTCGTTGTCCAAAATTGAGAAAACTTTTCAGGGTCTTGTTGATCTTATTTTGAGAGAACAGTTTTTAGAGTGTGTTTCGAAGGATTTGGCTACTTTTCTATGTGAAAAAGATGAAAAAACATTTGATGCTATGATTAAGTCTGCCGAATCGTACAGGCGTGCCCATCCCACTAAGCTTCTTTCCAGAAAGGCTGATGTCAATATTTTTGCCTCTGTTTCCCATACTTCTGGACAGTCAGATAGACTCCCCTCCCATGGTCAGTCAGATAGAGGTCGCAGGTATTTTGCCCCTCAGCCTGTTCAGAATCCCAGCACCCCAGCTAATCGAGGCGGTGGTAACCGTTCCCGTGGTCGTGGTGCTCATCAGTATTCAGGCAAGAGAGGTTCATCAGGAAATACTTTTCCCCAGTCTCCTACTGTTGTCTGTTTTCTGTGCAAAAAGACAGGGCATGTAGCTTCCAAATGTACTTGGAAGTCGGGTAAAAACCCATGCAAGATTTGTAATCTTAGTCATCCCGATAGACGCCCTTTTGTCACTGGCAGTCCAACTGTTGTCGACAAGTCAGCTGACAATCTACTGCTGCTTGTTCGATTGTTCGCTCCCCATTCGCTTGTTTAGCTGCAGGTGAATTTACAGGAAAGTTACACTTAGAATCTGGTTCTGTTAATGGCACTCTAAGTTCTGTATTGCGTGACACTGATGCTACCATTTGTGGTGTTCGCAAGAGACTAGTTTCCGATAGCCAGATGCTAGGTACTACAGTGAGCTGTGTTTCTTTTGGAGGACGTGTGGATGAATTCCCACTAGCTACAGTTCATGTCGGTTGTCCCTACTTTGAAGGTGATCTAACCTGCTGTGTCCTAGACAGTCCTGTCGCAGATCTCATCATAGGTAATGTTCCTGGTGTCTGTGAAGGCAGTGCTTCCAGTGATGTGAATGATGAACCTTTCTCTTTAGCTGCTGTTACCAGGGCTAGAGCTAAACATGTGGTCGAGAAGAGACCTCTGTGTAAGATCCCTGATGATTTGAATGTCTCTCGTCCCGATCTGATTCGGAAACAAAAGGAAGATGAGTCGTTGAAGACATTTTTTCAGCTAGCGTCTTCTGGTGAAGTAAAGAAGTCAGGTGCAGCTACTTTCTACCATTATTTGTCAGACGGTGTTCTGTGCAGGCGCTTGGAGAAATATGGCATTCCTTTTGATCAGGTTGTTGTTCCCTCTCAGATTGTCCCAGCAGTTACCTCACAGGTAAAGTCGGTGTCATGGTCAGTGGTGCTATTTCTCAAACCACTCAGTTCTGGCAGGAAGATTGTTTCTGTTAGAAATTCTCCATGAAGTTCGCCTTCTTTGACCGCTGCTGCTAATTCTCGTGATTCTGTGGTCGCGTACACAGTCGGTATTGTTCAGGACTATGATGACGCGTTACCACTACACACTCTCCCTGTGCCCATGGCATCCTCTATGCCAGATGAAGATATTGATTCCGTACACTTTGATGATGCTTTGTCAGACAGCAATGCTACGGAGTTAAGAAAAGTCTTTGAGGATTTTCAGGATATTCTTACTCCGAAACCAGGCTCCTTTTCTGGCAACGTACTATTAGAGATTCCTCTAACTACTGATGTTCCAGTTAGGAAAAGGTGTTATGACATCCCCTTCTCTGCTAGAGAGGTTGTTGAGAGAGAAGTTGGCATCATGTTGGAACTCGGTAATATTGAACCCTCCAATGGTCCCTATGCCTCCCCAGTTGTTCTCGTCAGGAAAAAAGATGGTACCTGTCGTTTTTGCATTGATTTCCATTCTCTAAATAAGATTACTGTCTTCGATGCTGAGCCCATTCCTGATGTGGAAAGTTTGTTTGCAAGATTGTCTGATGCGAAGTTCTTTACCAAGATAGACCTTGCAAAGGGATATTGGCAGATAGTTGTTAAGCCCGAGGATCGTCCAAAGACAGCTTTTACAACGCATATGGGTCTTTTCCAGTTTGTGAGAATGCCTTTCGGTCTTGTGTCAGCACCTGCTGTTTTCGCACGCATGATGCGCATGTTAGCTTTGGATCAGTTTTCAGCTGTCAGTTTCTTTGATGATATTCTGGTTCATAGTATTTCATGGGATGCACATGTTCGTCATGTGAAAGGTGTTTTCACGTCTGAGGTCCTTCAACCTCACAGCTCGTCCCTCGAAAATAGAGGCAGGTTTCCGTTCTCTGTAATTTCTTGGACATATCGTCAGAGGTGGTACTATGCGTCCGGAACAGAAAAAGATAGATAAGATTCTGAGAATTCCCACCCCTACTACCAAAAAGCAAGTCAGATCTTTGCTAGGTTTGCTTAGCTTTTACAGAAGATATGTTCCCAGTTTTTCAACCTTGAGTGCTCCACTCTCTGATTTAATCAAGGATGTTGGTCGAGCTGGAAGATCTATATCTTGGACCCCTGAATGTGCAGTAGCGTTACAGAAGATTCAGAGTATTTTGTCATCAGCACCTGTCTTGCTGTTACCTCAGTTAGGTAAGCCCTTTGTTCTGCGAACTGATGCTAGTTCTGTTGGGCTAGGTGCTGTACTACTGCAATAGGATGATGATGTACTTCACCCAGTTGTATTTGGGAGTCGCAAGTTGTTGGATCGTGAGAAATCCTACAGTACCATCGAACGAGAGTGTTTAGCCATTGTCTGGGCTGTTCAAAAGTTCGTTCGGTACCTTTGGGGAGTTAGCTTTATCCTCCAAACAGACCATCGACCTTTGACGTACCTGCGCACGTCAAATTTCAAGAATTCCCGGATTATGCGTTGGGCATTGTCTCTGCAGGAATTCTCGTTCGAAGTGGAACCACTTCCAGGATCATCGAACATTTTTGCTGATCTTCTTTCACGTTCTTGTGAGAACCAGTCTGTTCCTTAGATATTGGTTTGAGTACATCCCAGTTTTGATGACCTTTTTCATGTATTTTTTCTGGAATTTTGTGCCCTGGAGTTGTTTACTTCCTCTTAGTAAAAACAATTCGGACATTGTTTTGTTTTTAGGAGGGGGAGTATTGTGACGGACCATTTTTCATCCGGTCACAAAGTTTCATGTGCGACCGTGCTTACCGGAAGGTAGTTGTCCGGAAGCCGGTTGCAAAAGTTAGCTGACTGCTACTCACCGGCGCATGGCTATAAGCCGGGTGAGTTGCACCGGTTAGGCAGTATCTGCAGTGATTCCGGCAATACAAGTCACAGAAGGCCGAAGAGGGACTCAGCCGTTTGCTAGTAGCAGTCAGGTATTTATCACTGAATGTTTATTTATTAACAAACTAAAACTGTATTCCCATTTAGGAGCGACTGAAACTTCCTCAGCGCTCTTGTGAAGGTTTTATTTAAAAAAGAAAGTATTGTTGTTCTGTTATCCGATGACTTGATAGGGTAACAAAACGAAATTGTTTCGGAAAATGTGAATAGATGAAGTGAGTGTTATAAGAAGTGGTCTTCAGAAAAAAGAAAGAAGATTTTGTTTATTTTGTGACTTAACTGGCTATGAACTTCATGATGAAAAAAAAGTGTCTATTCTAATATGGTTTGCAAGAAGATGGAGAGTTTTGATGCTATGGATAATAAGCTCCCAGAGTGAGCGACATAGACTTTTGTTTTTCTTTCTGATGTGTGATGTGTTTACATGGGTATCAATATATGTGTTGTTAAACAAACGTGTGGTGGAAATCTTTCCCTTGCATATATTGAAGCTCTTGAACTGAAGTGAAGTGAGCGTTCTTGTGTTACAACAAAAGAAATGAACATTTCCTGAATTGACAAAAGACATGGTGATTATATGAAATCAATTGAACATTCTTGTTTACAAGAAAGCAAATGAACAGTGTGTGAATTAACGAAAGACATTTATAGTTTGAAAAAAATAATCATCAATTGTGTAATGAAATCATTGTGTGTAATGAATTGTATTCATGGTTTATTGAAGAGGATCCAGATGGAAATCCTTTTCCCTAATTTGGAAGACTAGATTATGAAAGGTTTATGTGGAAATCCTTTCCCCAATTTGGAAAACTAGAGTCTGAAAGGTTTATATGGAAATCCTTTCCTGTGCAATGTTATGATTCCGGAAAAGGGAATGTTGTAGTGTAATGATTCCGGAAAAGGGAATGTTGTAATGTTATGATTCCAAAAAAAAAATATTGTAATGAATATGAACGAATATGCTGATATTTGGCTCAAGTTCTAGTGAAATATAATGTGGCTAATGAATATGAAGATAGTTGTGATTGCAATGAATAGTGGCCATGATAATCAAGGTAGTTAATCAGTTGCCCCCAGGTTGATAGTGTTCCCTGGACTAACGGGGACTGGCTGCTACCGGGTTAGGGCCGGGGCCATAGCTGTGTTGACGCCCCGTTCTCCACCTGTTTGCTGCTGGTGTTGAGAGGCTGGCCTGAGCGCCGACAATCGCCCTACCTGCCACTGCGCCCGTGACCGGTCAGTGTTGGGCCAGTGAAGAGGAGACATCGCTCCTGCTTCTGTGCCAGCGACCTGTGTTCAGGGCCGTCGCTGCGTGTGTGGTCTGTGTACCACAGCTTTGTGTTGGTGTAGAGCCACAGGTGGTGTGTGTGCCACCACTTCTGATTAGTGTTGAGCCACAGCTCTTAGATGTTTTGAGCCACAGCTCGTAGGTGAGACTGGTCGCCGTGTGCTGGCAGAGACGCCACGATAGTGTTATTTTTTTTTCTCTTTCCCCTTCTTCATTGTGAGCCACAACTTTGAAGAGACTCTGTGTCAGACTTGCCTCATCGCTACCGTCGTCGTCATCAGCGCTGGACCCGGCAGTTGTTAGTTAAAATTGTATTAATTTGTTGTATATGTACACCTGAGGGTGGGTGTACCAACCTATATTTGATCGTGTGTTTATTTGTATATGTTTTGTTTGATGGCTCGGGCAGCATAAAAAGAAAAGTGTTATTTTGTTGCCTGGCTGTCCATGTTCGGATGAGTGGGTGTGTGTATGTGAATTAAGGAAAAAGTCGTGTATGCATCCATAATTACTGAGTGGGAGTCAGACAGATATCCACACACGCACTTCCATCCGTAACAGTGAGCTTTGGAATCAATTTAAAACGCTGTAGAAAATATACTTCACAATTAAGTTAAATGTTTGTTAAATATGTATACTGCGGTTTTTTTTTTGTTTTTTGTTTTTTAGTTATAGTGTTTTGGCAATGGTAATACCGATAGCAATTATATATATATATATATATATATATATATATATATATATATATATATCTGAAACTGAAACAGTGTCAATGATTATTTCCTAGCCTCAAAGAATTGTTTACCTCACTTTTTTCTTCACAAAAGTTGATTGTATTCAACAGATTAGGGTCCCATCGCATATCCATTGAGTTAGATTGCAAATTTTCCCTGAGGAGCAATAGAATGCGAGCTTCTACACATTGGAAAGACAACAGTGTATTGAAAAGTGTGTGTGGAATTGTGATTTTTAATATGTTTGTGTTAATGCGATGCAGGCTAATGAAACGTAATCTTTGCTTGATCATGTCATTAATTTGATTGATTTAAGTTGCAATGATGCTTTGAACTTGTTCAATGAATGTATTAGAAAGCAAGCTATTGTATGAAAAAGAAAATTAATTTGACAGGCGTTACAAGAGTGACTGGCAAGATAAGAATGCAAATCAAGCAACGCAAAAGCCAAACATTTGCTCTCAATATTTAGGAAAGCAAGAGATAAAAAGGATAGTGATGCCTGTTGTGTTGCTAGAAAAGAATACAAAAACTTGCCAAAAAGAAAAGGAAAACAGTACAATGACATGTTGTTAGAAAAACTTCTTGCTACCATACACAGTCCAAGTGAGTTTTAGAAAACTGTACAGAAAATATCTTTTAAACGAAAACACGTTTATAAAAATTCAACAGTTGAAGACTGGTTTTAGCATTTCAACGGTTTATTAGAAGTAGAGGAAAGAAGAGGTGTAGTTTTTTTTTTTTTTTCCGGATAATGATCAAGACTATTCTAAGGAAGATGGGAATACGATGATGCCTATGAATCGCCCTATGTCAATAGAAGAGGTACTGCTTGCAATAAATAAGTTAAAGAATTTTAAGATTTGTTTAGATCTCCACCTGCAGTCGCCTCACTTTGCAGCTGAAGTTAAAAGGTAATGCTGCAGGTCCAAATGGAATCATTGAAGAAATACTGAAATATGCAGGAGGTCGGGTTGTTGACTTTTTTGTGAAATTTTTTAATGCATTGTTTGGCAATTTTTCCAGAAACTGATTTTTCCAAATGACTGGACTGATTCTATAGTACATCCTGTATCTAAAAAGGCGATGTTGATGATCCCGGCAATTACATAGGCATATCTTTGTGTGCTATCAGCAGAAAAACATACAGTGCAGTTATAAACAACAGACTTTAAGAGTGGGTAGAAGAATACAATTTGACAGCGGGATTTAAATGAGGATACTCTACAGTTAACCATATGTTTACTTTGTTCGCGTTAATACAAAAACAGTTTTGTTTCAATCGTAAGTTGTAAGTTGCCCTCATTGACTTTGAAAAGGTATTTGATTCAATAGAAAGAAACTTGTTGTGGCCGAACCTTTCGAAAAAAAAAAAGAATCAAAGGCAAATCGTATCAATGTGTTCGTAGCGTGTATATCAATGTAAAGGCTAGGGTCAGATGTAGCACTAAACTAAGTGATTACATTAAATGTATTCGTGGAGTTCTTAGAGTGTCACAAGGTGATGTATACAGTCCTGTTTTGCTTTCTTTATTAGCACTGGGAGTAATTTTGGAAGGCCGACTGGGTGCGACATTTACTTATGGCTACTTTGAGCTGTCCATATTGCTATTGATTGATGATGTTGTGCTGCTGGCTGGTACAGCTGTTGGTCTACAAACACCGATAAATGGCTTGCATCGTGCAACGTCAGGCTTACATTTAAAGGTGAACATGGATAAAAGTAACATCGCTGTATTCAGGAAAGTTGGGCATATATCTGTAAGCAAGAAAATGGACTCACCACGGTAAACTACGCCTGTTGTTAATGCATGTAAATACTTAGGAATCTACTTCTTTACGAGACTTCGTTTTGTAGCAGCTTCCAATAACCTTTGGAGTAGAGCCAAAATACTTTGCTTAGTGTTTTGCAAAAACCGTTTTAAGTAAAATAATAAAAAAGATCCTACATACTTTTCTGAAGGTGTTTGACTCATAGATTCAGGCATTTGTACAGTATGGTGCCGAGTTATGGGTTGGATAATGCAGCATTACAATGCGACAAGGCCCACTTGTTTGGACTGAAAAGATTTTTAGAATTCAATTACAAACACCCAATGACCTTGTATATGGAGAAACGAACAGATACACAATTTACATAAACTCAGCCATAAAATGTTTTATGTTTTGGTTGAAATTAACAGGAATGCATGGGAGTAGGTTACCATATAAGGCTCATCGTATGTTGTTTGAGTTAGATGAACGTGACAAAAGAAACTGGGTCTCAAATGTTCGTTGCAAATTGCATATCTACGGATTCGGTTATATTTGGCTGAATCAAGGCGTTAATGCGACCAATGATTTTCTTAGAATCTTTAGAGATAAACTGATTTCGTGCAGATGGCAGGAATGGAATTTTATATGGTTAACAGCAAAAGATTTATCTTTTACAGGTCCCTTCACCGTACCTGATGTTAAAACGTATCTACAGCTAAATCTGGACTATAACGACTAGATTTAGGCTTGGTATATCTGTAATTGCAGAGCATTATTTTCGTCATCGTTCTCATAGCTAAGCAGATTTAATATGCCCACTTTGCAGAAAGAATATAGAAAAGGGAGTGTATTTTAGGTTGTGTTGCCCTGCCTTGCACAAATTAGAGCTCAGTATTTACCCTTCAAGTTTTGTAAATTCCAAATTCAGTTTAGAGTGGCAGTTCTTTTGGTGCGCAGTCACGAGCAAATTATTTTTTTTTAATTCGATTCAGTTCTTAAAGCCTTCAAGTTGCAATCGCTTACTCTGTCATAAAGTATTATTCCGAATAAGTTTTCGTTATGCTTTCGCGCAGTTGTAGAAAAGTTTGTTGAAAATCTGCATTTAAATGTTTGTAGCATTCATATTTTTTTCCTCTAAACCAGCTGTTCAGTATGCAAAACATGGAAGACATCGGGTTGAGTTATCAAAATGGAGCTTTTGCCCTTCGTACAAGAGGTACCGACCGACCTAAATAATACCAGTATGTTCAAGATTTCTAAAGACGTATCTGGTTTTTCTAAGAATGTTCTTTTTGTATGTGTATATGTATTTCCGAAAAATTCACCATATTACGCTTTCTATGGTATTGATAACGTTACAACTGATGGGAAAACCTGCCTTTCTGATGTTATGCTCAGTGTGTCTGATCTGTATTTGCTTCTGGCTGGAGATCTAAATAGCAAAATGTCTAACATTTGTCAGGAATTTCCAAGAGGAAAATGTCCTTTCAGTTTGCGCAATGGGACCCTAATTAACAGATGTTCCGAAGACAAGACATTGAATAGTTATGGCAAGCTGTTGTGAAACATGTGTACAGCGTTAGATCTGTGCATTTTAAATGCTGTGTGTGACGGCGACCGTCAAGATTGTTTCACATGCAGTTCAGAGACGGTAAGCCGTGTGAATGATTATTTCACAACTTCCTATGACATGTTTACTGTTATCAATCTATCGTGCAATCTCTGTGTGATTGAACGTATTGAGTCTGACTATCTTCCTCTAGTGTTCAATATAAAATTTCTGCCTGAAGTAAGAAATGGAAAAAAAAAGTAAATAAAAACATCTTAATACGTATAAATGGCGAGATTAATATGCTAATATTTTCCCATTATCTAGTAAGTAGTCAGCATGCATTATTTATGCTGGAGGAAGCTGTTAACCTGATCGATGATGATGTTAACGCCATTCTAGATATATTTAATGTTTGTATAAAAGAACAGGCAGAGTGCTTGAGGAAACAAATAAGAATAAATAATATTCGAAAGAAGGATGATTGGTTTGTTCATGAACGTTATATAACAAAAAGGCGTGAAACAACTCCTAAGAATATCTCTAAAGACATTAGACGATAAAGACAGAGGCGTGTAAAGCTCGAAGGAAATATAAAAGAGAAAAGAAAACAATCATAATTCTACTTTATTATGCAATTTTGTTTATTCAGTAAAAGATCAGCAAGAGTTCTGGAAGCATTTCGCAAAAATATCAGTTATAAATAGTAATACCCGTAACAACATTTCTGTTAACGATTGATATCAGCATTTCAAAGAATGTCTCGAAAAAGATATTGAAAAAGACGCAGAAGAAGTAGAAGAAGGTACCTTTCTTGATATTGATAGCGATGCAAGGCTCCTCAACCGTTCAGTCTCTAGAATAGAAGTAACCTCTACCATTGAAAAATTCAAGAACAGAAAAGCTGCAGACCCTGATGGTATAGTTGGAGAATTATTTTAGAATGCTGGAAATGCCGTAATTGATTTCTTCGTCAGATTTTTCAATGCACTTTTTGACAAAGGGGTATTTCCTGATTACTGGACAGAATCAATTATATTGTCTTTACTTAAGAAAGGTAAAGTCAATGATACAAGCATTTACAGGGGCATATTACTTTGTAATACAATTAGTAAGTTATATAGCTGTAATTAACTATAGACCGCAAACATGGGTTGAACATAATAATAGTACGGGTGAGTGGCAAACGGGTTTCAAGAAAGGTTATTCAACCATCGATCAAATGTTTACACTTTTGGCTATTATACAGAAACAGTTTTCATGGAATTGCAAAGTGTACATAGCCTTCATTGACTTCAAAAATGTATTTTTGATTCAGTGTCTAAAAATTACTTTGGCCAATACTTCAAGAGAATGGGATAAAGGGTAAGATGCATCGTTGTATTAAGAGCATGTATGACTGTGTAAAAAAACAAGGGTTAGATGTGCTGGAGATTTTACAGACTACATAGTTTGTACAAAAGGAGATGCGTATAGCCCTATTTTGTTTTCCTTATTTATCAACAAACTGGCTCAAGAAATAATAGAAAAGGGAAGATATGGTGAAACAGTCTCCACATATAGCTGAATTGTTTTGTTATTGGTAAATGACATAGCTTTGTTGTCAGAAACCCCAATTGGCCTTCAGACCAAATTGAACAATTTGTGTTATGCAGCATCAAGACTCCAACTTAAGGTAAATATGAAAAAGAGCAATATTGTTGTATTTAGAAATGGAGGTTTTCTTTCAGCATGGAGAGACGGTCTTTTGACGGGGAACAAATGGCTAATGTTAATTGTTATGAATATCTTGTATCTATTTTT
>CM065718.1:38898702-38908702 GCA_033310375.1 Conus canariensis
TCTTTCTGAAAATTTGTAGGTATGTTCATTATGGGTCACGGATGATGCCCAATGTGTTATTTTACCGTTATAACCGTTACTAACGGCCATAACGGCCCATAACGGTTTTCCTTCTTTATGGAATATCTCAGAAAGTACTTGGCCGATCTTTCTGAAAATTTGTAGGTATGTTCATTATGGGTCACGGATGATGTCCAATGTGTTATTTTACCGTTATAGCCGTTACTAACGGCTATAACGGTTTTTCTTTTTTATGGAATATCTCAGGAAGTACTTGGCCGATCTTTCTGAAAATTTGTATGTATGTTCATTATGAACAACTATGTAATTTGAAAATTGGTGGTAAAGACCGAAACAAAAAGGGGGGTTAAAGAGAAAACAAAAACAATACACAACGTTTCGACTCTTAGAGTCTTTTTCAAGTGACATGAAACTGAGGACACCGGAATTGTTTCAACAAATTTGAAGTGACAAGAACTCAGAACACACACACACACACACACACACACACACACACACACACACACACATAAAGGGAAGAAAACACACACACACACACACACACACACACACACACAATGCGTGCTCCCCGCCCTCCCGGCATCATTCCCCTCCCCCCCCCCCCCCCCCCCCCCCGCCCGGCACCTACCATTATAGAGAGGGAGAGAGAGGGGGAGGGGGCGGGGGGAAAGAGGGGGGGGGGGAAGAAGCACGTTTATAACTCATAAAGGTATTCATACCTTAGGGTGTCTAGGCATATATACGTGCACAACCGCAAACAATTTTTTTCAACCTCAAAAAACGTTTTGAAAAACAACTTATGTTCATTATGGGTCACGGATCATGCCCAATGTGTTATTTTACCGTATAACCGTTACTAACGGCCATAACGGCCCATAATGGTTTTTATTTTTTATGGAATATCTCAAAAAGTACTCGGCCGATCTTTCTGAAAATTTGTAGGCATTTTCATTATGGGTCACGGATCATACCCAATGTGTTATTTCACCGTTATAACCGTTACTAACGGCTATAACGGCCCATAACAATTTTCTTCTTTATGGAAAATCTCAGAAAGTACATGGCCGATCTTTCTGAAAATGTGTAGGTATGTTCATTATGGGTTACAGATGATGGCCGATGTTTACCAGATTAGCCGTTACTAACAGCTATAACGGGCCCAAACGGTTTTTCCTCTTTATGGAATATATCACGCGTATTCAAGATAAACTGGGAGTACGTTTATATGCCTTGCATCTTGTTCTTCTTCCTTTTCAAATATCTCAAAAACTACTTGACCGATTGTCAAGTGGTTTTGGCGAATTTGTGTCAAATCATTGTCTTCCTTCAGCTAATGGGATATGATTGTAATAAATTGTTAAACAACATTAAAAACCGTCTAAATGCTAGGAAAATATATCCCACTCATTTTAGAGAAAACTGATCGTTCTGAAAATTGGCAGGTATGTTCAATATGGGTGAAGACCGGCATTTTATTTTTCCATATTCTGCAACGACTTCCGCCATAGCGTCCATTATCAGTTTTTCTTCCTTTTCGAATATCTAAGAAACTACCTGGCCGATTTTAAAGCGATTCTGGAGAGTCTGTGGCAAAGCAAAGAGCACTTGATATAAAAATGTTAGAAAACCGTTGCTATTCAAGATAAAGTGGGACTACATTTGTATGCTTTGCATCTTGCATCTTGTGTCCCCCTCCCCTCCCCCCACTTTTTCCAAATTTCGGAGAAAGTGTGGAATTCCGAGAAAGTGTGGCTGCAACCCTCGCCCTTCGGGAAAATCGGAGAAGGTGTAGGAAGTTCCCTACAAAAATTCATCACTCACAGGTGGCTACTCTGATTGTGTAAATGGAGAATCAAAGACCTTGGAAAAAAGCCAGAAAGTACACTTGCAGATTGCATGTGTATGGTGTTATGTTTTAGAATATTTTGATTTTCGATTTGACGATAACGAGTTTCTGTTTTAAAAAAAATGCATTGTTTTACATTGGGGTGTTGTTCAGGTGACAACGGTTTGATTTTTGTAGGATATATTTGTGACAACGAGTAGTGTTTTATGGTCTTTTTTTAATTTTTCATATCACTCTCTTTATCAATATTACGTGATTTTGTCGAATTTTTGTCTATTTTCTAAAAACAATTATCTTAATCTACGGCTGAATTGCTGGCTGAGTGTGTAAATTTAGAAAACACTGAAAATTACAGTACTGTGCTGGCTGAGTGTGTAAATTCAGAAAACACTGAAAATTACAGTACTGAACTCGATAATATTTTCATTCTAGTCGTGTCAAATCACATACTGGCACTGTGTGTTAGCTTGAAAATCAAAACAGCCGTATTTGTAGATTGTGTAGTTCTACAATGTTGTTGGATTTAGTATAGGAGGTTCTGGTGTAACTAATCTTGAAAACAGTAAGAGTTCTTTGATTGCAAACGCGTTAACATTTCATTGTTTATTATAAACTGTGGATAACGCTGGATCTGACATGATTTTGAATGAGACAAATGCAACAAATTTAAATGTAAACTATTTTCTATAGGGAAGAAAAACCACTGTCTGCTCAAATTGTCTGCTGTAGCTGTTTAAAGATTCACATTTGAATTATCTTTTTTGTTTCTCCTTTTGTTATATTCTAGCTTTCTTTGAATGATGATTAGACGTTTGAATACGCCTGTGTTTCCCTGTTGATGACAAGTTGAATAAAACGGTCTGCAGAAAGAACCTTCCCATTGTTTTTTAACTTGTACCCTAGAATTTTCTTTCTTCTGTTCAGTGTGTTTGAACGCAGTGTTAATTTTTTTTCTGTCTAACCTATTCTTATTTCTGTCTTTAAATCTCTATCCTAAAACATAGTGAATATTATGTTCTCAGACAAATAAACCCCATTTCGAGCGCCTGAGTTTACACTAGAAGCACACAATTCAGTTGATGCCACACAAGGGCCTCATTTTTGTACTCCCAGTTTCATTAAATCTAGTTTTGTGATATCTACACTCAACATGGACAAGTTGGATATTCGAACATAATACTTTCGCTGGTGTGTGGCGTAGGAACTGCGAGAAGCCTGTCAAAGGCTAAAGTGCCACACTCAAATACTTTTGCGAAAAGTAGTACCTTTTCTTTACCCCCAGCCCCGATACATATAATCCTTTTCACTCATACGCTTGCCAACGACAAACACTGCACACACGAAAACTCAGATTTATCACGAAATGTGATTTTTTTTCTGGGGGGTTGTTGTAAATCGGTCAAAATAGCCACTTAATGAAATAGAGGGAAACAGACTGATGATAACAGAAATAATTATAACAAGATGCAAATCATATAATTGTACTCCCAGTTTTGTATCCTGAATGGCAACGTTTTCTCACGGTCACAAATATAGGCCCATATCCATATTTGTATCAAGAGCTCTTTGCTTTGCCACAATCTTTCAAAAACCCCTTACAAATCAGTCAAGTAGATTCTAAGATATTCAATAAAGAAGAGGAAAAAAAAAAAAAAAAAATTTATGGTCGTCATGGCGGAAGCCGGTGAAGATCGTAGAAAAATAAAATGTCGGCATCGGCCTTCACCCATATTTAACTACCAATTTTCAGAACGATCAGTTTTCTGTGAAAAGACTGAAATTTATTTTCCTGATATTTCCACGGTTTTTAACAGTTACTTAAAGAATTGTCACAATCATATCCCATTATCTGAAGGAAGGCCTTGATTTGACACAAATTCGTCCAAACCACTTTAAAACTGGTCAAGCAGTTTCTGAGATATTTGGTAAAGAAGGAAAAACATGGCCGTTATAACCATTATTAACGGTTATTTTGTAAGAAATATGTAATAGATAAATAAAATAAAAATGTCGACATCATCCTTGACCCATATTAACAAATGTCCTACGTTTCAGAGATCATCCCAGTTGTTTCGTCTGCAGCGCGTGGGACATATTTTTTTACACACACACACATACAGATAAACAGACAGACGCACACACACACACACACACACACACACACACACACACACACACGCACGCACACACGCACGCACACGCGCGCGCGCGCGCGCACACACACACACACACACACACACACACACACAAAAGAGAGAATGTTTCCATTTTGATTGTAAAGTACGGTCTTATAACTGGGATTACAAAAATATAACCAATTAGTCTAAGTCCATATGCACAATTGACTTCAGATCTGAAGTTTCTTCTTTCAAGGGGCGACAAAGTGTGCAGCAATGTCACATATGAAAAGTGACGACAAAGTGTGCTAGGGGCGACAAAGTGTGCAAACTTGTCGATATTTTTCATGGCCGGGACGACAAACTGTGCAGCACACTTTGTCGTCGGCGACAAAGCATGCAGCACAGTTTGCCGCCGGCGACAAAATGTGCAGGGGCGACAAAGTATGCCGTAACACTGCCCCTTCTGATGACTTTCCTGTGTCCAGACCGACGAGCGCCGAACCCACCTTGGCCGACATCATGACTAAACTACTGGAGATGGACAGGACCAACAAGGCTATGGACAGTAAGTTGGACGATGTGAAACAGATGTGAAGATCTTTGGTGAACAGTTCGCTGCTCTGCAGAACGAAGTGAGGGGACTCAGGAATGAAGAGGCGGAATTACGTCGTCAGAACAATGATCTGCAAAGAAGGAACTCTGAACTGGTTGATAGAGTAAAGTTACTTGAAAAGAAAGCGGACGACCTTGAAGGGCGCTCAAAACGAAATAATTTATTGTTTTGTGCTTTGAGTAGAAGTGAGAATGAGAACAGTAATGACCGCGAGCGTCTGTTGAAGGACTTGACAGCGAAGAAATTGGGCGTGAATGGGGTCGAGTTTGATAGAGCGCACCGTTTAAATGCAAAGCACGACTCCCCCATCATTGCCAGATGCTTGCCAGACGCTCATTGTATAAGGATAAGGTATATATCTTAAAAACTAAGGTCAAATTAAAAGGAACAAATATACTTGTCGGCGAAGACTTCATAACTACGGTCCACGATATCAGGCGGAAGTTTACTCATCGTCTCAAAGGGGCGAGAAGCTGTGGTATGAGGGCCGCGATGATCTGTGACCATCTCCTTGTCCATGGCAGAAGATTCGGGCTCGATGTTTCCGGTCATCTGCAAGAGCTGAAATAGGATTTGGGCCGGTCCTTTTGCAATGATAATGATCTTATTTCAAAAGGGAGGAAAGATTGCTTTAAACCGGTAGTAAGACTGGCCGTTCCGGATCTTGCCGCGCGTGGCTGTAACCGCTTTGCACGTGATTTTTACGACAGTGTCGTGGACAATGTGAGCGAAGGCATTGATAGTCATTCGGATCAAGGTTTGAAAGATAGGCATTTGAATGATAATTCTTTTATATATGACGATGTAGTTAGCGATATCTATAAATACATGAAAAATAGTGTATTTGGTAACAAACACGTTGATAACCGTAGTCTGGGCGTGCCCGTATGCAATAATAATGTGTTCAAGCTTCTTCCTTGGAATGTGAATGGTTTATGCTCAAAAGTTTCTGACAATGCATTTGTTTCCTACGCCTGTGGTTTTGATTTTATATGTTTTGGAGAAACCTTCCTTAAATATTTCACATGGATGTGTTCGTCGGATATTAAGCATTTTGTAAAGCTGCTGTAAAATCTGTCATCAGGGGAGACGATGTGGGGGGCTTATGTGTTTAATCAATAAAACAAGAATTTGTTTCCTTCATATTTCATTTTGAAGTTGATTGCTCGAACGTGTGTGTCCATTTAATCGACAAATCGCTTTCTGGGACATCGAAAAATATTGCTTTGGTTTGTGCATATATTCAACTTGAAGGTTCTCTCTTTTATAATTCTATCTATGCTATTTATGTATTTCTATGTTGAAAGATTGTTTGACTGCTTGTGTTCACTTGATGACATCGATGTAATAGTGTGTGGAGATCTGAACAGCAGGACGGCAAAGCTTTCCTCCTGACTTGTCCACTGATGTTTTTGATTCCTGTTTGCAAACGAAAAGTGAGCCACCTTGCACATATCGTTGTTCTCATGGTAATGTTTTGAATCACTGTGGTAAGTTATTGCTAAATCTCTGCGATGCTTTTGATTTGTATATTATGAATGGTGTATGCCAGGGCGACTGCCATGGCTGCTATACATATTTAACAGACAGCGGGAGCAGCGTAAATGATTATTTCCTTGTATCGAAAGGGTTTTTTGTCTACTTTTTGTGATTCCTGTCATTTGCTTGTTTCGGAACGGATCTAATTCGATCATTAACTATTGTATTTCACATTTACTTCCCAACAGAAAACACTAATAAATCAACTGAGACTGTTGAGGTTACTATCTCCGAAAACGTTTGTGTGGAATGATGACTATGCCATGACTTACAGGGACAGTTTGTGTGAAACAGAAATGTGTACAAAGTTAAACGAGGTCTTAGAACGGATTAATGTTGATGTAGATAAAGCTTTAAACTTGTTAAACGATTGTATCACAAACAGTGCTGAAGGTATGAAAAACGTGTGCAAATAAGGAACTGTGGTGAGAAGGAGGATTGGTTTGACAGTGATTGTTTGATAATGAAAAGAAAAGTACTAAAATTACTGAGGGTATGGTTGCGTACTTTGGACGTTGGCCACAGAAGTGAGTATACCATTGCAAGAAGAGAATACAAAAATCTTCGAAAGCTGAGGAAAAAAAAATTCAATGAAAAGCTGTTAGATAATATGATCAGATGTCTTCCTTCACAACAAGTGTTTTGGAAAACAATAAAAAGAGCTTAATTCAAAAGAAAATATCATAACAATATCTCCCTGGACACATGGTATAAGCACTTTAAACATTTGTTAGATGAAGATATTTCAGATAATGACAAACTTCCTTTTATAACCGATGAAGGTGAGGATGAGTATTTTAATCGCCCCATTTCTAAAGAAGAAATTATGTTTGCCATGCGGAAAATGAAAATTAACAAATTGGCAGGACCTGATTCTATTATTGGTGGATTGTAGAAATTTGATGGAGCTCATGTTGCTGACTTTTTACCAGCTTTTTTCAATAGGATTTTTGATGATGGTATCTTCCCACAAAAATGGAAAGAATCTGTAACCTTGCCAACATTCAAGAAAGGCGATGTAAATAATCCTAATAATTAGGGAGGTATCTCTTTGGTTGACGTTAGCAGTGAAATGTATAGCACTATTATTTGTTAATAATAGGTTAGATTACAGGAGTGGATTGAATGTAATAATATTACTGGAGAACATCAAGCTGGGTTCAAAAAGGGTTACTCTACTATCGATCATATGTTTACTCTGCTCGCATTTGTTCAGAAACAATTTTCTTTACATCGTAAACATATGTTGTGTTTACTGACTTGGAAAAAGCCTTTGACTCCATCAACAGACAGCTTCTATGGAGAGTATTACTTCTTGAAAATGGTGTCAAGGGGAAATCATTTAGCTGTATTAGAGCTGTCTGCAAGTTGCTGAAACAAGGGTAAGAAGTGGGTCCAGTCTGACAGATTCTGACAGTGTTTCGTCTTGTGACTCGTTTGTCCACGTTCTCTGGGCGGTTCGCTAACATTTATTTAAGATTTGTTTAGATTTCCGCCTGCAGTCCTCTCGCTTTGCAACTAGATTCTATTAGTTGTGTTGTGGGATTAAGGCAAGGCAATGTCAGCACCCCTGTATGATTTTCAATATTCATTAATGAGCTTGCCATTGAGGTTATCAATAATGGCCTTCATAGTGCACAATTTACAAATAATGTGTTATGATTATTTATCCTACGTAGAGCAGATGACGTGTTTTTGGTTTCAGAAACGATAGTTGGCTTACAACGTCAGCTAAATAATCTGAGCAGGGCTGCCTCCTCATCAGAGTTAAAAATGTACATGAGTAAAAGCAGTATTGTGGTGTTTAGAAAAGAAGGTTAGTTGGCGGCGAGGGAAAGATGGAAGTATGATTGACTTGTGCTGAATGTGTATGAATACTTTGGGATCTACTTTTCTACTTGCCTAAGTTTACCTTTGCTTGTAAAGATCTTGCATGCAGGGCAAAGAATGCTTTGATATGCGTAATAAAACGATTGCATGTTTTGAATAATGAATCGCTTGATTTACTCTTTAAAAATATTTGATTCCCAGATACAGCCTCTGTTGATGTATGGGACTGAAATTTGGGGTGTAAGATAATGCCGTTGTTCACTGTGAGGCGGTGCATTTATTTGGTTTGGAGACGTTTCTAGGTCTCGACAACCGAATCTCTAATGATTTGGTGTATGGAGAGTCCAACAGATATCCACTGCACGTTAGTAAAGCCGTTAGATGGGTTCGGTATTGGTTAAAGCTCTTAAACATGGATCATTGTAGATTGCCTCGTAAGTCTTATAAGATGTTCGATTTGGTTGTAAAGGGGAAAACGAACTGGGTTTCAAAGATACGTTTGTTTCTGTGTTAGCACAGAATTGGGGATGTGTGGCTGATTCAGTGTGTTGGAAATCAAAAACAAGTAATACGTGTTTCTCGACAAAGGTTGATTGACTGTAAATGGCAAACGTGGGACAACCATATTCAAACTAGTGAGCGGTATGATTTCTATAGAAATTTCTAGTTTAGCCTATCTAAAATTCGATTTGGACATGCGTTTAAAAAGATCAATTGCTTAATTTAGAGTTGGTGTTTCTGAAATAAGGACTCATTACTTAAGATACAGATAACATACACAAACTGACTTGGTTTGTCCATTGTGTATACAAGGTGAGGAAAATTTTATGTCCCTTTGCCCAGTTTTAAAAGATCTTTGCCAAAACTTTATCCCACAGAAATATCATAGGCGCCCATGTATGTTTCGTGTACAGTTACCACTTAGCTCTAACAGTTAGGTATGTTTTTGTTTAAGGCGCCTAAGATCAGAGAAATAATGACGTCTTAGTTGATGTTCTTATTGGTATGGTTGTTTCCTTTTTCCTGACTAATGATTTTGTTTCTTACATATAATGTGAATGATGGTGTTCATTCCCCTTCAAATCTTAAAGCTGAAGTCTGAAGTGTGTGTGTGTGTGTGTGTGTGTGTGTGCGTGTGTGTGTGTGTGTGTGTGTGTGTGTGTGTGTGTGTGTGTGTGTGTGTGTGTGTGTAGAGAGAGAGAGAGAGAGTGTGTGTGTGTGTGTGTGTGTAGAGAGAGAGAGTGTGTGTGTGTGTGTGTTGTGTGTGTGTGTGTGTGTGTGTGTGGAGAGAGAGAGAGAGAGAAAGAGAGAGAGTGTGTGTGTGTGTGTGTGAGAGAGAGAGAGAGAGAGAGAGAGAGGTGTGTGTGTGTGTGTGTGTGTGTGTGTGTGTGTGTGTGTGCGTGTGTGTGTGTGTGTGTGTGTGCTCGTGTACGTATGTGGATCTGTGTTTCTGTATAGAGGAAGAATGATGATAAACCCACTCTCTCTCTCTTTTGAAATAGAACCAATCAGACCATTTATGAATTCCACTCTGTTGGGTAGATTCAGCTCCACCATCTCTCCTTATCTGAAGCGAATGTGCTGGCCTTAATACCAATGACTTAGTTCTCAGTAGTTTGAAAGAGCCGTTCTGTTTGTCTACATGGTGTGTAGTAACAGCAGAGACGTTTTTGCAATGCCCCAGTTTCCCCCTTTCTCTTGCAATAAAGATGTCTATGAGGATGCATCCATAATACATGTTTCACAAATATATTACAATATTCTTTTTGACAAGTAGAATACAAGCTCGTTTATTAATTCTTTCAATTCTGCAAAGACGAAAATATATGATCATATAAATGGTCTTTTTTTTTATCTAACGCATATATTGATCATATCTACCACACATAGCCCGTCACATATGTTGATAATATTAACCATATAATTAATTTCATTTGTCGTTTATTCTTTCGTCGAAGCAATTAATATAACTACATTTCTAAAATCAGTCTACGGTAATACCAAAATGAATAGCATTTACTTCTTTTAACA
>CM065718.1:38913702-38916256 GCA_033310375.1 Conus canariensis
ATGAAAATGGAAACCAAATAAACTCGAGCATAAACCTCGGTAATCGAAAGACGTTCAGACAGAATCAGAGGGATTACCTTGGATCGAAGGTTTGTATGTCAAGACAAAAAAGATAGAAAATAGGGACCAACAAATAAAGAAAGAATGAAAGAAAGAGGGAAAGAAAAAAAAGAAAAAAGAACATGAAAAGAAAAAACACATACGCACGCACGCACGCACACACGCATGCACGCACACACACACACACACACACACACACACACACACACACACACACACACACACACACACATTCATTTCACTCTTCCGCTTCTCTTCTCTCTCTCTCTCTCTCTCTCTCTCTCTCTCTCTCTCTCTCTCTCTCTCTCTGTTCTTCATCTTTCCCCTTCCCTTTTTCTTTACTAATCGCACTGAAACCCAAACGACAATATCCGTCACACAATACATCGCAAATGCAGAAGGAGGAGACAAATAGAAGGCTGTCTTGACCAGAAACAAAAGCTAAGGGATGCTTAGAGGCGAACGTTGCCGGCTGTCTGAACTATTTCCTCATCAGAGAATGCAGAGTTGTGATCAGACATAAGCAACAACAAAAAAGTACTCTTAATCATATATCAATTCATGTTCCTTCGACCTTGATAGAACGTTCCTTCAACAATACTAATGTGCATATATGAATGTGAGGCTGACAGATAAGGGAAGGGGGGGAGGGGGGGGGGAGCGGGAAATCGGGGAAGAGGCGTTGTGATTTATATATGTTTGTATGTTTTTGTTGGAGGTACAGGTGAGGTCGCGACATTCACACGCGTGTGTATGCACGTGTAGTCCTCTACGACTTTGTGCAGTCCAGGCGTTACACACGAAGACTTTTCAACATTATGTTTCCTCTGTCTGTTGCGCCACCGACTCGGAACTTCCCGCATTCGTTCAGTTCACCATTTTCTCTTTGAGGATGATGTGCCTAAACGCTCCTTTCTCTTTTGCTTTCTCGACACTGGATTACAGTAACCCCCAGCAGGGTGACTACATAAACTTCTCCTCCGACTTCAACAAGTACACAACAATGCTGTTTGATTTACCTTCGCATGCACTAAATCCACAAATGTCACTCCAAAACTACTCCCTTTTCACTGATTCCAATCGAAAAACGAATCGTTCATAAACTCTTTCCGCGTTGCTTTCAATCCCAGACTGGTTTGGCTCCTTATACCTAGCTGATCTTCTCTATCTCCACACTCCTTCTCAACAGTTGTGCTCCTCATCTGATACTCTTCTCCTCTGCATCCCTATTTACCCACTGGCCAATGTTCGTTTTCTTTCCATTCCCCATTCTTATGGACCAAACTCCAGCGCATTTCTGATTCTCTGTCATCCTACAAATTCACTCGTAACACTGCTATCTTCACATTCTGGATGATGGCCATTCATCACCCTTGCCAGCAACTCCATCTCTTCTCTCTCTCTCTCTCTCTCTTCTCTTCTCTCTCTCTCTCTCTCTGTCAAAATCGGTAACTGTCTCTGCCCTATGACTATCTCCTTTTTCTGTCACTGTCTGACTCTGTCTATCCGTCTGTCTGTCTCTCTGTCTGTCTCTCTGTCTCTCTCTCTCTCTCTCTCTCTCTCTCTCTCTCTCTCTCTCTCCATCTTTCGTACTGTCTAGCATGCCCGTTGTGTGTGTGTGTGTGTGTGTGTGTGTGTGTGTGTGTGTGTGTGTGTGTGTGTGTATGTGTGTGTGTGTGTGTGTGTGCGTGTTGTGCGTGTGTGTGTGTGTGTGTGTATGTGTGTGTGTGTGTGTGTGTGTGTGTGTGTGTGTTGTGTGTGTGTGTGTGTGTGTGTGTGTGTGTGTGTGTGTGTGTGTGTGTGTGTGTGTGTGTACGTGTGTGTATGTGTCTGTGTGTGTATGTGTGTGTGCGTGCGTGCGCGTCTTTGCGCACGCGCGCGCGCGCGCACACACACACACACACACACACACACACACACACACGCACGCACGCACGTATGCACGCACGCACGCACACACACACACACACAACACACACACACACACACACACACACACACACACACACGCACACACACATACACACACAGGAATATAAAAGAAAACACTACATGTGAATGACAACTGAAAGTTGTGAACGTCAGTAATGGTCGGAAGGGCCTGATAGTTCTGTACCCTAATCTTGATGCTTCTGCCTCCCGTAATTCTTATGTCTCTCATCAACCGGTCCTACACCCCCTCCCTCACTGATGTAACTACACCCGTTTGTTTTCTCGGCTTTCCAGTTTCTCCATTCTCTCACCACCATTAGCATAATAACACCAGAAAACGCGAGCGAGAAGGAAGAAGAAGAACAGAAGCAGAAGACACCCCTATAATAACAACAGCAGGCTACCCGTAACATTTAAACCTTTCTTAAAATCCTGGACAACAGAGAGCGCACTCTGAGAAATTCACACGCATCTCTTCACTCAACACTCCCCTCCCTACCTGATTTCTGTATATCCCTCCTTTTTCTCCCCCTTCCCTCCTCCTGCCCTTCCCACCCTCTTC
>CM065718.1:38918856-38946356 GCA_033310375.1 Conus canariensis
ATGGTCGGAAGGGCCTGATAGTTCTGTACCCTAATCTTGATGCTTCCTGCCTCCCGTAATTCTTATGTCTCTCATCAACCGGTCCTACACCCCCTCCCTCACTGATGTAACTACACCCGTTTGTTTTCTCGGCTTTCCAGTTTCTCCATTCTCTCACCACCATTAGCATAATAACACCAGAAAACGCGAGCGAGAAGGAAGAAGAAGAACAGAAGCAGAAGACACCCCTATAATAACAACAGCAGGCTACCCGTAACATTTAAACCTTTCTTAAAATCCCTGGACAACAGAGAGCGCACCTCTTGAGAAATTCACACGCATCTCTTCACTCAACACTCCCCTCCCTACCTGATTTCTGTATATCCCTCCTTCTTTCTCCCCCTTCCCTCCTCCTGCCCTTCCCCACCCTCTCTCTTATCTAATTTCCTGCATCCTTACATTTCCCACAGCCTTGTTCTCACACTGTCTGGCTGAAAAGACTACCCTTCAGAAAATCTCCCCTAAGCCAGTAGAGCTGGTAATGGACATTTTGCCTTGAAACATCAGTGGCCGATTATTTTTAATACTGGGTCCTCTGCTCCTTTTTAAGCATAAAAACAGTTTTTTTTCTTTCTGTCATAGGATCCATTAACGGGCTCAGGGGAGGAGGCAGATTAATATCTGAAACAGAAGTGATTTTGGCGCTTACTGTAATGCTCGGCAAGTCGATTTCGTGAATGAGTTTCAGCAGAGGAATTATCATGGTGAATGGATATTGACATTTGTTTAGGAACAAGCACAAAACAAAATCAAAAGATACAAAGGAAAACAATATTGCAAGCGCTGGTTACTGAAACTGCACGCACGCACGCACGCATGCACGCACGCCACACACACACACACACACACACACACACACACACACACACTTGCACGCACGCACGCACGCACGCACACACGCACGCGCGCGCACACACACACACACACACACACACACACACACACACACACACACACACATGCTGGCATGTAAAAACACTATATGAAAATGACAACTGACAATCATGAAAGCCAATAATAGTCGGAAAGATTCACTTATTGTACCTCCTAGTACAGAAGCTGCCAACATGCCGCGTGCTTATATCTCTCATCCGCTAGTTCCGAACCTCGTCCACCTACTAACTCTCTTCACCCATGTTCTCTTCACTTCTCAAATTCAAAGCTTCCTCATCCCCTACAAGGCTATTAACACTGTACCACCAGTAAAAGGAAACGAGGGGGAAGAAGAAGAAAAGAAACGGAAGAAGAAAAGAAACGGCAGATACTCTGGCGATAACAACAAGAAGTTGCTCATAACCTTTAAAGCTTTTTTAAACCATGGATACCAGAGACCCCCCTCCCCACACCTACTCCTCTTGAGAACTTCACACTCATCTTATCACTCAGTAACCCCTTACCTCATTTCTGTACATCTCTCCTCCGTCCTCCACCTGCCCTCCTCCACCGCCGGCTCTCTTTATCTTATTATCTAACTTCCCACTTTCGCTGAAAAGCGTTCTCTTCAGAAAAATCTCACCTAAGCCAGTAGAGCTGACAACAGAGATTTTATTTTGAAAGATTAGTGGTGTGTGTGTGTGTGTGTGTGTGTGTGTGTGTGTGTGTGTGTGTGTGTGTGTGTGTGTCTGTGTGTGTGTGTCTGTGTGCTTGTGCGCGTGTGTGTGTGTGTTTAGGTGGTGTGTGTGTGTGTGTGTGTGTGTGTTGTGTGTGTGTGTGTGTGTGTGTCTGTGCGCGCGCGTATGTGCGTGTGTGTGTGTGTGTGTGTGTGTGTGTGTGTGTGTGTGTGTGTGTGTTTATGTGAGATGTGATGTAAAGAAACAGTGTGTGTGTGTGTGTGTGTGTGTGTGTGTGTGTGTGTGTGTGTGTGTGTGCGGCGCGCGCGTGTGTATGTATGTGTGTGTGCGCGCGCGCGTGTGTATGTATATGTGTGTGTGTGCTTGTGTGTGTGTAATTGTGTGCGTGTGTGTATGTGTGTGTCTGATGTGTGGGTCTGTGTGTGTGTGTGTGCTTGCGTGAGTGCGTGCGCGCGCGCGTGTGTGTATGCATGTGTGTATGTGTGTGTGTCTGCTTGTGTGTGTATGTGTGTGTGTGTGTGTGTGTGTGTGTCTGTGTGTGTGCGTGTGTGTGTATGTGTGTGTGTGTGTGTGTGTGTGTGTGTGTGTGTGTGTGTGTGAGTGTGTGTGTGGGGGGGGGGGAGGGGGTCTGTGTGTGGGTCCGTGTGTGGGTCTGTGTGTGTGTGTGTGTGTGTGTGGGTGGGTGGGGGAAGGGTTTGTGTGTGTGTGTGTGTGTGTGTGTGTGTGTGTGTGTGTGTGTGTGTGTGTGTGTGTGTGTGTGTGTGCGCAAAACCAGCCATTCCTTTCTGTCATAAGAGCCATTAACGGGTTCGGGGGCCAGATTAAATTGTGGACCAGACATGATTATGGTGTTGGCTGTAATGCCACGCAAGCATTAGTCGTGAGGAGTGAGTTTTGGCAGAGAATTACCATGTTAGCGGATGTTGCCCATCATTTACGAATGAAAACCAAAAGTAATCAGCAAAATCATAGTGCAGCTGCTTGTAACTTAAAACTGCATCAGTCAAGAGTAACCTTTTCAAGTATCTGCGTCTGGGTGTGTCTGATCTCTCTCTCTCTCTCTCTCTCTCTCTCTCTCTCTCTCTCTCTCATTCTCTCTCTCTCTCTCTCTCTCTATCTATCTATCTATCTCTCTCTCTCTCCCTCTCTATCTCTCTCTTGTGTGTGCTGTGTGTGTGTATGCGATGTGTGTATGTGTCTATGTGTGTGCGCACGCACGTGTGCGTAAGTGTATATGTGCGTGCGTGCATGAGTACGCGTGCTTGACGCGCGCGCGCGCGCGCGCGCGCGTGTGTGTGTGTGTGTGGAGAGAGAGAGAGAGAGAGAGAGAGGGAAGAACGAACGAACGAACGACGAAATTTGTTTAATGTGGGAAAAGAATAAGCACATGACAGGCTTGTTTGCATCTTGCCCTCAAAAATGAAAAAGAAACATTTCAAACACAAAAGCCACCCTCCACACCCCAAGCATTAACCAAACATCCACCTGTCACACAATCCTTTCCAAGCAATAATAATAGCAATAACAATAGTAATGAATGATAATGATTAAAAACGATAACATTACAATTACATTACAATATATACATATGCATTGTCAAACATTACATCTATTGAATAGCATGATCTGAAAAAGATAGAAATACAGAACACATAATAATCACAAATATAAATCAACATGATAGTAAATCAATATTAAAACCTAGAATCTGTTCCGGAAGGGGGCGTACAACACACATTTTTCCGCCTTCCAGATACGCACGCAATTCCCCTTTCCTCTCTTTCCCGTGTTTTCTGCAAACAATTCCATCCTCGCCCCTCGTAACAAACACCCACCTCACCCCATGTACCCCTCCGTTCACAACCAACCCTGCTCAAACAGAGAAAAGAGAGAGAGAGAGAGAGAGAGAGAGAGAGAGAGGCCGGATATAAAAGTAAATATTCACTTACCGTAAGGATCAGGAGATGCTGTTCATGTATTGCGTCATAAGGTGTGTTTGATATTTGTTTTTAAAGACTCGGAGGCTTGTATTTACATCGAATGAAGTTATAACAGAATTCCATAAGCAGCCACCAGAGTACAACAAGCTTGATTTAAACAGATCTATTCTCGGAAGAGGTACTTTTATCTTGTAAACATGACGAATCTTCTTCATTTCGAATCTATTTTTCAAAGCCATAGGGGCACGGTCGGACATTATATTAAACATAAAGATAACTTTGTTGTAAACTAGCTTCCATTTTAGAGGCAGAATTCCTAAATGTTTATATTCTGAGAAAGTAGGGGAGGAGGACTTCAGGAGGATTAGTTTAATGGCACGTCTATGTAAACTGAATAAAGGTTTTAAAATATTATCACTAGCGGAATCCCATATTGTTGAGGCATAGTTTATGTAAGATTCAACATAGGCATGAAAGAACAACTTACGGCTATGTTGATCTAAAAAGTGTTTCATTCTGGAAAGCTGGTAAATCTTTCTGGATACATTTTTACATACTAACGCAATATGATTCGACCATAACAGATTGTTATCAATAATAACACCTAGGATCTTATGGTGATCAACTTCCTCGAGATTTTCGCCATCAATACAAAGGTAATGATTGCTACAAGAAAGATTTTGACGTTTTTGTCTGGTAGTAATTAATAAGTATTTAGTTTTTTGGGGGTGGAGTCGTGGAGAGAGAGAGAGGTAGGTGCACGCATTTGATACTTTCCAAAAGTCATAAAAGTCTCTTTACATAACAGAACAACTCTTCCGTGCATCAGATCTCTTCTAAGCAGTTTTACAACATGCAACATACATTTTCATTGCCTAATGCTTCCCTAAAGATAGCATCGAGGTAAATTCATTCTATGGTAGAAAAATGTTCTCTTGCATAAATCTTTTCAGCTTAGAACTTACATTTCAGCTTCTTTCGGAATCCACCTACCAAAAACAAACCCCATGTCAGTTTGATACAAGTTCAGAGTAGCAGCGCTTCAGAAAAAAATTACTCTCTGAGCTGTTTGCGTAGATCAGTTACATCAGCTGTGGCCACTTAGCCAGTTTGTATGCATACATATTTGAATGATGTTTGTGTGGTAGGTTAAGGCCGTGGAAGAGAATGTGGGGGCAGGGAGCGGGAGAAAGAGGGGAGGGGGTATGCTTGAGTGCTGTTATGCATGTGGCTCTTGTCTGTGAGTGAGATTACCACGGGACTGTGTCTTTTTTTTACTTTTATCATATTAGCCCTGCCTCTTTCTTCTCTCACTCCTCCTTCCCTTCACCCTCCTTCCCAGCCTTGTTCTTGTCCATCCACTCCCAGTCTACTTCTTTATCCGTGTTCTACCCCCCTCCACCCCGCCGCCTCCAGTCTTCCCCAACCCCCTCCCCCACTCCCTTGTGCATACACGTGCTACATATTCAAAATAGTTCTCCACGTTGTTTCAAACCGATAGGTAATGTCAGTATCGCAAAGTGCAATTTGTACTTTGCGGCTCGGGAGACACTGAAGGTTACAGCATGATTGACATTCACATACTTTTTTTTTAAACTTTTATTGTATTTAAGAGACCTTTGACGTGAACAGTATATTGTTTCCAAAGGCTATGCTTTCTTATTTTGTTCAGTATAATGTGTTTGGTCAGCCAAAGAGGAATTGTATAGCTGAAATGCACTAGAGAAGGGGAGAGAGAGGGGGAGTGTGAAGGGGGGGGGGGGGGGGGGGGGCAGAGACAGAGAGACATGGAGAGATACATTGATAATGATCACGGAAATGAAAGCTTGACATAAACTACGATGACGACGACGTGAAAAAGAGATCAGCACGCGTCGGTGCAATTTGATATCAACATTTTTCCGTTCTCGGTCTCTCTGAAGCCACGTGTGTCTTTACCCCCTCTCCTCTCTCCATAAACGCAACCATGGACACTTTTTTAACAGTGAAGAACACCTTTGTTTTAGCAACATGGCAGGAAATTGGGGGAAAGAGAATACTACGGATAAAAGCTTGCACCTGAACAAATTACCAAGAAATGCAACATTGATCCGCTCGTAAGAAAGTGCCACCCGCCTGACGTGTCCCTACCTCATTCCAGTACCTCAGAGAACTATAAAATAGGCACTCTGGCTCACCCACCTCCGCCCAGCTCCAACCGGCTGAAGCCGGTTTCGCTGTTGCTCCGCCGGCTTACCCAGAGTGCCTATTTTATAGTTCTCTAATAGTAAACACTTTACAAACATACATAATGTGTAGGATTATCTGTTTTTAACACTAATTTAGAAAACTTTTGAGACTTAAGTTTTTGCTTAATCCTTCGTTTTTCTTGATCGTTTTCAATAACATCATTTTCACGCATACATTCATCAAATGCGTCTCTGTCTTTCATGTGAAATAAAACCACTGTCTTTAATTGTTCTCTAAAGTCTTTTAAAACTGAGTTATATTTTTGACATAAAATCCACACACTTATCCCAGCATGTCTTCCACTGAAAGCCAGTTTTGATAAAGTGTTTCTTTTTTTGACTATGTCTCTTTCTGCCGAACAATCATCTATAATAAATAATGTCTGCGTTCCCTCAAACAGTTTAAAAAAATGTTCTAAACACTCACTCAGTTTATTGCTAGGGTCAACTAAATAGATTTCATCATCCGTCCATATAAACCTTCTATCGTGATATGCTTTGTTCCATTTAAGTGTCGGACAGAAAATTACAATATGATCAAAATTATAACGATAAACTGTTTGTAATAGGTCGAGGACAAATATTGTTTTTCCACAACCAGTCTGTCCACAAATCAATGAACAATGAGGGGTTTTTGTCATAAAGTTTAACATCGGCATTGACACCAAAGTTGTCTGCTCCATAGTTTTAAAACAGAATTTAATCTAATCCAGTTATTGTTTTTATCATACTCTCTGTCAAAACTTGTTCAGTATAATAAAACCCTATAAGGCCCAAATGTGTAAGATTAATCCAGTTCAGTTCTGTAAGATCGTTTCTATTTAGACTAATATCAATTTTGTTGCTTGTTGTTATGACCTTAATATCCTCGCCATTGTAAAGAACAACGACAGTAACTTTAAGTTTGTCAACGTCTAAGTTTTGCCAGCTAATAAGAATTCCTTTCATAAGATTGTCACTGACGCCCAGAGCTCCATTTCTCGCCTCATCTTTTAAGACAGAAATTTTAAATATCATTGTGAACGTGTCTCCTAATTTTGTGCGTGGAATGAACTGTAATTTTGTAGAAGCTTTCTTTAAAACCGATTCTCTTCTGTGGAGGATGTACTGTTTGTCCCCAAACGGCTTTATTTCGATCTCTTTCCGACTGTTGTCCTCTGGCATAAGACTTACATGTAAAGGGCCAGAGTTCAATGCTTTTCTGAAACTTTTTTGACGGTCAAAAAATGTAAATGGGCTTAAGAATTCAAATTTTATGTCCCATTCTAAATATGGTTCTAAGTGCCATTTGTTGTCAGTTTTTCGAACTATTTTATATTCATACTGACCCGCATTATTTGCTTCTACATTGCGTAGTTGTTCTAGTTTAGGAAAACTTTTGTTGTCGTCAACCTCTTTGCGCTTATAATAACCATCTTTAGTGTACTCAAAACCATATAAAGTGCCTATCTCACCGTTTTGTTCAAAGTCCTCAACGTCTGCAAGGTCTTTTAATTCTAAAGTTACACACCTCTCAGGCGCTAATGTGACCCCCGAATCGTCTGGTCCACGTGACATTTTTTAAAACAACGTATTATTTTATTTCTAAAACAATGTGCAGGTTATCACATTTTACGACTTTCCCTGTTTTATCTGTGATCTTTATATTAAATGATCTGACCCTCCCACAAGCTAATCTTTTAAACTGTAAATTAGGGAATTGTATAATTTCATAATCGCAATATGCAGCTTTCCCTGATGGAAGAGCTCTTAAAACAGTTGAGGGCCTTCCATCATATAAGTTTTCATCAGTGCTCAGCTCGTCCAAATGAACATAGAGTAATGAATGTAATGCAAGATCGAGCGGGTTTTCTCCCTCATAAGTAGTTTTGTCTGATGTAACTCTAAAACCATGATTGTCAGTTGCAAAGCCTAACATTTTAGCTAGCTCTACATCAAAAAGGTAATGGTCTACTTCTTCTTCAGGTTTGAATGTCAACATTATTTTCAAATTTGCATTGTTAAGTTTGAGAGTAATGTCGAAGTTACTCATTGCTTCTTTTAGCGAGCAAAACCCGTAATAACCATCAGGTATGGTTAACTGGCTAACTAAGTTTCCTCTATTATCAAATTTTTTAATCTTATTATTCTCCTTGGATTCAGTTATATTAAACCATACGACTTTGTAAAAAATTTCATGGAGTGCGACCCTTTGGGTTCCGCAGTTATTATCAATAGCATATTCTAAAAACGAAGGACTGTCTTGAGTTGTTATTGTTACAAACATTTTTAAACAAATTTAAAAATGAGTGCATTCAAATATACTAATGCAAAATATTCTGTTGGACCGCACTACAGTCCTAAAGATATAACAACTGATACCCTCGACATTTCTGTGACTCAGACTGACGCCTTTCAAGTAAAGGTTAGTACTCCATTGGATCGTTATCTTAACCCTCCTATCAAAAACGACTACATCCCGAAAGTGTGGTTCAGTCATCCGATGCAGTTTTATCAGAACCAGTTAAACTTTGCTGTGTTTTGCGCATCAACTGGGTGTGGAGTGTCGTATGCTGATCATTTAAATCATCCTGATCCTTTGGTGAGGTCAGTGTATAGATTTCATTTTTATTACACCTTCAGACGTATTTTATCTGAACTGCAAGCACCATTACCAAATGACAAAACGTTTAATCCATTCAGCAACAGAATAGATTACAAGGCTTTTGAAAGGATCTGTAACGAATTTGATATTGACCCAAAGACAGACTTTAGACAAAAGTTGGATCTTAATCATGGTTTAGGCACTCTTTATTATTGGGGCGTGCATAGAAAGTATAACTATGATTGGAATCCTCCTTACACATCTTTCTCTTCAGGCACAACTGTTCACCTCGGGTCCATAGAGCAAGAGCATAAAACAGCATGGACAACATTTATTTTGGATACTTCTAAGGGTCTAACAAAAGCGGGAATAGAACGAATAAACGACTCTATTCGTACTTATGTTTGGTGTTTGCTAGGTTCGCAAGCACAAACGAGATCAAACATAATTGATCCTTCTACTGGCTTTGACGCCCAAAAACAGTATTTAGCAAATTTAGAGGATTCTATTAATTCTGCAATTGATTTGCCTTCAAGTATTAAAAGGTACCAAAATGTTTTGCAATACGCAAGATCGAAAGTAGACTTTGCTGTTGGCACTGGTTTATACATGCTGCCTTCTGACCTCAGACTCCAGATAGGAACAATAATAAACTATAATAATGAAATCCTTGTGGCTGGTAAAGAAGAGAAGGTCGGAAAAAACGACATAAATTCTAAGCCAGCAATAGCAATAAAAAAAGAATCCCCACCAATCCCCAAGGCCCCAAAACCCCATCCAATACTCCCCTCAAAACCCCACCCCCAACCAATCCCCATGGTGAATAAAAGCGACCCCCATGAATATGAAAAGACAGCACTTGTTATTGGATTAACTGCCCTAGGATTACCTGGTCTTTATCTTACTATAAAGTAACCCAACTATTAAGACAACTAATGCCCATAAGTGCTCAGCCATAAAGCCAACTACTTTACTTGCGGCAGACAAAAGCCAGCTAACGATCCCTCCTATTATACCAGGCAAAGAATCTATTGCCTTACTGGCTAATTTTTTTAATAAACTTGCAAGATGATCAAGTTGTTTTTTTACCCATGATTTATCAGGTGGAGGAGATGGTGGCGGAGGCACTACCCCCCCACCACCGCCGCCTGTAATAGCCAACACCAGTGTACTTATTGCAAATCCTAAGGCTGTTATAACACTTGCTAATGTGACACCTTGCTCTCTAAACAGTGTTTTTATTCGTTCTGCTAACGTTGTGTCTTCATATAAAATTCTTTGGATAGTTTCTCTTATTCTGCTCACTTGAGTTCGTAATTGTTCTCGGTTAGTAGACAACACTTCTAGTCTTGCTGATCTCTCTTGTTCAAGATCTTTTAGTCTTTGTGTTATTCTTTCTTTAACACCAGGTCCTAAGTTGTGGTCATCAGCCTCAACTAGTTTTTCTTTTTCTCTTTTTATATGCTCATCTAGTTCACCCAGTTTTGCTAAATTGTTTGTTAATTCGCCTCTGATGCTTCTCAAAGCATGATCAAGGGCCGTTATTTCTCTCATAGGTAGCGGCGGATCGTGTATAGTTTTTAATACTGTTTCTTCTGAAAAACTGGTTTCTGCTTGTATTATTTCGTCTGCTGTTGGGCTTAAATCTTTAAGTTCCATGTTTTGTATTTGGTTTTCTGTTGGGAGTTCTTGTAGTGTGTTTTGAAGTTTAGCAACTGCCTCACTGTCTAATCTTCGCGGTTTAGCAATGCCAAGGCGATTTTGATCGCTCACACTGAGCCTTTGTCTAATTGTAGTCTTTGCTAAAAACTTTGATGGGTCTGGTTTAGATGTAAGCTGAATAAGTTCACCTTTATCATTTTTAAAAAACAAGTGATCATTTTTTGTTTCAAAATCATTAGGGTCTATAAATTCGGGAGGTTCTTGGCCTAAACTTTGGTACAATGATCTGACCTTACTTTCTGTTAATTCATGTCGCAATGAGCGCGATGGTTGTGTCAAAGGAGTCATTTCACTCATGTCGTCTCCAGGATCAAAAACATCATAATCTTCAATGCCTGCCATGTTTTTAAATAATTAACTTTTTATTTTGTTTTATAAAAAAATGTCACAAGCATATGGCTCGATTCTTGACCTGCATAGAAGACTGAAAGAGCCCTTTGGCGTGAAGGGAAATAAACAGAATATTATTGTTCCAAATAATCCATCTACTATTGATTCAGATCAAATTCTTACTGTTAAATTTCCAGACCTAGGAGCAGATGAAGTGATTGTGCCGGGATCTGCACGGCTTACTTTCAAAATAGAACTTGATTCAGCAACAGACGCAAACAGGACAGTAGTTCAGAATCTGGGACGGGCAATCGTTAAGAAAATTTCTATAAAACTTGAGGGGCAAGAAATATTTTCTTTACACAATGCAGACATATTTCTAATCTATTGTGATCTATGGCTAACCGATAATGAAAGGGCCGATCTTGCGTTTCAAGGAATCGAAAATAACGAAGCACTAAAACACAGAATAGACGCCGAAGATGCTAAAGCCGGCAACAAGTATGAAGCTGTAAGTTTTGCTTATGGAAATCGCTTTTCTATACCCTTAGATTTTGAGTTGTTAAAAGCGCATGCGCCATACTTTCAAGGAGCATTAAAAGACAGATTGTCATATGAACTAACTTTTAATGAATACAAACGTGTCATTAAATCTACAGACTCTAACGCAAAGTACAGCATTTTCGACATCTCGTTAGAGTTTGACATTGTTAGCAACCCTAACTTAGCAAGGCTGATTGAGCAACAATATCAGTCAAAATTAGCAATATATTACGAAAGAGTGATTCATCATACTAAATATCCTAAAAGCAGGGCAGACACAATATGGAACTTTAGTTTTAGTGCTACAGCAAGATCCCTTAAAGGTATTTTATTGCTGTGTGAAGATGAAGAACCATTCAAAAGACAAAGTGAAAAGTTTATCAATCCTAAAATAACGAAAGTACAATGTTCAATTGAGGGTAGTCCTAACCAAGTCTACGGTAGCGGGCTTAAACCTTATCATCATTTTGATGAAATAAGAAAATTGTTTGGAGGCGGGAGGTGTAGAAATCCAACAGTAGACCTTGTGTCTAAAGATCTACACCTTCACAGTGTTAGACTTGATGAATATTTAACAACGAAATACGGTTTATGGATTGACCTAAGGTCAACAGAAGATAATCAGTTGCATGGGAGTGGGAGAACAGTTAAAGACGTAATAAACATTCAAATTGATAAAGAAAAAGAGAGTGATAAACCACTTAATGTACATTTGTTTTTAATATATGATGCGCAGCTGAATATTCAAGATAACAGATTAAAAGATATCCAATACTAAATTATTTTTATTTTTAAAAAGCATGTCTGTTACGACTTATCCAAAAGTGCCCAAAGAAGAGAACTCTGTTGCTGTAGACATAAAAACTTTCAGATTAACAAACATAACACAAATGCAAACCCAACTAGAGCAGGACCTTTCAAAATACAGCAAAACCAAACGAAGGTATTCTGCTGTCTTTAATGCTGTTACATATGTTAATACTGGAGCATCGATCACTAGTGCTTTAACAGCAGGAACAAGTGTAGGTCTCTTAGCAACAGGCGTAGGTGCACCGGCAGCTATACCTCTAGGTGGTTTGTCTTTAACTCTTGGCCTGTGTTCATTGGCTGTAAGTGCTGTCAGCAAAAAAATAAAAGCTAAACTCCAAAAGCACACAGCTATGGTTCAACTAATAACAGCTAAACTTAGTTCCTTCAAACTGATAATTGATAAAGCACTTGCTGACTCGAACATCACGGATGAAGAATTTAGTCGCCTACAGGCTGATTTTGAGGACTACAAAAGACAAAAGTTTGATCTTCAAAGAAAGGCAAGGGCAACTTTTTCTCAACAACCAGACACCGACCAGATAAAAAAGGAATGTTTAAAAAAAGTAAACGAAACATTAAACTCTGTTCTAAACAGCTCACATTAACAACCCCAAAGGGCGTTTATACTTTAGTTTATGAGTCCAAGCACAAAAAGACCGTTGATATTGATTCTGATTAAGTTTTTTTTTTTAATTTAAATAAATATTTTGAGTTAGAAAAGAAACTCAGCATGGATAAGATATATGAAGGTTCAGATGAATTGTTTGAAGCAATGCTCGAGGAAGAGCGTTTGTCAAGAGCACTAAATGAGATTGATTTAGAAGTTATTAATCCAAAAAACGTGCGGGAAAGCGTTGTACACGCTATTTCTCAAGTTCCAAGTAAACTAACAATAAACCCTCCAGTTAAAGTAAGGTTAGTTGTTTTAATCGACTATATAACAATAAATGAAGAAAATCTAGAAGTCTGGGTCTCAACTAAACAGCAGACTATTCTTTCCTCTAATGACTTAACACCTGGTTGGGCAGACCAGCTGCTTACACAGTTTGATGAAGCCTCTGAAGCAGCTAAAATGAGAGGCTCTGGTTGGTCAGAGGGCGAAGTCCTAGACATCAGATTAAAACAGGCTAAGTATGAGCCGATTGTTGGCAAGGCTTACATTCCACTACCTCCATCATTAGTTGCAAAACGAGCAGTTCTAAACATAAAGAATTCAGACAACAAATGTTTTATGTGGTGCGTTCTTGCTAGGCTGCATGTATTCCGCAAAAACGCAGAGAGAGTGTCTAACTATGAACCTTACATCAATGATCTTAACTTTAGAGGAATATCCTTTCCTGTTAGTGTAAATCAGATTGATCAGTTTGAAGAACAAAACAAACCAATAACGGTTAATATCTACATATGGGATGAGGAAACAAATCTACAGCCGATTAAAGTGTCCAAGAACAGTCCAACGATTGGCGAACCAGACAAAAATCATGTTGACTTACTACTGATGTTTTCACCAACAGGGCTACCACATTACACATTGATACGCACAATGAGTAGATTACTAGTGCATACTACAAAACAACATAGCAAACAAGAATTCTGTAGAAAATGTTTAACAAGAATTCCATCTGTTAAAGCAGCGAGCGAACATGTAAAACATTGTATTAGCCCAGTTGACTGTGATACAGAACTAATTACGCCCGGAGAAGGCAGTAAAGTTAGTTTTAAGAACTGGAAACGGTTGCAAACTAGTCCATATGTTGTTTACGCAGACTTCGAATCACTCATTGTTCCTTATGAAGGACCAACCCCACAGAAACTTCCTAAAACAGTCTTAATGAGTAATCATCAGATTTGCTCATTTGCCTTCATCATTGTTAGGTCGGATGGCGCCCATTCAAAGCCAGAATTATACAGAGGACCAAATGCTGCAAAATACTTCTTAAAACGCATGCAGCAAGTGCGTAATGCCTGTTCTAATAATCTAAACTTATCTGAAATCATAATGACGCCTGAAGACCAACAACAGTATGACTCAGCCACTCACTGTTGGATTTGTGGGGCGGCCTTGGTTGGAAAGGACATCAGTGATTCTGATTACCAGCATGCTCAAGATGCGTGGCAGAAGTTAGAGTGTAAAACGATGGGAGACTATCATGATTCCTATTTAATGGCGGATACCTGTTTGTTGGCGGACGTCTTTGAAAATTATAGGAAGACCTGCATGAAACATTACAGCCTGGATCCCGCGCATTACATTTCTGCGCCCGGGATGAGCTGGGACGCTTTCTTAAAATTTACTGGAGTACAAATGATTTATTGTCTGACCTGCCAATGCTTCAGATGATTGAAAACGGATTGCGTGGGGGAATCAGTATGGCGTCGCACCATTACTGTAAAGCAAACAACAAATACTTGGACGACTATGATCCAAGTAAAAGGTCTAACTATCTCATGTATTTAGATGCAAACAATCTGTATGGATGGGCAATGGCGCAATCACTTCCATTACGCAACTTTAAAATGTACACAGATACGAATAATATTCAAAAAGCATTAAAGTGGTTGGGCAGTTTGACGCCAGATCAACAGTGTGGATACATTCTAGATGTTGACTTAGAATATCCTCAGGAACTCCATGATTACCATAATGACTATCCATTAGCAGCAGAAAGTCTAAAGATGGCAAAAACAGAACCACCTAAACTTGTGCCTAATCTTCGAGGCAAAAAAAATTATGTCTGCCATTACAGGCTTCTACAATTTTATTTAAGACATGGTTTGAAGTTGACAGCTGTTCATCGTATAATTGCTTTTGATCAAGAACAGTTCATGAAACCATACATAATGAAGAACACTGATCTCAGAACTAAATCCACAGATGCTTCAGAAAAAGACTTTTTCAAGTTGATGAACAACAGCTGTTTTGGAAAGACTATGGAGAATCCGCACAAGCGTAAAGATGTTAGATTGGTCACCAGAGAGAACGATGCAATTAAGCTAACTTCTAAACCTAATTATCAGGACTTCAGAAGATTTCATGATCAGCTTTTTGGCATAATGATGAAAAAAAAGAAAGTCAAATTGGATAAGCCCGTTTTTATTGGGTTTACTGTTTTAGAATTATCAAAGCTTTTATCTGGATGTTTGAATTTCTTACGACTACTTAAACCTTGTATCCTGAGTCCAGGTTCTGTAACAATACAGATTTCCTTTGTTATAGATATCTCTACATGAGATCAACACAACTGTTGTAACAAAGAAGTCATTAGATAGAACAAACACAAAACGTGTGTTTGTTAATCCAGAGTTTTCATATGCAATCGGGCATTGGAAAACAGCATAATTACATACCTTCTTCATCCGCGGGTTTATATTTTTCCTCAAATTTATCTAGAAGCTCAATCATATCAATATCCAATTCAGACAAAATTTTTCTCATGTTTGCTTGATGTGCACGAATTTTTTTTATTTTTTCAAGATATTCTTTATCCGTTATTCTGATAATCAAAATTTGGGATCGTAGGCGATCAGGATGCGTTGCCGTGTGCCGATAAATCCACATAATTGTTTCCTTAATAGCTGAACACGTATCATATGATTCTTGTATTAATTTTAAGGTCTCTTTTTTTATCATCATTTTAGTTTCATGTAAGATTTCTTCCTTTTGAGCTTCCATTTTAAACTCAAATATATTTACGTAAATTAATTAAGCGGAACTGTGTCTGGCGGGATTATTTGCAGTTCTTCTTTCACAAAAGATCTTTGAGGGGCTGGTCGTTTTGTTGTGTCAGTTTCTCGTAAATAATACACGGGCGGATTCATCTTTACAATTCTTTTTATTTCATATGAGTCAACACTCCAAACTGGATCGGTTGCCCTGATGCGGGTGTCCCCTTCTGCTTCTCCCGGTAAATAAAGGTACCTTACTTTCAAACCAAATGGTAATAGTTTGCTTGATGAACTGGCGTCTCCTTCAACAACATTTATTTTTTGTTTTTTGATTGCTTGTACTGGTTTTAGACCTTTAAATTCTTCATTATTCATTGCACGTAGAACTGAGGGCAGTCTTCTAACCCATTCTGTGTTGCGAGAATTGTCAATCAGCTCTCTGTGATACTGGTAGGAAAAAAGCCTTTCAGATAACTGTTTGTTAAAGTTTTCAACCAAACCCTGTGATCTGTGAACTCCTGGAATGCCTCTTTTAATGGTAACTCTATGTTTTAACAATAATTGATTTACTTGACCTTTAAATTCTTTTCCATCATCGACTTGAATCATGCGAGGATAAGTTAACGGGCCTCGTTGATATATCAGTTGTAAAGCGACAGCAACAGCAGAAGCACTCTTTTGTGTTAATGGTTCAGCATCTTTGTATCTTGAAGCTATGTCAATGACTGTAAGTGCGTACTTAAATCTTTTTCGTCTAATCGTATCATGGGGTAAATATAGAAGATCCATTTGATGGGTGTCGTTCGGTATTGTGTTGACAAAGTGTGGTCTTTGTATTCGTTTAGGCGCTGGTAAATAAATTTGCCAAATCGCTTGTTTAGATAACCATTCTTTTGCTGTTTGTTCACTGACTCCTGCTGCTTGGCTAAGCTTTTTAATTGCTGTTATTCCCTTCCAATATCCTTTTGGAGAATAATAGATTTTGTACATTTTTATTCAGCCAATACTTTGTGCAACAAAATACACAGCGGTCATGCCAAAGACAATAAACAATATTTCTTGCATCTTTTGTTTTTCTGATGGTTGATAAAAGTCGCTAAATTTTGGTGGGGGCAATGTTTCAACTTGTTTGCCTGTTACTAGAAAATATTCTTTTATTGCCTGGTCAACATCTTTAAATGTGTAAGCTGCATGTCCCTGTTGTTTAAGTCTGTCGTTAATAAAATCTAACTGCTCCATTCTTTGCTTTTCATAGGTGTCTTGTGCAGCAGCTAGTTGCTCCATAGCTCTGTTATGTCTTTTTCTCTCATTGTTATTTTGTAGTTTACTAAATGCGTAATTACTTCCGCTAAAAGCAAGCGCATTAACCACAGCGCCACCAATCATCATTACGAGTGAAGCCATTTTTATAAATGTATTTTTTTTAATTTTACATATTGATACTGTCTGGAATTATTCCTTGCTTAACTAGAAAATCTTTCGTAGCAAATGAAGCTGTAATAACAGCTATCAGCTTTGCTGAGTCTTCAAAGTCTAGTTTGCCAAGATCTGCTGGTTTTATTTTTAACAGGCTTTTACCAAGCATTGTGTATCCTACACTTAGGCCTCCAATAACAGCAGAATGGTATACAAGGTTAGTAATAGTTTTTTCGGTGCTCATTTTTAAAAAATAAAATAATATTTATTCATTAATAAAACATGAACTGCGATGATTTACTTCCTGAACTTACAAATGATCAAGTTGATGACCAAGCTATTATGCGCCAAAAGGAAAGGCTGTATTCTTTGGCGGCGTGTGGAAAAACAAAACAGTACCTTGGAAATGAATTCAGCATAGAACAGATTCAACAAATGTCGCCACAAGACATTGTAAAGTATCACAACAGGTATGAAGCGCAACTGGGGTCAAGAATGGTAAAAAGTGTTGGGCAAACGGTTCTTAGTTTGTACACTAAACTAGTTAGTAGATTTGCTCCCATTGATTCTGAACAAGATTTTATGTATGATTTAACGCAGGATCCAGTTTTAACAAAGTCATTAGAGTCTCTAGGATGTGATCTATATTACAGATTTGGAACATTGTTATCGCCATTAATCATGGGATTAATTACTTTTAATCATATAGATTTTGTTTCCCTTCAAAATGACCGAGCCAGAAAATCAGCAGAATCAGAATCAGAAAATACTGATGGAGAAAGTGACTAGTAAAAAGCCTCCTCATCCTGGGCGTGTTGCAGCAGGAAAAAAATTAGCAGAGTGGAACAAACAAAAAAAATTAATGTTCCAAGCACAGAATATAACTCATAATGAAAACATAACATCGCCAACGCCAACAGTTGTTTCAATGCCAGCTGTAAATACACAAGTTGATTCAAGACCTACAACACCAAAGTCGTCATGGAATATTGAATTTAAAACAGTTGCCATTTTTGGCGTCATTGCTGCTGGGGGTGGTTATTACGGTTATAAAATATATAAACAACGCCAGCAAAAACCAAAGCAGTCCAAAAAATCTCAGCCACTAAATACAGAAGCCGAACAAAAAAGCATGCCAGAACTGCCAACAACAAAATCTCATTTTGATCCATTTGATATGCAATAATATGTTAAGAACTTAATAAATAATTATAAGTGACTTGAATAAGAACTTGATAACGACTTGATGACGACTTGATAAAACTTAAATAAGAACTTGATAAGAACTTGATGACGACTTGATAAGAACTTAATGACGACTTGATAAGAACTTAATGACGACTTGTTAAGAACTTGAATAAGTACTTGAATAAGTACTTGAATAAGAACTTGTTAAGAACTTGATGATGACTTGTTAAAAACTTGATGTTGACTTGTTAAGAACTTGAATAAAAACTTGTTAAGAACTTAAATAAGAACTTGAATAAGAACGTGATGCCGACTTGAATAAGAACCTAGAACGACTTAATGACGATTTTTTTTCACAATTAATTGTTACATTCTTTTCCGGGGAGACAACTCCCTTCTGCCTTTATGTAGTATCTAGGTCAGACATGTCTGGCCCCGGCTTACTCAACTGCACAATAGCCGAGTCGAAGCGCCGCACTGTTTGCTAGTTCGTGTCAAGTTACACATAAGGGCGTCAGGCCGCCACGCGGCATTGTATAAATTTAGACGGCGTCGTTCAGTACAGGCGTTAGACGTCATTGTATAAATTTAGGCGGCTAAATTTCTAAACATATCAAAACATGTTTCTTACCTTCCCCCAATCACAAGACTAGATAGAATCAGCTGATTAGTAACAGTGACGACATTTCCGCCCAGCACTTGTGTTGTTAGCAACTAAACCTAGCTGTCTTGTCATTTGCGGGTGTGCAGTGCAGTCGTGTTTTCAGTTAGAAAGTGTTGTGTTATGTCGCAAGACAGTATCTCTTCTGAATTAGAGATAGAACTTCTTGAATCACAAACCGTTCATCAAGAATTGCTATTTCATTGAAGTCTACTCCATGAGAAAAGAACTAAAAGCAATGTTTTCATATAGTGAGGAGATAAGGCAGTATTGGTCCACTCCCATTCAACTACCAATGCAGCTTGAAACACGATCTTCTCAAGAGCCACAGCAGAGAACTGCCGCGGTCTAGCTAGACCGCGTGAAATGAATATTAAACAGGCACACGTCACAGCCTATAGCAGAAAGCCACGCTTTAACGGCCGCGGTCTAGGTGGACCGTCGCTTTGTCACGTCCTATTCAACAGGCTGCCTATTCAGGCGGCCGCCGGGTGTACTTTATACAATTGTCTTGTTTGTTGAATCAAGCTTTTAATAAGTGCACTTGGTGGCTGCTTAGAATAATCTTCAACAACGTGCCACGATTCTACGCTTGTGTGAACACACATCCCACCCCTTTCAGACACTCCCTATTCAGATAGCTTTCAATAGCCAGTCATTCCTCACAATAGAATGAAATCCCAACTTGGTTGACAAATAGCCCTCCTAAGAATAAAGGCATGGTTAACCAAGTCCCCATTGTTTTGTTTGTTTACTTCTTAACGGTCCAGTGACAGAGAACTATAAAACAGATAATCCTACACATTATGTATGTTTGATGTTTGATGAATGTATGCGTGAAAATGATGTTATTGAAAACGATCAAGAAAAACGAAGGATTAAGCAAAAACTTAAGTCTCAAAAGTTTTCTAAATTAGTGTTAAAAACAGATAATCCTACACATTATGTATGTTTGTAAAGTGTTTACTATTAGAGAACTATAAAATAGGCACTCTGGGTAAGCCGGCGGAGCAACAGCGAAACCGGCTGAAGCCGGTTGGAGCTGGCGGAGGTGGGTGAGCCAGAGTGCCTATTTTATAGTTCTCTACCTCCCCTTTCACTGCCCTCCCTAAACACTCACATGGAGTTCATATTCCTCTGCTGGAAAGATCACTTTCAGAAGATTTGGCTTTACCATACATGTGATAATGGAAAAAGTGTATCGGAGGCTTTCATATCGATTTGTCATCTGATCCCTATTACAGCGCGTGTCTTCGTTCTGTCCCAAGATCCATTCCATTTCCTGGCCAAGGGATTTGTGTTTCATAAAGCTCTACAGCTCTGAAGTCTAAATTTACAGTGGTGCTTCGCCTGAATCATCCTCAATACCCATTAGTTACCTCTAAAGTAAATGCATCCGTGGATCTCTCACAGAAGGGGGAGATAAGCCGAAGGCTTTGTCAGTTAGTAGGTCAAGGCATGTTCCACCAAGAATCTCTTCTGCATGTTCTCAGACGTCACAAGCCTGTCTGGTACATTCATCAGTTGTCGCCATTTGAGATCACTATGCAGGAGAAAGCGAAGGATGAGGGCCCCAGAGATTTCCCAAAGCCATTCTGGATGGACTTGGAGAGAGATTGAAGGGAGTACAGCATCTCTAGCCCGTTGCGCATGACTGATGGCGGATAGCTTTAGACATCTTTGCTGCTGGAGCGTTCGTCATCGCACCCTATCAAGTGATGTAATATCATGATAGGACAACGATTGAGTTATTGTCTCCTCCCCCCCCCCCTTCCTCTCCTCTCCCCCCTCTTCCCTCCTCCATTATCTAACCTTTCCACACACTTTTGACTCACACACACAAAAAACTCCCTCTCAGATAATCCCCCTAAACCAGTAGAGCTGATAATGGATATGCTGTTTTGAAACATCAGTGTTTTCTTAACCACGTCCTGTGTTCCTTTCCTGTTGAACCGGAGAAGCAATCCTTTCTTTCTGTCATAGGATCCATTAACGGGTTTGGGGAGCAGATTAATATCTGAAACAGAAATGACTGCGGAACGTTCTGTAATGCTAGGCAAGTGTTAGTCGTGAGTGAGTTTCAACAGAAGAACTGTCACTTTTAGCGGTTGTTGACCTTTGTTTACAAGTGAAAAACAAAAACAATAACAAAGAAGAACAAGAACAGGAATAGTGCAGCTGCTGGTAACTCGAGATCGCATTAATCAGGAGAAACTCTGCTCAAGTATACGCATCTGAATGTGTCCGATTTCTCTCTCTCTCTCTCTCTCTCTCTCTCTCACGTGGGGGGCGTGACATGTGTATCATTGTGTGAGGCCGCGATTTTGGTCTCTGGTAATTAACCCCCGATTGCAAGCACAACATTGCGATTTGCGTGTCGAGAAGTGGCAAGAGAGTTTGCAAGAGACAATGCCTTCATCTGCAACACATTTCAGGGCTTGTGGTCACTTTTACACAGTGTACCTGGCCTTCATGTTGAAGCGGGCGAGGGAGAAGAAGAACAGCTACATCGCTATGCTGAAACTGCGACGGAGGGCGGACGGTGTAGTACTAGGATTGCTCCTCTCGTATTTGTTCTGGGGGAGTCTTCTACTCCGCTGTGGCGACGTGGAGACTTACCCAGGCCCTAACTCCTCGCAAAGCAAGGACAGCTCGAGACAGACACGATTGAAATCGGGCAGTTCCAGAAGCAGTATGGAGCGAGCGGACGTCACTTCTCGAAGAGTCTCCAGTGAAACAGTGAATGAGCCCACTTTGTCTGACGTGGTGGGCATGAGCCAGGACTTGAGCTCAAAGATGGACACACGCTTTGGTGAGATGAAGGAAGACCTCCACGTCCTGCAGGAGGAGTACGGGGCCATGCAAGAAGAGCTGAGGGCACTGAGAGGTGAGGTCACGGGTCTACGTCAGCAAAACGACGAGTTGCAGAGGACGAACGAGGACCTGACGAGAAAGCTGGACGTCCTGGAGAGGAAAACGGATGACCTTGAGGGACGGTCCAGGCGCAAAAACCTCATCTTCTACGGCCTGCCACGGAAGAACAACGAGACTCCGGCGGACTGTGAAGATATGGTGAAGGACCTAATCACAGATAAGTTAGAACTTGCTGAGGACTTTCAGTTCGATAGGGTTCATCGAATCAGCTCCAAGCCTGACTCACCAGTGATCGCCAGGTGCGTCTTCTATAAACAGAAGATTGCTGTGTTAAAGGCTAAGGGCAAGTTGCACGGGACAAAGCTTTTCGTTGGGGAGGACTTCTCTGCTCAAGTTCGAGAGGTTAGGAGACGTTTAACTCCACATCTGAAGACGGCTAGGGGGGAGGGCAAGAGAGCCTCAATAGTGTTTAACCATCTCCTCATTGACGGGAAGAAATTCACTGTGGACCATGCTGACAGACTAGTTCAAAATTAAATAAGGAGGCGGCCGACCCAAAGTTAGTCTAGATAATTTCAATTTTACCGTACCAGTGAATAGAACAAACTTTGGGACGACACCGGTTTTGTTGTAACATTGCGGCGAAGTTGACACGCTGTCAGCACGTGCTGTTCATGAGACAGTTCACAACGCAGTGCACTCTAACTTTGGTTCAGCCGTTGCCCAGGTTGAAAATGTAAATGTTGTTACAAATGAATGTGTGCCACAAAACCTGTCTGACCCGTCTAACACGTTTTCCGAAGATGTGTGTACCGTGTTACTTGATCTAGGTGATAGTAATGTGTCCATTGTTCCTTTTTCTGTAAATAACACAAAAAACTTATCCTTTCTTCACTGGAATATAAACGGTTTATCCTCTAAATTGCATGGTAAAGATTTTGTTTCGTTCGTTAGTTCTTTTGATTTTATATGCCTGGCTGAAACCTTTATGGCAGATTTCCAGTCGTCTGTGTTTGCTGGCTTTGAAAAAATTTGTAAACCAGCTATGAAACTGACTACTCGTGGAAGGCGATCTGGGGGGTTAATATGTCTTATTAAAAAAGAGTTTTGTTCACTCATTAAGTCACTGGAAATTAAGTCTGATACTTTTTGTGCTCTTGTTATCTATGTTGGGTACAATAAAAGATGTCTGTGCATATGTACCACCAGAAGGTTCACCATACTATCGTTTTGTTGGTTCTGATAATGGTATTGCTTTACTTGAAGACTTTGTATATGACTGCTTGCTGTCCATTGGTGATGTTTATATTTTGCTAAGTGGTGATATGAATGGTCGTACTTCTAATATTTCTCTAGATTTAGAAGAAAGTGTTTTCCCTTTTGAAAATCAATGTTTGAGTGGCCATTGCATGTGAGCAGGAATTCAGAAGACAGTGTGTTAAATAATTATGGTAAGATGTTGCTAAATATGTGCACTGTATTTAATCTGTGCATTTTGAATGGTTTGTGTAAGGGCGACCTCAAAGGTTGCTACACATACATTTCTGAAAGTGGTAATAGTGTGAATGATTATTTTTTAATGTCGCGTGATATGTTTGCAACATACTTTAATGATTGTAAGTTATGTGTGGATAAACGGATTGATTCTGATCACATGCCTTTGGTTCTGCGTACTAGCTTTCACAGCGAAAGCCTGGACAATGTAAGAGAACGTGATGCTATCAGTTGGCTTGAAAACTATGTTTGGAATGAAGCTTATGTTGAATTGTTGTGTAATGCAATGGATTCACCAGAATTTCAACAAAGGATGCACATGGCAGTTAGTCTCATTGAAGTTAATATAAATGAAGCTTTACATGCCTTTAACGGTTTAAAAGTCGCCGCTGACTGTATGAAGAAGAAGATTAAGGTAAATGCGAAAGAAGCTGGCGATGATTGGTATGATAAAGAATGTCTTTTAAGGAAAAGAAATGCACGTAAATCGTTAACTAAATATAGTCGAACTTTATCTGTACCTGATCATGTTGAATACTGTAATGCCAGACGAGACTATAAACATCTTTTGAAGAAAAAACAAAACGAATTTAACAGAACAATGGTAGAGAAATTAGTTTCCTCTGTTAGTAGCCAGAAACAGTTTTGGGAAACAATGCGGAAAATTCAGAAAAAAAAGAACCCAGCCTCAAAATGATATTAGTTTGGACAATTGGTTTCATCATTTTAAGGAACTGCTTGAAAGAAATGATAGTACTGATAGTGGTTTAGGGCAGGTAGATGGAAGTGATGAAGACGATGATAATTATAATAATATAAATCGCCCTATATCAAAAGAAGAAATCATTTTGGCCTTAGGTAAATTGAGGAATCGAAAAGCTGCAGGCCCAGACGGGATCATGAGTGAAATAATTAAAACTGCTTGTAAATCTGATTTGGTGATGAACTTTCTAGCAAAATTTATGAATACTCTATTTGATAAAGGTGTGTTTTCTGAAAGTAGGGCTGAATCGATTGTTCTCCCATTATATAAAAAAAGGTGACGCTAACAACCCAAACAGCTATAGAGGAATTTCGCTGTGTAACATTAGTAGTATATTATAGAGTGCTATCATTAATAGAAGACTTCAGGAATGGGTCGAAGAGAACAATATTACAGGCGAATATCAAGCTGGATTTAAACGGAATTATTCAACTATAGATCACATGTTTACTTTGATGGCCTTTGTTCAAAAACAGTTCTGTCTAAACCGAAAATTATATGTAGCTTTTATTGATTTTGAAAATGCGTTTGACTCTGTCAACAGAAGTATATTATGGCCAATTCTGGTGAAGCATGGAATCCGAAGTAAATTATATAAATGTATTTTAAGCATGTATAACTCTGTGAAGCCGACAGTGAGATGCGGATCATCCCCTAACAGACTACATAAACTGTACATTGGGAGTCAAACAAGGGGATGTCTGTAGTCCCGTTCTTTTTTTCTCTATTTATTAACGAATTAACTTTAGAAGTAACACATAACTGTAGGCACGGAGCTCACTTTTTAAATGATGCTTTGGAGATATTTATTCTCCTCTTAGCTGATGATGTTGTATTGATATCAGAAACAATAGTTGGTCTGCAAAATCAGCTAGTTTAGAAAGAGCTACTGAATCTCTCCAGTTGAAGGTAAACATGGCAAAAAGTAATATTATAGTGTTTAGGAAAGGTAGATATCTTGCTGCACGGGAAAAAATGGATGTATAATGGAATTGCTATGCCAGTGGTGAATGTTTATAAGTACTTGGGTATACATTTCTCAACCCGTTTAAGTTTCAGATTTGCTTGCAGTGATCTTATAAGCAGAGCTAAACAATGTTTACTTTGTATCCTAAAGAAACTGCGTATGCTCGATAATGAGTCTCTGACATTGTTTTTATTGTTATTCGATTCTCAGATTCAACCAATGGTACAGTACGGAGCTGAGTTATGGGGCCTTGAAGATTGTTTTTATTGTTATTCGATTCTCAGATTCAACCAATGGTACAGTGCGGAGCTGAGTTATGGGGCCTTGAAGTTGCCTCTATACAAATTGAAAAGATTCATTTGTATGCATTAAAAAAGTTTCTCGGTGTTTCACTACAAACACCAAATGACCTGGTCTATGGGGGGACTAACAGATATCCAATTAATTTACTTTCGGTGGTTAGATGCATTCGTTACTGGCTAAAGATAACTCGAATGCCCCCAGAAAGATTGCCTCATAAAGCGTACAAAATGTTAGTACAGCTAGACGCTAGGGGTAAGAGTAACTGGGCTACTAAAGTTAGGTTGAAACTGTACGAATTTGGTTTTGGTGTTGTGTGGGTGTAGATGACATACATAGTTTTATCCGCGTGTTTCGGCAAACGTTAATCGATTATAACTGGCAAAGATGGAATTCCCATGTTGAAGACAGTCACCGGTTTGATATTTACAGATTGCAAAATCCTTCACATTGTATTCCAAGGTACTTATCAATTAGATTAACAGACATTAATCCTTCACATTGTATTCCAAGGTACTTATCAATGCAGATTAACAGACATATTAAATATATTGTCACAAAATTCAGGTTTGGTGTATCGGATATCTGTGTACATTCTAACCGTTACAGGCCTCTGGATGACCGTAATATAACATGCCCACTCTGTTACGAAGATGATGAAAATGAAATTCATTTTGTTCTCACTTGTTCTAAACTACAAGCTGTTCGACAGCAATGAATCCCACCTAAGTACTTAAGAAAACCTTGTTTCTTCAAACTGATTATGTTAATGGCATCATTGAATGAAAACACAATTAAACAGTTCGCTTTGTATTTCTATAAGGCATTTAGAATGCGAAATGATATGTTAAGACCGTAAATTATGTGTTAAGCTAGTTAAATGAGTTGACTTGCGCGGTATGATATGTATTTACCCCCTTCGAAGGGGCTATGGCCTTTACGAATAAAAAACGTCTACGTCTACGTCTCTCTCACGTGTTTCTATCAGTCTTTACGTGGGTTTGTTTTTTGCGTTTCACAAGCTTAACGTAAGGAGGGCACTTGTGTGTGTGTGTGTGTGTGTGTGTGTGTGTGTGTGTGTGTGTGTGTGTGTGTGTGTGTGTGTGTCTGTCTCTGTGTCTGTGTGTGAGAGAGGGGAGAGAGAGAGAGAGAGAGAGAGAGAGAGAGAGAGAGAGAGAGTTCATGAGTGTGCATGCGTTCACAATTACAAATGTCATCCTACACCGAAAGAATAAATTTATCGCTCATTGTAACTCTAATGATTAGTTTTATAATATACAATATACTTAAACATAGCAAGAGCTTTTGCACGCACGCACGCACGCACGCACGCACACGCACACGCACGCGTACACTCACATGCACACAGACGGGGAAGAAAGAAAATGAGAGCGAAAAACCGTTGAAATATATCGTATATATTTGACCTTTCACTAGCAGCATATGGGAACCATTGTAATCCATCCTGAAGACAGAACTATTCATATCGCCTGCTCCTGTGCCTTTTGTCCGCTGGATCGGACTTACCAGGGTGGCACGGCTGATTGTGTCTGTGCTCCCTTGACATCAAATAGAGATATATCACAGTCTAACTCTGTGGTATTCTCATCACCAAAGGTTCAAAAACAGAATCTAATAACACCCTGGTAGCGAGACATAAATGACAATGTCGACAATATGAGCAAAAGGTCAACTTGAGTCGGTGGAACTTGATATGAACACTTTCCGTTCTCTGTCTTCCCGAAGCAACGTGCGTCCTGACCCCTTCTCTTCTCTCTATAACTCAACCATCGACACTGTTTCACGGTAAAGAGCACTGTTGCTCTGAGAATATGACATGAAATCGGGATAAAGAGAATATTACGGATAAAAAGCTTGCGCCTGAGCAAATTAGCAAGAAATAGAACATTGATCCTCTCATAGAAAATGCCACCTATCTTATATACCCCCCTCGTTCCAGTATATCCCCTTTCACCACCCTCTCTTAACACTTACACAGAGTTCATAATCCTCTGCTGGAAAAATTACTTTCAGAAGATTTGGCTTTACTATACATGTGATAATGGAAATTGTGTCTCGGAGGCTTTCATATCGATTTGTCACGGAATGCCCATCACAGTCAATGATCCATTCCTTTTCCTGGCCAAGGGAATTATGTTTCAGAATTCGCTATGGCAATGAAGTCTAAACTTACACTGGTGCTTCGCATGAATAAGCGTCAGTAGACTTTAGTTACATTCAGAATAAATGCTTCTGTGGATCTCTCACAGGAGGGGGAGATAAACCGAATGACTTTGTCAGTGAACAGATCCAGACAGGTGGCACCAAGAAGAATCTCTTCTCCACGTTCTCAAACGTCACAAGCCTGTTTGGTACATTCATCAGTCCTCGCCATCAGACTTCA
>CM065718.1:38951356-38981356 GCA_033310375.1 Conus canariensis
GACAGAAACAAAGAGATTTTATGGATTTACGAATGATCTTTTCAATAAAGCCATGACTCCTATTGAATTGAGTGTTTAAACAACATAGACGAATACAGGCACAAGAATTGCTCACTATCAATATACGAATATGGGTAAAGATGATATATATATATATATATATATATATATATATATATATATATATATATATATATATATACTAGCAGGGGCATCCGGCGTTGCCCGGGATATGAACACTCTTTGCGATACTCACGTGACGGCAAACATGTATTAATTGTTTTGATTTACAATCAACCCCCCCCCCCCCCTCCAACATCTTCCCACCCCCTCCCCCACACAAATACGCATTCTCTCTCTCTCTCTCTCTCTCTCTCTCTCTCTCTCTCCTCTCTCTCTCTCTCTCTTATACATTCTATTGTTTTCCGCCTGCCTCTGGCCCCTTTCCTCTGGATCTTCCCTAGCACGTCGAGATGCTTTTCTCGCTCGATTTTCCGCCTGCACTCACTGTTCCCATTCCCATTCTTCTGACTGCCCTTAATTTTATAGGAATAGACTTTGTGCAGAAGTAGTTTATTTCAACGGGTCTGTGTCTAATGTAAAAATAGTGTATCAGGCTTTGCACTGTACAATCATTTTTCTGGCCCCTCTCATTCCTTCCTTTTCATCGCCCTACCCTGTCCCATCCATGTTGCACAATTACTTACCGTTACTGGACATACGCATACCGAATTTTATCAATAGTGGTGTAAACTTAGAAAATAACGGTTTTTAACTGTCAATGTTAAGTCTTGGTTTGTAAAATTTGCATAACATTGTTCAGCGCTTAAAACTGTACGTGCATACGGAATGTTATCAAGAACGGTGAAAATTTCGAAATTCAGAAAATAACGGTTTTTAACGATCAATGTAAAGTTTCGGATCTTGAAAATTGTATATCATTGTTTAGCATTCACAACTGCACATGTATATCGAATTTCTACAAGAATACTCTAAATTTATAAAATAACGTTTTTTAACGGTCAATTTTAAATTTCGGTTCGTAAATTTTGTATATCATTTTTCGGCATTTAAAACTGCACATGTATACCGAATTTCATCAAGAACAGCCTAAATTTTGAAAATAACGGTTTTTAACGGTCAAATTTAATGGTCATAATGACTATCTAATGACCTTACGTTACCCGCTGGATGTTCCTGTAGGCTTATGTCAAGTTTGGTGGCGATCCGATAACTCTCGTGGCCGCAAACCTCAGAAGATCGGGTTTTAAACAGTTTTCATAGGGTTTGGTGTTTTTAACGGTTTTTAACTGTTATAAATAACGTTTCTTAACAGCCAAATAACGTTTCTAATTTTCGAGAAGTAGCCCCGTATCTGTGCAATGTCACAACGGCCATTTGAAGAAAAGCAGAGGAAAAGGATGTCTTTGAAACCGTTATAACAGTTTTTTAACGGTTTTTAACGGTTTTATTTTTTTTAGAGATTAGCCCAAAACCATCCTCGGGTCACAACAGACGTACCTGCCAAATTTCAAGAAGATCGGGTTTTAAACAGTTTCTTTTATAGGGTTTGGTGTTTTTAACGTTTTTAACTGTTATAAATAACGTTTTATAACTGCCAAATAACGTTTCTAATTTTCGAGAAGTAGCCCTGTACCTGTGCAATGTCACAACGGCCATTTGATGAAAAGCAGAGGAAAAAGATGTCTTTGAAACCGTTATAACAGTTTTTTTTAACGGTTTTTAACAGTTTTAGTTTTTTTAGAGATTAGCCCCAAACCATCCTTGGGTCACAACAGACGTACCTGCTAAACCATCCATGTTGCAAAATTACTTACTGTTACTGGACATACGCATACCGAATTTTATCAATAGCGGTGTAAATTTAGAAAATAACGGTTTTTAACGGTCAGTGTTAAGTTTTGGTTCGTAAAATTTGCATAACATTGTTCAGCGCTTAAAACTGTACGTGCATACGGAATGTTATCAAGAACGGTGAAAATTTCGAAATTCAGAAAATAACGGTTTTTAACGGTCAATGTTAAGTTTCGGATCTTGAAAATTGTATATCATTGTTTAGCGTTCAAAACTGCACATGTATATCGAATTTCTTCAAGAATACTCTAAATTTATAAAATAACGGTTTTTAACGGTCAATTGTAAATTTCGGTTTGTAAAAGTTGTATATCATTTTTCGGCATTTAAAACTGCACATGTATACCGAATTTCATCAAGAACAGCCTAAATTTTGAAAATAACGGTTTTTAACGGTCAAATTTAATGGTCATAGTGACTATCTAATGACCCTATGTTACCCGCTGGATGTTCCTGTAGGCTTATGTCAAGTTTGGTGGCGATCCGATAACTCTCGTGGCCGCAAACCTCAGAAGATCGGGTTTTAAACAGTTTTCATAGGGTTTGGTGTTTTTAACGGTTTTTAACTGTTATAAATAACGTTTCTTAACTGCCAAATAACGTTTCTAATTTTCGAGAAGTAGCCCCGTATCTGTGCAATGTCACAACGGCCATTTGAAGAAAAGCAGAGGAAAAGGATGTCTTTGAAACCGTTATAACAGTTTTTTAACGGTTTTTAACGGTTTTATTTTTTTTAGAGATTAGCCCAAAACCATCCTCGGGTCACAAGAGACGTACCTGCCAAATTTCAAGAAGATCGGGTTTTAAACAGTTTCTTTTATAGGGTTTGGTGTTTTTAACGGTTTTTAACTGTTATAAATAACGTTTTATATACTGCCAAATAACGTTTCTAATTTTCGAGAAGTAGCCCTGTACCTGTGCAATGTCACAACGGCCATTTGATGAAAAGCAGAGGAAAAAGATGTCTTTGAAACCGTTATAACAGTTTTTTTTAACGGTTTTTAACAGTTTTAGTTTTTTTAGAGATTAGCCCCAAACCATCCTTGGGTCACAACAGACGTACCTGCTAAACCATCCATGTTGCAAAATTACTTACTGTTACTGGACATACGCATACCGAATTTTATCAATAGCGTGTAAATTTAGAAAATAACGGTTTTTAACGGTCAGTGTTAAGTTTTGGTTCGTAAAATTTGCATAACATTGTTCAGCGCTTAAAACTGTACGTGCATACGGAATGTTATCAAGAACGGTGAAAATTTCGAAATTCAGAAAATAACGGTTTTTAACGGTCAATGTTAAGTTTCGGATCTTGAAAATTGTATATCATTGTTTAGCGTTCAAAACTGCACATGTATATCGAATTCTTCAAGAATACTCTAAATTTATAAAATAACGGTTTTTAACGGTCAATTGTAAATTTCGGTTTGTAAAAGTTGTATATCATTTTTCGGCATTTAAAACTGCACATGTATACCGAATTTCATCAAGAACAGCCTAAATTTGAAAATAACGGTTTTTAACGGTCAAATTTAATGGTCATAGTGACTATCTAATGACCCTATGTTACCCGCTGGATGTTCCTGTAGGCTTATGTCAAGTTTGGTGGCGATCCGATAACTCTCGTGGCCGCAAACCTCAGAAGATCGGGTTTTAAACAGTTTTCATAGGGTTTGGTGTTTTTAACGGTTTTTAACTGTTATAAATAACGTTTCTTAACTGCCAAATAACGGTTCTAACTTTCGAGAAGTAGCCCCGTACCTGTGCAATGTCACAATGGCCATTTGATGAAAAGCAGAGGAAAAAGATGTCTTTGAAACCGTTATAACAGTTTTTTAACGGTTTTTAACGGTTTTATTTTTTGAGATTAGCCCAAAACCATCCTCGGGTCACAACAGACGTACTTGCTAAATTTCAAGAAGATCGGGTTTTAAACAGTTTCTTTTATAGGGTTTGGTGTTTTTAACGGTTTTTAAACTGTTATAAATAACGTTTTTTAACTGCCAAATAACGTTTCTAATTTTAGAGAAGTAGTCCTGTACTTGTGCAATGTCACAACGGCTAGTTGAAGAAAAGCAGAGGAAAAAGATGACTTTGAAACCGTTATAACAGCTTTTTAACGGTTTTTAACGGTTTTATTTTCTTAGAGATTAGCCCAAAACCATCCTCGGGTCACAACGGACGTACCTGCCAAATTTCATGACAATCGGTTGAGCCGTTTTTTGAGTCTATAGCGTACACAGACACACACACACACACACACACACAATTTGCCCTTTATATATTAGACTAGCCGGTGTACCCGGCTTCGCTCGGGTATATCTGTACAATAATTTTCTGGCCCCCCCTCTCTCTCACCACTTAAAAGACAATACAATAAAATTCAGCTTGGGTTTGTTTCGTTTTTCCCATGCTGAACCAATTGCCCCAGCCTCCTCCTATCTACTTCACCCAATTTCTTCGGACGCCCACTCCCTTCTTGCCTCTCAATCTGTTTTCCCTCACGAATTTTTTTCCATAGATACACAGTCCATAGAGGGATGCCTGTACTTTGTGAACTTACCGATGCATTCTCAATTCCTCGATTGAAGTGCTCCAAAATGACAACTCTGTAGGGGCCGCCATAACCTAGTGGATAAGGCGCTGGACTCATGATCCAAAGGTCGTGGTTTCGAATCCCGGCTTGGTCTTGGAATTTTTATCGTGGAATGTTTCCAGCTAAAATGACCGTAGTTCACCCCGATGTCCACCCTGGCCCCACAGGTGTCAGTCTAATGTGACGGACCAGCCGTCTGCATATCCTTGATTTTGGCACGGACGTTAAATCCAACTCAAACATGACAACTCTGTGAAAAGACTGCATTTTCACGATGTATCATGTCTATTGGAGAGCCTCTGGGTAGACATTTCTGGTCTCCCTGTTTGGCGCAAGTATAGTCAGTGTTTCTGCGTTTCCAGTTCGTGATGCTGCAACATAGAACATTCCATGTGTAAAACACGGAACGGTCAGGTCTGCCCCAAGGGATGAAAATGTCGGACCCTGGCTCTTGATGATTGTCAGAGCGAAAGCTGGTTTCATGGGAAACTGAAACCGTCAGAACTGGAATGGCAGGGGTGAGTCCATGGGTTCCAGAGGAATTCTGGGGAGCAGCACCGGTTCACCTTTGTGGGGGCCACATGATATTTTCGCTTCTACAACGTTCCTGTGCAGTCTGGTGAAGACACATCGGGTGCCATTGATCACCTTTGGCGGGTCCAGTGAGCGGAGAATGATAATAGGGACTCCAGATTTCAGCAACAGTTCATGTGGTGGAAGTCCAGAAATCTCAATGGAGTTCAGGAGTTCTTGTGGATAAAGGACTGCCTCATCATCATTCTTGGCCGTGTCAACAGATCTGTACAGTTTCCTCTCCAGGGAAGTCAGCTACGATTTTTCTGTTCCGCCTGTTGACAGTCTCGTTCAGGGAGGAGATTATGGCCCTTTCCGCTAACCAGTCTGAGTCTGCACAGTGAGCATGAAGATCCGGGTAGACTGCTTCTATCAGATCCTCCTGGCTATCAGACAGGCGTTGACAATGTTGGCTCTGGTGCCACTGAGGACGACAGGGAGGATCTGCCTGAAGTCCCCACAGAACAGCGTTGGGATGCCTCCCATTGGCCTGTGCACTTGGGTGATGTCCTGCAGCGTAGAGTCCATGGCCTCGTAGACAGCTTTGTGGGTCATGGGAGCTTCATCAATTATGACGGTTGCAGCCTCTTTGATGACTTTGGCCAACGTTGACCCACGCTTGACAGAGCAGGTTGGCGTTTCTTGCTTGTCGGCATCCAGAGGGACCTTGAAAATGCTATTTACTGTCCGCCCACCCGGCAAAAGAGTAGCGGCAATGACACTGGAAGCAGTGGCTAGCACTATTTTGCCTGTGGAGCGGATCCTGTTCAGGATAAGATTCAGGATGGTCTTTCCTGTCCCTCATGGAGCATCAAAGAACATTATGTTGCTGCTTGCTGTGGGATCCTGCCTCTGCTCAACCATGGTCATAAAGCTGTCGTACACGTCTCTCTGGTCAGCTGTCAGCTTCTTCAGCTGGTCATCAGCTGCTGCCCAGAGTGCAGTAGTGTCGTAATTGGTCTCACGGTAGTATTCTCGAGGCACAGTTTGTTGTTGTGTGACTGTTGGCATCCCATACTCCTCTGTAGACTTGCCTCCAAGAAGGAAGAGTTTGTCCTGAATCACAGTAAGAGCTTGGTTGTAGATGGCATCTGTGTACTGCGCTTCATAATAGACATCTCTTCGGACTTGGAAGAGGAAATCTTCAGCAAGATGGTCTCTGAAGAGGTTCCACAGGTTGCCTGGGTTACTGGGGTTGAAAGCCACCAGGATAATACAGAAGTCACGCAGCAGTCGGGGTCTCTGAGAGATGGAGGCTTCCTCCAGGGCAAGTTGTAGAAGGCGGTCATCATCTAGGAGTCCAAGAGCATTGCAAGCATCTCGAAAAATGTTGTGGACATAGCCGTTGACAATCTTCAGCTCCTCGTACGAACGGGATCCTTTCATAACGTTGAGTAGAAGCCTCAAGAAGTAGCACTCTCCCTGGCGAGGACTGATACTGTACAATCGCCGGATTGCAGTGCCCCTTTGTCGTTTCTTCCACATATTCTGAGTGGACATCAATGTGAAGTGCTCAGGGACTTCCACGTACTTCAGCTCTCGTGCTGTAGGGTCTTGAGAGCATAGGCTAAAGATGGCGGTAAGGGTTGCTTCTGGGGGAGAGCCTTGTGCACTTTGCGCTGCGTTGTGTGGATTGAAGTAGACCCATTGTCCATTCTCCAAATGGACAGCTGGTCTCTGCACCATGGGGTGGCGCTCATGCAGGTCAAATCCCAGGAGTCTCCAGGTCGCCTCGATGCTGCCAACGTAGCGGGCATTCTGGTACATTTGGATCTCATCAATGACTGGAGGTTGTTGAGCTGTTCCTTCACCTGCCTGAGTGGCTTGGAGTTGGAAGACGGCTTGGTATGTGCCCTTGTGGACATACTTCAGGACGTACTTGATGAATTTTATGCTACTGCATATTTCCACATTGATGTGGCAGTTGAACTAATGTAGGAGGTAAGGGTTGTAGGGGACAACCCACTGGTTGGTGACGATGATTTCTCTCTGCCCAAGCTTCACAGTCCCAGTATGTCCTCATTCAGACTCCTCACGTCTCCTGTACTTGGGGTAGCTGTCCTCACCCTGCTCTATGACCCTTCTTGCCTCTCAATCAATTTTACCTCACAATTTTTTTTCGTAATACGATACACAGTCGATAGAGGGATGCCTGTACTTAATGAACTTACCGATGCATTCTCAATTCCTCGATTGAAGTGCTCCAAAATGACAACTCTATAGGGGCCGCCATAACCTAGTGGATAAGGCGCTGGACTCATGATCCAAAGGTCGTGGTTTCGAATCCCGGCTTGGTCTTGGAAATTTTAACGTGGAATGTTTCCAGCTAAAATGACCGTAGTTCACCCCGATGTCCACCCTGGCCCCGCAGGTGTCAGTCTAATGTGACGGACCAGCCGTCTGCATATCCTTGATTTTGGCACGGACGTTAAACCCAACTCAAACATGACAACTCTGTGAAAAGATTGCATTTTCACGATATATTATGTCTATTGGAGGGCCTCTGGGTTGACAACATTTCTGGTCTCCCTGTTTGGCGCAAGTATAGTCAGTGTTTCTGCGCTTCCAGTTCGTCATGCTGCAATGTAGAACATTCCATGTGTAAAACACGGAACGGTCAGATCTGCCCCACGGGATGAAAATGTCTGACCATGGCTCTTGTTGACAGACAAAAATCAGACGGTATTGCAGAGCATCATAACTTCGGTGTATTTCTGAAATCCTCTGCAGACTACCATCTCTAAATTTAGAAATTAACGGTTTTTAACGGTCAATTTTAAGTTTCTGTTCATATTAGTTGTCTATCATTGATCAGCGTGTAAAACTGCACCTGTATACCAAATTTCATCAAGAAAGGTCTAAATTTAGAAAATAACGGATCTTAACGGTTTTTAACGCTCAATTTTATAGTTTCCGTTCGTGTAAGTTGTATATCATTGTTCAGCGTGTAAAACTGCGTCTGTATACCGAATTTCATCAGGAACGCTCTAAATTTATATAATAACGGTTTTTAACGGTCAATTTTTAAGTTTCCGTTCGTGTAAGTTGTATATCATTGTTCAGTGTGTAAAACTGCATCTGTATACCGAATTTCATCAAGAACGGTCTAAATTTATATAATAACGGTTTTTAACGGTCAATTTTAAGTTTCGGTTCGTGTAAGTTGTATATCATTGTTCAGCATTGAAAACTACACCTGTATATCAAATTTCATCAAGAAAGGTCTAAATTTAGAAAATAACGCTTTTTAACGGTGATACCATCTCTAAATTTAGAAATTAACGGTTTTTAACGGTCAATTTTAAGTTTCTGTTCATATTAGTTGTCTATCATTGATCAGCGTGTAAAACTGCACATGTATACCAAACTTCATCAAGAAAGGTCTAAATTTAGAAAATAACGGATCTTAACGGCTTTTAACGCTCAATTTTAAGTTTCCGTTCGTGTAAGTTGTATATCATTGTTCAGCGTGTAAAACTGCATCTGTATACCGAATTTCATCAGGAACGGTCTAAATTTATATAATAACGGTTTTTAATGGTCAATTTTTAAGTTTCCGTTCGTGTAAGTTGTATATCATTGTTCAGTGTGTAAAACTGCATCTGAATACCGAATTTCATCAAGAACGGTCTAAATTTATATAATAACGGTTTTTAACGGTCAATTTTAAGTTTCGGTTCGTGTAAATTGTATATCATTGTTCAGCATTTAAAACTACACCTGTATACCAAATTTCATCAAGAAAGGTCTAAATTTAGAAAATAACGCTTTTTAACGGTGATAAATAACGGTCGTAAAAACTATCGAATGACCCAATGTTATTCACAGTATGTCCTTCTAGACTCATGCCAAGTTTGGTGGCGATCCGAGGACTCCCTTTGCCGCCAACATCAGAAAAGATTGTATTTTTGATCGTTTTTAGGGGGGTACGTGTTGTTCACGGTTTTTAACGGTCATAAATAACTGTCGTAGAAACTGTCCAATGACCCTATGTTACTCGGGAGATGTCCCTCTAGGTTCGATGTACCTGTGCAATGTCACAACGGCCATTTGATGAAAAGCAGAGGAAAAAGATGTCTTTGAAACCGTTATAACAGTTTTTTAACGGTTTTTAACGGTTTTATTTCTTTAAAGATTAGCCCAAAACCATCCTCGGGTCACAACAGACATACCTGCTAAATTTCAAGAAGATCGGGTTTTAAACAGTTTCTTTGATAGGGTTTGGTGTTTTTAACGGTTTTTAACTGTTATAAATAACGTTTTTTAATTGCCAAATAATGGTTTTAATTTTAGAGAAGTAGTCCTGTACCTGTGCAATGTCACAACGGCTATTTGAAGAAAAGCAGAGGAAAAAGATGTCTTTGAAACCGTTATAACAGTTTTTTAACGGTTTTTAACGGTTTTATTTTTTTAGAGATTAGCCCAAAACCATCCTCGGGTCACAACAGACGTACCTGCCAAATTTCATGACAATCGGTTGAGCCGTTTTTGAGTCTATAGCGTACACACACACACACACACACACAGAATTTGCCATTTATATATTAGATATATATATATATACTAGCAGGGGCACCCGGCGTTGCCCGGGATATGAACATGCTTTGCGATACTCACGTGACAGCAAACATGTATTAATTATTTTGATTTACAATCAACCCCCCCCCCCCATCTTCCCACCCCCTCCTCCCACACAAATACACATTCTGTCTGTCTGTCTGTCTGTCTGTCTCTCCCTCTCTCTCTCTCTCTCTCTCTCTCTCTCTCTCTCTCTCTCTCTATACATTCTATTGTTTTCCGCCTGCTTCTGGCCCCTTTCCTCTGGATCTTCCCTAGCACGTCGAGATGCTTTTCTCGCTCGATTTTCCGCCTGCACTCACTGTTCCCATTCCATTCTTCTGATTGCCCTTAATTTTGTAGGAATAGACTTTGTGCAGAAGTAGTTTATTTCAACGGGTCTGTGTCCAATGAAAAAATACTGTATCAGGCTTTGCACTGTACAATCATTTTTCTGGCCCCTCTCATTCCTTCCTTTTCATCCCCCTACCCTGTCCCATCCATGTTGCAAAATTCCTTACCGTTACTGGACATACGCATACCGAATTTTATCAATAGCGGTGTAAATTTGAGAAATAACGGTTTTTAACTGTCAATGTTAAGTTTTGGTTCGTAAAATTTGCATAACATTGTTCAGCGCTTAAAACTGTACGTGCATACGGAATGTTATCAAGAACGGTGAAAATTTAGAAATTCAGAAAATAACGGTTTTTAACGGTCAATGTTAAGTTTCAGATCTTGAAAATTGTATATCATTGTTTAGCGTTCAAAACTGCACATGTATATCGAATTTCTTCAAGAATACTCTAAATTAATAAAATAACGTTTTTTAACGGTCAATTTCAAATTTCGGTTCGTGAAAGTTGTATATCATTTTTCGGCATTTAAAACTGCACATTTGATTTACAATCAATCCCCCCCCCCCCCCAACATCTTCCCACCCCCTCCCCCCACACAAATACACATTCTGTCTGTCTGTCTGTCTGTCTGTCTCTCTCCTCTCCTCTCTCTCTCTCTCTCTCTCTCTCTCTCTCTCTCTTATACATTCTATTGTTTTCCGCCTGCCTCTGGCCCCTTTCCTCTGGATCTTCCCTAGCACGTCGAGATGCTTTTCTCGCTCGATTTTCCGCCTGCACTCACTGTTCCCATTCCCATTCTTCTGATTGCCCTTAATTTTGTAGGAATAGACTTTGTGCAGAAGTAGTTTATTTCAACGGGTCTGTGTCTAATGTAAAAATAGTGTATCAGGCTTTGCACTGTACAATCATTTTTCTGGCCCCTCTCATTCCTCCCTTTTCATCCCCCTACCCTGTCCCATCCATGTTGCAAAATTCCTTACCATTACTGGACATACGCATACCGAATTTTATCAATAGCGGTGTAAATTTGAGAAATAACGGTTTTTAACTGTCAATGTTAAGTTTTGGTTCGTAAAATTTGCATAACATTGTTCAGCGCTTAAAACTGTACGTGCATACGGAATGTTATCAAGAAGGGTGAAAATTTCAGAAATTCAGAAAATAACGGTTTTTAACGGTCAATGTTAAGTTTCGGATCTTGAAAATTGTATATCATTGTTTAGCGTTCAAAACTGCACATGTATATCGAATTTCTTCAAGAATACTCTAAATTTATAAATTAACGTTTTTTAACGGTCAATTTCAAATTTCGGTTCGTAAAAGTTGTATATCATTTTTCGGCATTTAAAACTGCACATGTATACCGAATTTCATCAAGAACAGCCTAAATTTTGAAAATAACGGTTTTTAACGGTCAAATTTAATGGTCATAATGACTATCTAATGACCCTGTGTTACCCGCTGGATGTTCCTGTAGGCTTATGTCAAGTTTGGTGGCGATCCGATAACTCTCGTGGCCGCCAGCCTCAGAAGATCGGGTTTTAAACAGTTTTTATAGGGTTTGGTGATTTTAAACGGTTTTTAACTGTTATAAATAACGTTTCTTAACTGCCAAATAACGGTTCTAATTTTCGAGAAGTAGCCCTGTACCTGTGCAATGTCACAACGGCCATTTGATGAAAAGCAGAGGAAAAAGATGTCTTTGAAACCGTTATAACAGTTTTTTAACGGTTTTTGATGGCTTTATTTTTTTAGAGATTAGCCCAAACCATCCTCGGGTCACAACAGACGTACCTGCTGAATTTCAGGAAGATCCGGTTTTAAACAGTTTCTTTTATAGGGTTTGGTGTTTTTAACGGTTTTTAACTGTTATAAATAACGTTTTTTTTTACTGCCAAATAACGGTTCTAATTTTAGAGAAGTAGTCCTGTACCTGTGCAATGTCACAACGGCTAATTGAAGAAAAGCAGAGGAATGTCTTTGAAACCGTTATAACAGTTTTTTTAACGGTTTTTAACGGTCAATGTTAAGTTTTGGTTCGTAAAATTTGCATAACATTGTTCAGCACTTAAAACTGTACGTGCATACGGAATGTTATCAAGAAGGGTGAAAATTTAGAAATTCAGAAAATAACGGTTTTTAACGGTCAATGTTAAGTTTCGGATCTTGAAATTTGTATATCATTGTTTAGCGTTCAAAACTGCACATGTATATCGAATTTCTTCAGAATACTCTAAATTTATAAAATAACGTTTTTTAATGGTCAATTTCAAATTTCGGTTCGTAAAAGTTGTATATCATTTTTCGGCATTTAAAACTGCACATGTATACCGAATTTCATCAAGAACAGCCTAAATTTTGAAAATAACGGTTTTTAACGGTCAAATTTAATGGTCATAATGACTATCTAATGACCCTATGTTACCCGCTGGATGTTCCTGTAGGCTTATGTCAAGTTTGGTGGCGATCCGATGACTGTCGTGGCCGCCAACCTCAGAAGATCGGGTTTTTAAACAATTTTTATAGGGTTTGGTGTTTTTAACGGTTTTTAACTGTTATAAATAACGTTTCTATGGTTCTAATTTTCGAGAAGTAGCCCTGTACCTGTGCAATGTCACAACGGCCATTTGATGAAAAGCAGAGGAAAAAGATATCTTTGAAACCGTTGGAACAGTTTTTGAACGGTTTTTAACGGTTTTATTTTTTTAGAGATTAGCCCAAAACCATCCTTGGGTCACAACAGACGTACCTGCTAAATTTCAAGAAGATTGGGTTTTAAACAGTTTCTTTTATAGGGTTTGGTGTTTTTAACGGTTTTTAACTGTTATAAATAACGTTTTTTAACTGCCAAATAATGGTTCTAATTTTAGAGAAGTAGTCCTGTACCTGTGCAATGTCACAACGGCTAATTGAAGAAAAGCAGAGGAAAAAGGATGTTTTTTGAAACCGTTATAACAGCTTTTTAACGGTTTTTAACGGTTTTATTACTTTAGAGATTAGCCCAAAACCATCCTCGGGTCACAACAGACGTACCTGCCAAATTTCATGATAATCGGTTGAGCCGTTTTTGAGTCTATAGCGTACACAGACACACAGACACACAGACAGAATTTGCCGTTTATATATTAGACAAGGCACATTAAACCAACGTCGAACCCCAGAAGAACACAGCTGAAGCACAGAATCACAAGGCACATTAAACCAACGTCGAACCCCAGAAGAGCACAGCTGAAGCACAGAATCACAAGGCACATTAAACCAACGTCGAACCCCAGAAGAACACAACTGAAGCACAGGATCACAAGGCACATTAAACCAACGTCGAACCCCAGAAGAACACAACTAAAGCACAGAATCACAAGGCACATTAAACCAACGTCGAACCACCGACAACGCAGCTGAAGCACAGAATCACAAGGCACATTAAACCAACGTCGAACCCCATAACAACACAGCTGAAGCACAGGATCACAAGGCACATTAAACCAACGTCGAACCCCAGAAGAACACAGCTGAAGCACAGAATCACAAGGCACATTAAACCAACGTCGAACCACCGACAACGTAGCTGAAGCACAGAATCACAAGGCACATTAAACCAACGTCGAACCCCATAAGAACACAGCTGGTCACAAACACAAGCGATGATGAAGAAGAAACAGGGTTTCCACACAACAAGCACAATAGATCACGTCGAACTATCAGAAGAAGAACCGCAGATTCACAAAGCACAGTAATCCACAGCAGAAGAACCGCAGATTCACAAAACACAGCAATCCATAGAAGAAGAACCGCAGATTCATAAAGCACAGTAATCCACATAGAACCACAAAAAGAATACAGATGAATCAAATTTCCGCTGATACGGCAGCAACGACGCAACACTGACTCGAAATCACCCGATGGAAACTGCAAGGAATGAATAAATAACAAACCAAAAACAAATACAATTCCAGGCTGGACACAAGGCCCGTCCGTTTCATCCTTCCTCTCCCGCTCCCGCTTTTTTTTTTTTTTTTTTTTAATTCGTTACGTAATGTCTACCTAATTTTTTTACTTTGACGTCATAATAATTGTTGTTTTACGTTGACGTCACAATATTCTTCCTCCAAAATAAAATGATCGATTTTTGTTTTTGTTGTTGTTGTTGTTTTGTTTTGTTTTAAAGAAAAAGCAAACAAACAGTAGGATACACAAACTCAGAAATCACACATCAAAACAGCACCAGAAAACTACATTTCACACAAGAAAAACTCGCTTGCTACCAACTCACCACAGACAGCATTGAACACTGATGCCAGACGATGACATAGGGACGAACACTGCTCCGCATGTCGGGAACAATACAGCACCACACACTAGGCCATCTCACCATCACTTCCAGATGGGTTGCGTCTCATGTGGTTCTTCCCGGGCACGTTGAGATGCAGTCCGGACACGGTCTGCTTCCCGTCTCTGGCTCCTTTCCTCTAGATCTTCCCTAGCACGCCGAGATGCGTCTCTCGCCCGATTTTCCCGCCTGCCTCTGGCCCCTTTTCTCTGGATCTTCCATAGCACGTCGAGATGCTTCTCTAGCTCGATTTTCCGCCTGCACTCACTGTTCCCATTCTTCTGATTGCCCTTAATTGTGTAGGAATAGACTTTGTGCAAAAGTAGTTTATTTAGGTTTTGTTTCAGTTAATCAACGGGTCTACGGTTTTTAACGGTCAATGTTAAGTTTGGGTTCCTAAAATACATTGTTCAGCGCTTAAAACTGTACATGCATACGGAATGTTATCAAGAACGGTGAAAATTTAGAAATTCAGGAAATAACGGTTTTTAACGGTCAATGTTAAGTTTCGGATCTTGAAAATTGTATATCATTGTTTAGCGTTCAAAACTGCACATGTATATCGAATTTCTTCAAGAATACTCTAAATTTATAAAATAACGGTTTTTAATGGCCAATTGTAAATTTCGGTTCGTAAAAGTTGTATATCATCTTTCGGCATTTAAAACTGCACATGTATACCGAATTTCATCAAGAACAGCCTAAATTTTGAAAATAACGGTTTTTAACGGTCAAATTTAATGGTCATAATGACTATCTAATGACCCTATGTGACCCGCTGGATGTTCCTGTAGGCTTATGTCAAGTTTGGTGGCGATCCGATGACTGTCGTGGCCGCCAACCTCAGAAGATCGGGTTTTAAACAGTTTTCATAGGGTTTGGTGTTTTTAACGGTTTTTAACGGTTTTATTTTTTTAGAGATTAGCCCAAAACCATCCTCGGGTCACAACAGACGTACCTGCTAAATTTCAAGAAGATTGGGTTTTAAACAGTTTCTTTTATAGGGTTTGGTGTTTTTAACGGTTTTTAACTGTTATAAATAACGTTTTTTAACTGCCAAATAATGGTTCTAATTTTAGAGAAGTAGTCCTGTACCTGTGCAATGTCACAACGGCTATTTGAAGAAAAGCAGAGGAAAAAGATGTCTTTGAAACCGTTATAACAGTTTTTTAACGGTTTTTAACGGTTTTATTTTTTAGAGATTAGCCCAAAACCATCCTCGGGTCACAACAGACGTACCTGCCAAATTTCATTTCAATCGGTTGAGCCGTTTTTGAGTCTATAGCGTACACACACACACACACACACACACACACACAACACACACACACACACAGAATTTGCCATTTATATATTAGATGTGTGTGTGTGTGTGTGTGTGTGTGTGTGTGTGTGTGTGTGTGTGTGTGTGTGTGTGTGTATTTTTCAAACTATTTGACGACATCTTCGCGTTCAGATGACACAACCAATAAGTCTAAAGTCTAAATATTCAGGGAAGGCCTAGATACTTCGTAGGCATTAGCTGGTCTTTCAGATTTTTCAAAATGGACAATAAGATACAAAATGGATCTCATGTTCTCGTGCACCTCTACATAATGGACAAATATTTTGTTCATTGTGCTGTTTGTAATGAGTGATGAACAGATAAATCAGAGTTACCAAATCTAAATCTGGTCACGATATAGGCCTACTTTAAATCTCTACTCATTTTCATTTATACATAGGTTGGAACACAATGAAGCAAATCAAATTGCCTATACAAATCAAATCTGGTACTATCTTGAATATGAGTATTCCACAATTGCCACTTGCAGTCTAGTCTATCAGTCTTGTCCCCTACACCCTGACTGAGCCACACATCACTGACTCGAGTTCGTATAGTTTAACTTTTACCTTTGTCACCCAGTTGACTCTACCCCTTTCGTCTTAAATCATATAACATTTCACAAGTTTTGCAGGCAACCTTGACTGTTACATTCGGTAAGTTTCAGCGAGTAATGAACCCATCTAATCATAGAGTTTAAACAAACTGGGCATCTGTTTGTCTCATCATATACTAAATCATTAGGTGTTTGCAATGAAACCCAAAAGAATTTCTTCATGGCAAACAAATATACTATTTCATAGTGTAAAGCTGCATTACCAAGCCCCCAGACTCAAGCACCATATTGTGCAAAATTTACAAGAAAAAAACACACACCTAAAGACTGATTTCCTAATCTTGATAGATGTTGTATAATACATACAAGAACACAATTTGCCCTGCTCGCAAGATCTTTACATGCCAGAGAAGAACTCAACCGCTTAGAGAAAGAAATGGCCAAATATTATATGCATTGACAACGGCCATACTAAATCCATTTTCTATCCATTGCTCTCTAACTCTTAAATATCCACCTTTTCTAAACACAATAAGGTCGCTTTTTGCCATGTTCACTTTTAACTGAAGTCAACTAGCAGCTCGAGAAAAATTATTCAGCTACTTTTGAAGACCAACAACTGTTTCCAGTGATAGAGCAACATTATCTGCCAATAGTAGAATGAATGTTATAAAAAGTCTGTAGTAAATGTTGCATCATGTCTACCATTGGAAACAATATTTCTGAGGTTAACTCATTGATAAACTAAGAAGAAAGGTTAGGCTACACACATCACCTTGTTTCACAGCACTGGTACATTGAATAAAATCCGATATGTTTCACCCATATCTAACTTTAGCTTTCACATCATAAGAAATCCTCATTCTGCACTTCAGTAGCTTCCAACGCACACCAATCTTTAACAGAATAGGCAATAGAATACTTCTGTTTACAGTATCAAAGCTTCTTCCAAAATCAATGAAAGCAACACATTATTTACGATTCAAAGAAAAATCTTTTTGTATATATGCCATCAGCGTAAACATATGATCAACTGCGGAGTACGCGCGTTTAAATCCGGCTTGATACTCCCCTGTAAGATAGAAATACCCCGATAATTGTTAGAATTGTCTCTATCATCTTTCTTGTGCAGAATAAGAACGATTGATTCAGTTCACTTTTCTGCGTAAGTTTCTTTATTAAACAAAACAAAACAAACAAAAAAAAAGAATTAAAGAAGGGTACCAAGAAATTCAGAATTGTGTCTGATTGACAGCCATGTTTTAAAAACTCACCAATGATGCCATCTGAACTGGTAGCTTTACAACTTTTTATTTTCCTGAAAGCAAAAAAAATCTGGTCTTTAGCATCGGACGATCTTCTTCGTCGCTTTCCACGCCATCATATTGAACAATTCATAGCCTGATTCATCTTTTGTTAAAAGCTCTTTAAAGAGTTCAGACCACGTGCCAATATCAGTACTATTTGGCGGTTGCTTCTTTCCAAACGAAATCTTGTTTACCATGTCCCAAAACTCATTCTAACTTATAATCGATGAGACTAATTCAGAAGAGCGTTATCAAAATGCTTTTTTTTCATCCTTAGTGAATGTTTATACTCACGTCTTTTTACGCACTAATTAACATGGTCTTCATCATCATGTGTGCGATTAAACTTATTAAGCAAATTACGAACCCATTTTTTTCTTAAACATTACAATCTGAATCAAACCAGTTTTTATCTGCATAACGTTTTAGAGTGCATCTGTTTTGTTTGTTTGTTTGCTTGTTTTGTGTTTCTTTTTTTTCTCATGCATTCTGCCGTGTCTTTTAGACATGAATGAAAACATCCAAGGCATTATCAATGTCGTTGTCAATGAGGGTTATTGTGTGTGACATTTTTTCCTGAAATTCTTCTGACAAAATATTGCTGTAGTATGCATCGGCAAAATCTTCTCTCTTCCAGTAATATATACTGAATGTGTCTAACACAGTCTCACAATTACTTGCTGAGGATAAACGCACCAAAATCATTGGACTTAATGTTAACCTGTTTAACTTGTGACAAATCCATTTTCAATCAAACACAGTAGACCACCTAATCGTCTCCCCTAAGTAGTAAATTTTACAGCAGGAATATACAAACTAGTATATCCGGAAAAGACGGTAGAAGAAAATTCATCTACAAAAGTTTCAATAAGACTGACGAAATTGAAAGAAATGACAAATGAAATCAAATCAATATCAGACAATTCAGAAATAATCCCATTATCATTTCAGAATAAGAAAGAAAACGACTTGATTTCAGCTCAAACATTATCATGTATATTATTATCAAAAGCTCGGTAAAACGCTGTGTGTACATGTCCGCAAAAACCAGGTCACGCCCTCGCTCACCCGTTACATCCTCGCACACCGCACAAATTTTTCTCTTCACTCCCCACACTGTTCACGCACACATCTCCAAAATCACGTGCAGTGGCACTGTCACTGGGGAGCCAACGATAGACGGGTTACATGTGAGTCCCTTAACAAAGCACCTGATGTTCAGGAGAATAAAGGGGCCGACCAATAACCTATTTTACCTCTGTCAGTCTGTCTTCACCACCCAGGCAGGGTATACTTTTTCCCGTCTATCAACAAATGGTTGTAGACCATACTGCTCGCTTGCCGCCCTGCCTGGTTTGTTTGAGATCTAGAGACACATCTGAGGTCTCTCACACGTCGGGAGGTCTTCCCCTATACACAAGTTGGAGCCCTGAAGTTTTCGTTTACTTTGCAGGATTCTGTCTTTCTTGTTTTGTTTTGTTAGTAGAATACACAACGGGCAATGATGGGACAGTCAGGTCTGGTGACCAGCCAATGTGCTCTGTCGAGCTCAACGTCGTCGATCTGGTGCATTTTGTAAAAACATCACGATCTGCACTCGTTTCATTGTCACTCATGGGTAAACCATAAAGAAATGAGATTGTTCCTTTGAGCAATCCTCTAAGTCATCAATTCTAGCATCACATTCGTCTGGCTTTACACATAAGTTGCTATTTGTTTTCTTCAGATCTTGGTTCTGGTGACGTAAATCAACAAGCTCATCTGTTAATGTCTGCACATCAGTCTGCAGAGTTAGTCTTATTTAGTCCTCACGCAAATCATGGATCTCCTTCCTGAGCTGCTCCAGTTTGGCATTCGTCTGCTCATCGTAGGATACAATGCTAGCCATGGTTTCACTAAGTGTCTGCTCGGATCTCGATGACGTCAAAGTGTGAGGACTGTCAAGTTTTTCAGAGTGGCCCTGTGAGAACCCTAAGCACTGCTGAAATGTGTCCGCCTTGTGGTATCTCTGCTTGGAGGAGCGCAGGGTCCAGGGTTGTTTTCGATGTCTCCGCACTGAAGTGATAACCCCCCTCCCCCTCCCCGCCACGGAAACAGATAGGAGAGCAACAGTCCAAGCACAACACCTCTTACACTGTAAGAAACAGACAACATGACGATAAGTGTGTCCTGCATTCTTTTCACTCTTCAATCAAGAACGGCAAGAAACAGCCACACAGGAAACTGGGTTTCTCGCACGCATGGTAATTAAAGAATCAGTCGGTCTGATATGGAAACGCAGAAATAACTAAGTCGGTAGCAATTAATATTTATTTTTCCTCGTCTGCTGATTGGTCAGACGTATACATGTGGAGGACGAAACCGCGCGCGCGCCACAGTTGATGCCAAATAGTGGTGCCAGACGGATGCGTTAAAGTGGTTTTTACCAGTGACTATCTTGTATGAATAATTTCCTTGGACCTTCATAATTCCTTTCAGGTCAGTACTAAACGTCGTAATCACAGCAGAATCATTAGATTCTAACAATCTAAGAAATGATTGTTCCAAATTTTATTGTATTAGACTGGTCGGCTTTCTGATCGACACCAGTAGTCTTGATCCTTTGTGCTTGGCTCTTTCAGAAGCTGCACTTTTTGAGCACACATCAGCGGCTCTTTCAGTAGCCATGTCGGAAGATCTTTCAGAACCCACGGGCAGCAGCGGGCCCACAACAGTCCCAGAATCAATTAGAAGCCTGATTCAAGAACTAGATGCGAGCTGGAACAAAAAATTCAAGACCCTAGCGGGACTACTTCGGCCTAAGAGGAAACTTCCAGACGAAGACGGCGCCGCAGACCCCGCCAATTTTGCCCGAGTTTCTGGAGACGATTCAGAGTCAGAACATGAACACTGTAGTGAAGGCTTGCAGCAGAGAGAAGATGGGGAACTGGATGAATTGGAGGAAAAAGAGGCACAGCTTTTCGCGTCACAGAATAAAAAAGCTGACCAGTCAGAGACAAAACTGACCTTGCTGAAAGAGATAGCCGCTGAATTGAGCGGTACGGACGAACCTGTAAGCGAAGAAGTCAAGTCAAGTCAAGAACACATTATTATCTCTAAAGAGAAATTAAGAGTGGCCATAAAAACATGTCAATGGATCTATATTTAACAAATCACAAATCACACCCACGCATCCACCCACCCACCCACTCACATACACATAATAACACATAATAACACACACACACACACACACACACACACACGCACACACACACACACACACACTCATAATATAATATACAAACAACCTTTCAGAACCAGATCTCATCGAAAGTTCAGTTTTGATTCAGGTTTCTGATGGAACTGAAAATAAAACTGTTTTGGTGAGAGAGGAACTAGCAGAAATTGTTCATGGTCGGTTCACGAATAAACTTAGCCCGGATCTGCAGAAGAAGACAGTTGAAGCCTACAACAGACCTGCAAATTGTCAGAAATTGATCACGAAGGTAAATCACGAAATTTGGTCGAAATTACCGTCTGAGGCCATCAAATGCGACCTGAAAATGCAGCATAATCAAAGAGCGGTCATCAAGGCGGCGACTGCGTGCATGCGTGTCGCGAATGGATTACTTGATAGCGGTTGCCCAGTTCAGAGGCCAATTCTGAAGCCGGTAAATCAGTGTACCAACGCGGTGGTTATTTTGGGTCACGTTTCGCGCGAGATTTCGTTGCGCAGACGCAGTGGCATCAGACCACATGTAAACAAGCAGTTTTTGCGGATCTGTGATGAATCGGTCCCGATCACAGACCAGTTGTTTGGGGACAGTTTGTCCGCAACACTGAAAGACGTGCGTGAGACCGACTGCATCAGCCCGAGTGTAGGCAATGAGCGCAGATACCGCGGAAACGCCCACTACTATCGTGGACAAGCAGGCGGTTCTTACTACTCCGAGTCGGGTCACGCACGTTGTCATTTTTTAGGCCAAAGGAACAGACCGAACAAAAGGCAGCATTGGTTCCAGCAGAAACGGGGACATCAGAATCCAGGCTAATAGAAGAAGTGAGCTTGGTTCCATCTTTAAAACCTCAGAAACATGAGTTTACTGCTGGGAGATTAAGACAGTTTGAACATGTATGGTCTAAAATTACTTCAGACCCAGAGATTTTAAGCATGATTGCAGGGTGTTAAGGTTGAATTTGACTGTCCTTTAGACCAGTTATCCAGGTTATCTTGCACAAAAACAAATGTCACAAATCAGAGAGAGTGCAAGTCATTGATTCAGAAGTTCAAAAGTTGATAGCCAAGAAAGTAATTTCCCCTTGTGAACATTGCCCTGGTGAAGTTATTATTCCATTTTTTACCAGGGAAAAGAAATATGGGTCTTATCGCATGATTTTAAATCTCAAAAGACTCAATTTAGAAGTCAGTTATCATCATTTCAAAATGGATACTCTGAACACAGCCCTGACTTTCATAACTCAAGGATGCTTTATGGCCTCAATTGATCTGAAGGATGCCTACTGTAGTGTAGCAGTCCATGAACAGCACAGGAAACTACTCAGATTTCAATGGAGAGATCAACTCTATGAATTCAATGCTTTATCCAATGGCCTATCATCAGGTCCCCGTTTGTTCACAAAGCTGTTGAAATCTGTCTATGCCTCCCTTAGAATGAAAGGTCATGTATCTACAGAGTTTTTGGATGATTCTCTGTTGACTGGACTCACAGAGAGCAACTGCATGAGGAATGTTACAGACACCGCTGGTTTGTTTCAAAAGTTAGGATTTATGATTCACCCAACCAAGTCGGTTATTCAGCCCACAACAAGGATTCAGTACCTTGGAGTCATCATAGATTCTGTCTCCATGAAAGTCACTCTTAGCGCTGAAAGGGCTGTCAGCGTACTGTCTACTTGTCAAAAGCTTCTTGATGCGCAAAGTCACACAATCCGTGAGGTTGCTCAAGTTATAGGAAAAATCGTTGCGAGCTTTGCTGCTGTCAAGTATGGACCTCTCTATTACAGACAGCTTGAGAAAGACAAAAACTTAGCTTTGAAGAGGAGCAGAGGTGACTTTGACCAACTCATGTAGTTGTCTGAAGAGAGTAATAAGAAACTTGAATGGTGGATTGTCAATGTGTGTGATACAGAGAATGACATTTGCAGTACTGACGCAGATATAGTTGTCACCACCGATCCTAGTGACACAGGTTGGGGGTGTGAGTGTGAAGATACAAGTTCAGGTGGACATTGTTTGCCGCATGAAAGGGTCTTTCACATTAATTATTTGGAATTGAAAGCTGTTTTACTTGCTTTGCAGTCATTTCAGGGAAAGCTGGATTTAAACAAACATGTTCAGATAATGATAGACAATACAACAGCAGTCAGCTGTATCAATCGCATGGGAACAAGCCATTCAGATGCTTGTAATGACATCACATTTACAATTTGGTCATGGTGCATTTCTAAGAATATCTGGATCAGTGCAGCGCACATTCCAGGGAAGCAGAACAGCACAGCTGACAAGGAGTCCAGGCGTCAGAACACTGATGCAGAGTGGAAACTTGATAAGCAGGCTCTGCAGTCTGCCTTCCAACAGCTCAGGGCTTCTCCAGATATTGACCTCTTTGCTTCCAGGTTGAACTTTCAAATGAGGTGATACATTTCATACAGGCCGGATCCAGAAGCTGAAGCAATTGATTCTTTTTCCATTTCTTGGGAGCATTTAAAGTGGTATGCATTTCCACCTTTCAGCATCATAGGACGGGTGCTGCAGAAGATCCGGAGAGACCATGCAGAGGGGATAATTGTGGTACCCAACTGGCCGACACAACTGTGGTTCTCTGTTCTTCAACATTTTCTCTTCTGCCCTCATACAAAAGAATTGCAAACACCATACAGTACATTTGGCTCGAGCGTTTACAGGAACTAATAACCACAAGTAAACCTGCGAAAAGTTTCGTCTTTGAACATATTTCTGATATGCAACAACAAACACCACACACAGTGATACACCTATGAAAATAAACATACGTGTTAGACATAGCCAATCGATGATTTATCATTTTACCTATAATTTCATACACAAAAAAAATCGAAACCATCTCCACAAGAAAAGAGAGGAATCTCTTTGAAGACCCGTCAGAGAGCTATACAAAAAAGGGGTGTGGCGGGTGGAAGCAACAGAATGGGCAGGGGAGGGCAGGAATGAGACTGGGGCAAGAGGTTCACTGAGAGAGGGTGGATTTGGCAGACAGAGCAAAGGCTCTTCGTATTTTTCCTTCAAGTCAACGAACTCGGTTAGGTAACACGTCAAATAACAGATAGATGGCTAGTCGTCGTCCCCCCCCCCCCCCCCCCCACACACACACACACACAGACGAACAGATGGACAGCTGGGCAGACAGACAACAGACAGAGGAAAGCACACACACACACACACACATACACGCGCTCGCGCGCGCGCGTACGCACACACACACATGACGTTGTGTCTATAGAACATTAAGAGTATTCGTGACAAGTCTGAGGGCCTGTGTTTGTGTCTCAGTCTGGGCACACACACACACACACACACACACACACACACACACACACACATGCGCGCGCGCGCGCACGCACGCACGCACGCACGCACACACACGCCAATTCCCGATGCCTCCCTTCTCTCCCCTCCACCTCTTGCATGAGTTTCCCACGTCCACCCCCTACTCCACACTCACCCCACACACGCACGCGCGTGCTACTCTGTCGACCTTCCACCCACCCAAAGTCCTGAGAGAGAGAGAGAGAGAGAGAGAGAGAGAGAGAGAGAGAGAGAGAGAGAGAGAGAGAGAGTGAGAGAGAGAGAATGAATGAATGAATGAATGAATGAATGATATTTCATTCATTAAGGCTTTTGCCCCTCATGAAGAGGGTACAAAAAACAATGTATAATACAGTATCATTCGCAACGATAGAGATCACTAGACTCCCTCCGCCATGACATCATTATAGAACGCAACTGAAATGCTTTGCACAAATAAATCAATACATTTCTCACAGTTCTATCTTTTTCAGAAGCTAGGTGCAAACTTAATTGAAACTGTTTAGGATGATTATATGTTTATGGTATATATTGCATTCTTAAATCCCGATTAACTCGAATGACTTCGGGCTGTCGGCCGATTGCTTCCGATGAACTCTTTCTCTGAATTGCCACAGGGGTGTTTGGACCAGTGGCAGTTTTGTCTGCTACAGAACCCTGCAGACCACCAGAAATGCCAGGCGCTATCTTGGTCTGCTTAGGCTTTTGGGTAGCCGAATCTTGGATGTCCGTCGATTCGGCTGGACAAGATAAGGAACGGCACGCCCCGGGAGTGGTGACCCTCCGGCCAACGCTTTCTAGGGACTCTAACTTTGAACATTTCTGGCCTTTATGTGTTTCCGGCTCAGAGGATCGGCCATCATCCCCAAGCCTTAGGCGTTTAAAGCCCCTTTTTTGCTTGTATTGTCCTTATTGCCCTCTGTTGCCCTCCTTTGCAGCCAGTTCCGATAACGCTGGCAGTCCTTCTTCAGGTGGCCCTTCTGTTGACAGAAGAAGCATTTTACCCGGGAGTCCTGGGTGGCGGTAGTTTTTGGTTTCTGGGAAGAAGTGGTTTCTTTAGTTTCTAGTTTCGAGAGCTGCAGAGTAAGCCTCTCTATGGCCTTCTGCAGACCCTCGAACTCTTCCCTGGCGACGGGTGAAACTGTCCCTACCCGTCCTACCTGAGGATCTTCCAGGTTCTTGCGCCTTCTGTCACCCACTGCTTGGGAGATGGGCTGGAACTGTTTGATTTTATTCACAGCCTCCTCAATGGATTCGGGTTCCTCCAAACAGACATGCTTTCCTGCCTCCTTATCCAAACTCCCTAGGCAGAATTTGTTGATGGCTTCTCTCTGACATGCTTCTCAGGCAGGGTATGGTATGCTGACGTTGCTAGCGTAAGCACCCTATCAGCCCAATCGTCCAAAGATTCCCCTGCGTTTTGGTGGGCCTGTTGGAAACGCATCCTGGCAGTCCCCACGTACTCTTTTGCCCCAAATCGAGCCGCAAGCTTCCCCATCAACTGATGGTATGAAAACTCACTGCCCAACTGGGTGAGTGTAGTGAAGCAATCCAGGGTCTTCCCTTCCAGGCACCAACCTAAGTCTCCAGTTCTGACCAGCGGAGGACTACCCGGTAGCTGTCAAATTTTTGCTGGAAAGACTGCCAATTAGTCTTTCCATCGAACTGAAGGTTCTTTGGCAGCATCCGTGGGTCTCCTCTTGGTTCAGAGAGAGAGGCTACCGCAGGGACCTCCACACTACGCCAGATGAGAGAGGCATATATGCCCCATCCTGAGCTTCACCTTGGCGGTACGGACGACAGTACTGACTGTCACCTGCCTGGGCATGCCCATAGGTTTGACTCGGAGGGGAGTGATGTCTTACCCAGGTCACCTCCCGCCGCCACCGCTGTTCACACCCGTCGCCACTCCGCTCGTGATCCCACCAGCCCCTGTCGTCCTGGTCAAATCTCCAGCTTCTTACACCTCTCTCTGCCGGTGACCTGGATCCAGCTGGAATGAGAGGACCCCATCGGGATTCAGATACCCGGTCACTCCCACGGCACTCACGAGATCGGCCATCCGGCAATGCCTTTTCGAGGTACAATTGCCCGGAACCTCTCATGTGTGTTTGCCGTGGGCGCAACAGAGGCTATATGATCCTTTGGCTCCATGGCTACGGGAAACAGACGACGACCCAGAGGTGGACCGCTGGGAAGTACCTCTACCTCCGTCCTCCGATCCAAGAACAGGGGTGTGTCTCTCCACCCAATCTTCCGTGCGTAACTGTCCTGACTCACGGACGGAAAGACTCTGATTTAGCGTGTCGCGAGACAGACGGGGTTGGGACAAGGCTGTGGCCACTTTACGGGGTATCCTTGAATGGCTGGAATGGCTTGGGGCGACTGGTTTTTCGGTTTCACTCTTTACTGTGGCTACACCAGTCGCCACCGATCCTTCAGTGGTACCCCCCTGATCCCCAAAGTTAATCAGTGAGAGGAGGTAAGGGCTGACTTCTCCATGCAGCACGGACGTCAACATTGGTAAGGTTAGTCTTCCCTCCCTCTCTCTAATCCTGACCAGCCGGACAGCCCTGTTAGGCCCTATCCCTGGCAACATCTGACCGAGCTGCGACGCAGTGGCTAAATTAATGTTCAGAGCCATTAGGGGAGTGACTGTATTTCCAGGGTGTTTCTCAAATGTTGGTTTTACCCACTCCCTTCCAATGCTAACTGTAGGGATTGACAGTATATAACTGTATGCTGTTATGTGTGTTCAATTAGCGCTTGGTGCTGAGCAACAACACAATTCCAATAACTAGGCCTAACACTGGGTCACAGTGAATGCATGCACAACTAAGCTACGGGTAATCCCATTTCTGACACCAATAAAGTGTTTACCCTACACTTTAAGAGGGTGGCTTAGTGTGACATGTCTAAACAGTGCCTTAGCTCTTCCTAGTATTGGGGTTTGTTCTCATACACACAAACACATACACACGCACACAGTGCAACTCACCCTGCAGTACTGGAATGGCGAGCGGGTGGTCAGTCTGTGACGCGCTCTGTCCAAGCCGGGCTTGCAGCTTGCCTCAGAGGGTCAAACAGCTAATGGTGTGGCCAGGGGAAGGCAGAATGCCACGTCTGGCCCGTCAGGAAACGGTTGGTTGTCTCTGTTGGTGGTAGACACTGGACGCCGCACGTCGCTCTTGGCTGGAAGTAGAGGACGGGCGTCCGCAATGGTTGGGTGTAGAAGCCGGTTGACTGACTTGGTCGTCGTCTTCGGGAGCGAGACTTGAGGTGGTGTTCACTCGTCGGGGGCTGCGAGTCGAATACCCAGCTTCTTCCTCCCGCCCTGTCGTCTGCTGATAAGTGAGCACTGCTCATGCGAGGTGCACCTTCCGGTTCCGGTAGTGAACCGAGTTCGTATGCGCACTGCGTTCGTGCGTCACTACAGTTCTTCTGTTGTGTGGGAATCCCTGGAAGGACTCCACGAACTACTTCCGTGAGAGGTTTCTGAACTGTGTGAGGACTGTGTGACTAGGGCCAGATGCGGCCAAGTGCCTAGACTGTTTGTGGTGACACTGCTGTGGGTGCCAGCTTGGTTTGATGTGACAATATAGTATCTAGTGTCGTTGTGCACCCTTTGGTGGTGGCGAGAACTTTATGATGTGCCTGTTTATGCTTGTTATGTGATATGTATTTATGATTTGATGTTTCAGGCAGCAAAAGAAAAAAAACACCTTAACTTGTTGCTTGGCTATCTATGTTCGTGTGGTGTGGGTGTGTGTAGGGAAAAGTCGTACACGCATCCAAACTTCTTAAGGTGAGAGGCATACAGCAAAACACGCACCGCACACCATCAGTAACATAATGGTATGCAGTATACAGATCCTAATGTGCCAAACAAAGTCATGTACCATGCAGTTTACCAACTAGAGAAGCGGTCTGCTTCGTCTCAAGCCTTCGACAGTAGAAGTACAGCGTGTCGGATTCCACAGAGCAACATACTGTTCGTAAGCATACGTTGACGTCCTTTTGTCTCGTTCAGGATTTCAGTCAGATTGAAATAGTCGTACCCTGGATTTCATTCTCTCTCTCTCTCTGTCTCTCTCTCTCTCTCTCTCTCTCTCTCTCTCTCTCTCTCTCTCTCTCTCTCTGAGAGGAAAAGGATGGATAGGGAGTCAAAGAGATGAAGGTAAAAACGGCAGGAAGAGAGCCATATTGCAGAACGGGGTGGTGGCACAGAAACGTAGGTAGCAGAGAGAGAGAGAGAGAGAGAGAGAGAGAGAGAGAGACAGACAGACAGACAGACTGACAGACTGACTGACAGACAGACAGACAGACAGACAGGCAGCGACAGTCATACACACACACGCATGCACACACACACACACCCCACACACACACACACACACACACACACACACATCTATCTTCTACCTCAAAAGTTTATATTTATTTTGTATTTCACTTCAACGTACATTTCTTTCGAGACTGATCAGGCACTTCCGTACAACATTTATAACACCATCTTTTGGTTGACTACCATGAAACGCACATCGCCTATATGAAACCATCAAAGCAAGTCTCTGCATGTAACAAACTATGGGTTATCATTGCACTAAGCTGCACATTTCTCCAGTGTGACGTGCCGTAATCAATCCGCTTCTCAATTCACTCCCCAGTGGATAAAAGAGGGCAGGTGTCCAAAGTGCTCCCCCATCCCCACCCCCAACCCTCACCCCATCCCCACCCCTGCCCTCCTGGAGTTAGTTCAGACCGAGTTTCCTATTGTCCAAAATCGTTAATCTCCTTAATATTTTTAAGATGTCCTAAACGACGAAACGGGTCAATCGAAGGACACAACATCTTACTTTGAGGGAGTCACGGATTGTGGACCTGGGCTAGAATTGCTGCCCGCCCTGTTCCAAAACGACTGCCTGCAGCTGGGGCCTCTAGGCACATGGATAAACTCACCTGTCCTGTGTGACAGGGAGTAGGAAATGAGCACGTGCCTATATTCATTCCATAGGGTGTTTTGGACCATAGTCCTAAGTCACTTACTGGGGGAGGTAGGGGTTAGGGTGGGGACTAGAGTGGGGAGTAATTCTGTAACAGGTCCCCCCTCCCCCACCCCTTACCCCCACTCAAACTGAGACACAATGTGCTTTGATTATCTCTCTTATTTTTTTATTTATTTTTTTTTGCCTTTAAGACACTTTGAGAATTTTGAGAGAAAGGAGTGATTTTGAAAGAAAGCGGGAGACACATCTGGATGTACTCCCCGAGAAGGGGGGGGGGGGAGGGGGAAGAGAGGAGGGAGAAGGGAGGAGGGAGAAGGGGAAGTTTGTGCATGGGTCTCAGCCACCTGAAAGTGATATCGGGATAGAAGTGATTACACGTTACACCGGCTAAGCTGACTCTTCAGCAGGCGTGAAAACATCTGCTAAAGCCGTTGACCCTCTTTGAGGAAACCTTATAATATATCTGGGTTATAAACCACCTATCACACTGTTCTGCTTAATGGCCATCCTCGTGGCTTTTAACTTGTCGAGCAGGAGTGACCACGTTACATTAACGTCCGTGCCTCGGGTGTTATAGACCAGATGACCTTTAGCTAAATGGGGTCCCACGGTTCTACAGACCAAAAACAGCGAATACTGAAAAGAGTTGATATCCTCAAGGGGATTAAAAAAAAAAAGAAAAAAGAAAAAAGAAAAAAGAGCAGCGCCCTTTTATCGTTTCCTAAAGATATTGGGAAATGGGTATCTCTGCGGTCGCTGGGTTAAAGCCCGGGTGCTGTTTTGTGATTTTCCTTTTCACCAACTTCGACTGTAACGCTATTCGAGGAAATCAGTTGAACATTGCTATACTAAGGGATACCAGCCGAAAATATTGGAAAACCATCAGGCCTTTCATACCACCATTAAACTAACTGTCATACAGGATTAAACCGAATCGCATCATCTTCAG
>CM065718.1:38986356-39026356 GCA_033310375.1 Conus canariensis
GTGACTGGGGCGGACGAGTGAGACCAAGCAAGTCCCAACCCTAAATCACCAGGTTCTCCCCTCTCCCCACCGACTACCGCATCAACAGATGAGTTGAAAGGAGAGAGAATTTTGGATTTAATTTTGAATGGCCAGGTTAAAGATCGAATTAACCAGAGAAAAGTGGTCTCAAACAATATTTCTTTTATAATTTTGAAAATAAAAAGAAATTGCGCAAAGGAGAAGAATTAGCCGGCTAACAAAAAAAAGAGCCCACGAAACACAACTGATGCTTACCAGCTACCCGTGGGTGACCCAAGAAAGTGGAGGGTCAAGCGACTCTCTGCCCTCTGTCCAGTCGAGAGAACCAGCCCAGCAGATGCGGAAACGCTGACATCCCTCCCCTACAGGCCGACTGCAGGAATGAAGATACTGACTGTACCTTCGGCGATATGGTCGAGAACCAGAACTGGAGCGGGCGCTCCCAGGGACCTCTTCCGCTCAAGTGAAGAGAAAGCCTTCCTAACTGTTGGCAGCAAACATGCCACCATACGTCACAGAGTGAGAATACATCAAGCTAAGGGGAATGCTGCACGTGCGGCAGGTAAAAAGACAGGTGAGAGGCCGATTGAGACAGCCAGTTTAAGAGAAAGGCACCAGCCACACGTGAACCTGCAGGATGAATTGCACAGACAGTGAAATTAGAGAGAGAGAGAGAGAGAGAGAGAGAGAGAGAGAGAGAGAGAGAGAGAGAGAAAGTAAACCTAACCTGAGCTGAACGACATTAAGGTGCAAACACACTACAAGCCACTTTAAGGGATTGATACACGACAACAACAACAACAAAAATAAATAAATAAATAATACCACAACCCAAGAAGGACCAACATCACAGGCCTTGTGACAATCCCCTCTCCGAAAAGCATCTGTTTCTCTGAGATACAGTGCTCCTTTGATCCTTGACGCATGTGCAAATTCACAACAATGGGACTGAACCCACCCCTCTGTGATCGACAGAGTACGATAAATCCAATACAAACATTCCACGATAGAATTATACAGGGAGGTACATAGTACTGCACTTGTCAATCAACCAAAACAAACCTTCAGACAAATCTAGCAATCCGAGCCAGTGGTGATTCACTACTGTTAACATCACTGAAGTGTGAACTGTCACTACACCTGATACACAAGCCAAAAAGGGGACATAACTTTAGTTGAGGGGAAGGGTCCTTCTGGCTGATTCCCTCAATAGGTGTGCCGATTACGGAGCTCGGCTGAGATAGTCAGCATCCATATTGTTAGAACCCTTGATATGGCGAAAAGTGAAAGCATGACTCTGCAGTTCCACTGCCCAACCCATGAGTCGACGACTGACTGGCCGGATCCGGCCTAGGTACTGGACAGGATGATGATCGCTCTCCAGTACAAATTCCCGGCCGTACAAGTAGGGGTAAAACTTCCTGATGCCCCACACGACTGCTAGACTCTTGTTCAATGGTGTGGTATTGCAGAGGTGTTCCAGGCTCGAGTAGGCGGGAAGTTTGCTCTCCTCAGCTTAGTGGACAATGATGTAGACACCCTTGCTAATAACATCAAAGAGGTGCTAACTACAACAGCTGAAGAAGTTGTGGGAAAGAAGCAGAAGAAGACCCAGCCTTGGGTCACAAACGAGGTCTTAGATCTATGTGACAAGAGGCGGGAACTGAAAGGAAAGAAATACTCCAGCGACGAAGCCAGGATGCAGTACCAACAGGTGAACAAAGAAGTCAGGAAGAAGATGAAGACAGCCGAGGAAAATTGGATAGAGGAGCAGTGCGAAGCAATCGAGAAAGGCATGGAAGCAGGGAACAGCAAAGAAGCCTACAACACACTCAAGACCCTCAATAAGACTAACCAGACAAGATCAGCAGAAGATAAGGATGGCAAGCTACTGACAGAGAATGAAGAAGTCCTGATGAGGTGGACAGAATACTGTGAGGGCCTCTACAATTACCAGCTCAACCCGGACACATCCATTTTGCGGGACAACCAACGACCCGCAGACAGCGAGAACGGTCTCCAAATACTGAAGGAGGAGGTTGAGGCCCCGATACAGAGTCTGAAGCCAGGGAAATCCCCAGGAGTGGACAATGTCCCAGCTGAGCTTGTGAAATACGGAGGGAAAAAGACCACAGAAGCACTAACAATGCTTTGTCAGAAGATCTGGACAGAAAAGAAGTGGCCAACAGAGTGGACCCAGTCATTGGTGATTCCCTTACCCAAGAAAGGCAACCTCAAACAATGCCAAAATTACAGGACTATAAGTCTGATCAGCCACCCCAGCAAAGTCATGCTTCGCATCATCCTCAACCGACTGAAATCCAAGGCTGAGGAACTGCTACCAGAAGAACAAGCAGGTTTTAGAAGAGGGCGGAGCACTGTGGAACAAATTTTCAACTGTCGAGTCCTGATTGAAAAGCATCTACAACACCAAAAGGACCTCTTCCACAACTTCATTGACTTTAAGAAGGCATTCGACCGGGTGTGGCACAACGGCCTATGGCAGGTTCTCAGAGACTTCAACACTGATGAGAGGCTCGTTCAAGTCATCCAGGCCCTCTACGAACACTCCAGCAGCACAGTACTTCTCAATAGCCAGCAGGGCCAGTTCTTCCCGACCACAGTCAGAGTCAGACAAGGGTGCCTACTATCTCCAGTCCTTTTCAACATCTTTCTGGAGAGAATCATGCAAGAGACCCTAGAAGATCACCACACCTCCATCAGCATTGGCGGCAGGCCGGTCTGCAACCTTCGTTTCGCAGACGATATCGACCTCATGGGGGGCAGCAACATCGAGCTCCAGGATCTCACAAACAGACTTGTCACAAGAGCAAGTGCCTACGGCATGGAGGTCAGCACAGAGAAGTCAAAGATCATGGTCAACAGCACGACTAACAGCAGTGCCAACATAACCATGAATGGTGAGCCCCTGGAAGAAGTGACCAGCTTCAGGTACTTGGGAGCAACCCTGTCCAAAGATGGCACCTGCACAGCAGAAATCCGAATCAGGATCAACTCCGCATCAGCAGCGATGGCCAGACTGAACAGAGTGTGGAAGAGCAACATCAATTTCCACACAAAATTCCGGCTCTACAAGTCACTAGTGGTCTCGATCCTCTTATATGGTTGCGAGACATGGACACTGCTGGCCGAAACAGAAAGAAGAATCCAGGCGTTTGAGACCAGGTGCCTGAGGAAACTACTCCGCATCTCCTACAAAGAACACAAGACCATGATTATGTGCGGAACCTGGTCACTAACCTAGTTGGGCCCCACGAACCACTTCTGGCAACCGTCAAACGACGGAAGATGGCATGGTTTGGCCACGTCATTCGTCATAACACCCTCTCCAAAACCATCCTTCAAGGTACCGTTGAAGGAGGGCGCAGAGAGGACGGCAGAGAAAGAGCTGGTCCGACAACATAAAGGACTGGACCAAAATGACCATGCCAGATCTCCTCAAGACAGCCACCAACAGAAGAGCCTGGAGAGAAACGGCGGCTGCCTCATCACGTCCCCCCAACGACCCCAGCGGTCAAGGGAATGACTGACTGACTGACTGTGGTATCTGGTTTCGGCATCAGTCAGTTTTTTGCTTGCATAAGCAAGCGGTTGGAGTCCCTTCCCCTGATCTTGTAGTAACACAGCCCCAATCCCTACTGCAGAGGCATCGGTTCGCAGGACAAAAGGAAGACTGGGATCTGGGAGAGCTAGGACTGGGCGAGTAGTCAGGGCTATTTTCAAGGCGTCAAAAGCCTGTTGGCAACACTCATCCCAAACCAAACGTTCTGGTTTCTTCCCTTTTGTCAAGTCAGTGAGGGGTAGGGCAATCTTCGCAAAGTCATGGATGAACTTGCGGTAGTATCCTGCAAGCCCAAGGAATGACCGCAATTCCCTTTTGGTAAAAGCGGGTCTGGCACCTGCAATTTTGGCCACCTTGTCTTCCTCAGGAGCAATCAAACCTCGCTGCAGATGATGCCCGAGAAAGGAAATCTCGTACTGACCAAGCTGACACTTGGTAGGACGGGCTGACATCTGAACTTCACGAAGACGAAGGAACAGGCGATGGAGGAGCGAGACGTGAGAGTTCCAGTCCACAGAACAGAGTAGAAGGTCATCCATGAAATTGTTTATATCTGGGGTATTGAGAGGGAGGAGCAATTGTCGCATGACGCGACTGAAACTTGCTCCTGCAGTTTTGAGGCCAAACGGCATCACGTTCCACTGGAACTGTCCTTCAGGCGTCGTAAATGCCGTTTTGGGTTTATCCTCTCTGCGCATGGGTGTCTGCCAGTACCCTTTTGCAAGATCAAACTTGGAAAAGTAGTTAGCCTGACTCAACTGAGCAAAGATTTTGTTGACATCCGGTATGGGTTCGGCATCAAATTGGAGAACTTTATTCAACCGTCGAAAGTCGACACAAAATCTCATTTTGCCATCCTTCTTCTTTACTAGAAGGATGGGGGACAAGTACGGAGAACTCGTACGCTCAATGACCCCCAACCTTAACATGGCTTGCACCTCCTGTTGGATGACAGACGCCTGGGAGTGAGGCAGAGGGTACTGTTTGACTCTAATTGGGGTTTTGGTGGTCAATACCAGAGCACACTCTCCAAGAGTACTGTGCAGGGGGCGATCTGTGAGTACATCCTGTAATTCCTGAAATAACCTATGCAATTGTTCCGTCTGAGCCGAGGAAAGGTTGGAACCACAACAAACGTCCTGCCATGACTCTTCCTCAACGAGAGGAACAGTGGGGATGTCCTGAACCACCGATACTGCGTCCTCATCGCCACACTCAACGACGACTGGGGTGTATCCTGCCTGGCACTGAGTTCGCCGAACGTATGCTTTCAGGAGGTTGGCGTGATACAAGCGTTCCTTCCCTCGCACTCGAATACGGTAATCCCAATCACCCACGCGACTGCAGACCACGAAAGGGCCCTGCCAAGCAAGCTGTAGCTTGTTTTCTTTTGGGGCAGGAGAAGCAACACTTCATCACCCGGCTCGAACCAACGCTCAACACTGCACTTGTCATACAAAGCCTTGTACTTGACTTTTGCCGACCGCAAATGCTGCTGAGCAAGTTGGCAGGTGTCAGCGATGCGGTTACGCAGATCAACCACATATCGACTCTCCTCCTTGACGACAGGTTCCATATCGTCGTGGGTCCACATCTGCTTCAAGATGTTGGTGGGTCCTCGCACTGTTCTGCCATACAGGAGTTCGAAAGGGGAAAAGCGTATGCTTTCCTGTGGAACCTCCCTGTAGGCAAACAGCACGGCAGGGATAAAACGATCCCACTCGCGAGGTTGCTCCGCACACAGGCGACGCAACATCTGCTTCAAGGTCCCATTAAAGCGTTCGACAAGACCATTGGCCTGCGCATGATAGGGTGACGTCGTCTCCTTGTGAACATTGAGAAGAGTGTTTACCTCCTGCATGGTTTCAGACAGAAACTGAGTTCCCTGGTCAGAAAGGATCTTCCTGGGCACGCCAGTGCGCGTCCAAATCTGCCAGAGAGCTTCAGCAACAGTAGGGGCATCGATAGTCCTAAGTGGGACAGCCTCTGGGTATCGAGTCGCATAGTCTACTACTACCAAAATGTAGTGGTGACCGCGATCGGATGGTGGATTAATAGGTCCCACAAGGTCAACACCAACCTTGCTGAATGGCTCTCCAACCAGTGGCACTGATCCTAGGGGAACACGTGTCAAGCGACCCTTGGGGGTTGTCCGTTGGCAGACATCGCAACTGCGGCAGTACTGCCTAACCTGAGAGTTCATCCCCGGCCAGAAAAAGTCCCGTCTTACTCGCTCGAGAGTCCGCTTTGAGCCCATATGGCCTGCCATGGGTGAATCATGGGCCTGCCGGAGAACAGATTCTCTCAAGCTTTGGGGGACGACTAACTGCTTGACCACCCGATCTGCCTGAGTGAAGATCCTAAAGAGGATCCCCTTGTGGAGCTTAAAGCTCACCTTGGCATGTCGGGCAGACTGAGCGGGACGATCCACCAGTTGTAAGCGTTGGACATCCAAGTCCCTGGCCTGTAGACGAACCATGGTAGCAGGATCGGCCCTTGCAAGAACCTCGTCAGAGATTGGTTGTAGAACAGGACGCAATTCCTGTCCCTGCTTCTTTGCTTTGGCACGCATGGTAACTCCCACACATGCCTGTATGGGCAGATCCGTAGACACAGATTGACTGCGTCCGTCTGCAAATGTGATGGTATTCCCTATGAGAAGGGAATACAGAGGTCGCTCCACCGCGATGGCCCATACTTCTCCACAGAAGTAGGGGGTGGAGATGGGAATAAGCACAGAAGGACGGGTGGAGGTAAAACCAGCATCCAACCCACACACATCATAATTGGCGCCCCGCTGAGCCTCAGGGGGAACCAAATCCTGATCCACAAAGAGCGTTGATGCTCCCGAATCCCTGATGGAGTCGACCAAGGAAGAACCAACAACAGAAAGAAACGCTGGACACTCTGTACCACCAGAAGCCGGAATGGACCCCACGTTAGCAGTGGCACGAGGACGCGGGGAAGGATTAGCCCCGTGATTACCGGCGGCTTTAGGGCAATCTTTCCTAATGTGGCCGGGACGACCACAAAGAAAACACAGTCGGGTGCGGAGGTCCCCGATGAACTGCCTGCCTTGTTCGACCCGCTAGCAGTCGTCGGCGCCTTACTGCCACTAAGTCCTGTGAGGGTCTTCCTGTCCGTATCTGGGCGATGCCCATAAGCTCTACGGGCTTCAGCAAACACCTCAGCAGTACGAATCGCAGCCGCGAAATCCTTTGGTGCTGTCTCGCCTATACGGATCCTCAACTCTGGGGACACATTGTTGGTAAGCTGTTCAATGAGGAGCAGATCCTCAAGCTCCAGCTTGGCCAACTGACGCCAACAGCCTAGCATTTTGCACAGCCTATCTCCAAACTGCACGAAGGTCTCGTCGTTATTCTTTCTCATGGATCTGAACTTCCTCCTTTACGTTTCTGGGGTAAGATGGAAACGTTTACGCAGAGCCAACTGCATGTCTGCATAAGACGCGCCTTCACTTAGAGTAAGCACACACTCCCTGGCAGCACCCGATAGTCCAGAAAAAAGGTGCATGGCCTTATGTTCCTCGGACAAATGGTACGAACTAGTTACCTTGCCAAAGTGCTCCAAGAACATATCAATGTCCTTGGGCCTCTAACTTTATCATTTGCCTGTCGATTAACCCCCTGATTTACAGATGCGGGAGTCTGCAAAAGAAATTGTTCCATCTCTTCCCTATGTTGTGCTGCTTCGTCACGACGGAGGGCTAACTCCTGCTGATAACGCTCTTCAGTCTTGAACATCTCTGCCTTCCGAAGGGTCTCCTGTCTGGCAGCCTCTTCCCTACGCAGAGAATTTTGGATTTAATTTTGAATGGCCAGGTTAAAGATCGAATTAACCAGAGAAAAGTGGTCTCAAATAATATTTCTTTTATAATTTTGAAAATAAAAAGAAATTGCGCAAAGGAGAAGAATTAGCCGGCTAACAAAGAAAAAACCCCACAAGACACAACTGATGCTTACCAGCTACCCGTGGGTGACCCAAGAAAGTGGAGGGTCAAGCGACTCTCTGCCCTCTGTCCAGTCGAGAGAACCAGCCCAGCAGATGCGGAAACGCTGACATCCCTCCCCTACAGGCCGACCGCAGGAATGAAGATACTGACTGTACCTTCGGCGGTATGGTCGAGAACCAGAACTGGAGTGGGCGCTCCCAGGGACCTCTTCCGCTCAAGTGAAGAGAAAGCCTTCCTAACTGTTGGCAGCAAACATGCCACCATACGTCACAGAGTGAGAATACATCAAGCTAAGGGGAATGCTGCACGTGCGGCAGGTAAAAAGACAGGTGAGAGGCCGATCGAGACAGCCAGTTTAATAGAAAGGCACCAGCCACACGTGAACCTGCAGGATGAATTGCACGGACAGTGAAATTAGAGAGAGAGAGAGAGAGAGAGAGAGAGAGAGAGAGAGAGAGAAAGTAAACCTAACCTGAGCTGAACGACATTAAGGTGCAAACACACTACAAGCCACTTTAAGGGATTGATACACGACAACAACAACAACGAAAATAAATAAATAAATAATACTACAACCCAAGAAGGACCAACATCACAGGCCTCGTGACAATTGTGCTGCTACAACTATTGCCATTGCTGTTGCTACTGCTCCTTTTCATACTAACTTTATATCTGCTTCTGATACTACTACTGCTGATACTGATACTGTTGTTGCTGCAGTTGTTGCTACTGTTACTGCTGTTTTAACTGCTGTTGTCTTGACAATCGCTCCTCCGTATGCAACATCTGCTGCTTATGCTACTGGTGCTACTTCTATTCTGTCTGTGCCTCTCTCTCTCTCTCTCTCTCTCTCTCTCTCTCTCTCTCTCTCTCTCTCTCTCTCTCACACGACATTATTTTCTTTTTTTCTACATGGCTTCGAGCCTCATCATTAACATTTACGTACTCCGTTGCAATTTATGCTTCTTTGCATCATAACTTTCTTTTTCGGCCCTGCAAATATACATGTATACCCCCTTGACATAACGGCTATGTAGGCCATTGTCAATAAAAACGTATCTGAAGCGTCTGAAGCGTCTCTCTCTCTCTCTCTCTCTCTCTCTCTCTCTCTCTCTCTCTCTCTCTCTCTCTCTAACCGTATCTTCCATTATATCTGTCTGTCTGTACCCATTCTATCTAGGGGTTTTGGCCTTTATGAACAAATCATTTGACTCTCCTCTCTCTCTCTCTCTCTCTCTCTCTCTCTCTCTCTCTCTCTCTTCTCTCTCCCCCCAGCTTACCTGACCATTGGTATTTCCTGACTTCTCCACCGTGTTTTTGTAACAGTTCATGTGTAACATTGGACAGCTGTTAATTTCCTCAGTGTGCCCCCCTCCCCCCCCCCCCTCTCTCTCTCTCTCTCTCTCTCCCTGTATGTGTGTGTGCAGGTGATCGTGTACCCGACCAAGGAGAGCATGAAGAAGGCGGGGGCGGCCATTGGCCTGCTGAGTGTGTGGATCATCTCCTTCCTCATGGCCAGTCCAGCCCTCCTCTTCCAGGTGCTAGACGCCTATCCTCCCCTCAAGCAGGAGTACCCTAACTTCTTTCTCTACAACTGCATCGAGGTTATTATTGTTGTTGTTGTTATTATTATTATTATTATTATTATTGTTGTTATCGTCATCATCATCATCATCATCATTATTATTATTGTTACTATCATCATCATCATTATTATTGTTATTATCATTATTATTATTTTGTTGTTGTTGTTGTTATCATTATTATTATTACGATTATTATTATCATTATTATGAATAATAATGATAAGAATTGTTATCATAACTGTTAGTATTGTCATCATCATCATCGTCATCGTCATCATCATCATTATCATCATCACTACTATTACCACTAGATTTATTGTTGTTGTTGTTGTCATTATTATTATTATATGAGTGTACAGCACCTATTCTTGGTTTAGACTAAGCACTTTACCATTTCTTTTACCGGATTGCCTAACTGAGTGGAGCCGACAGAAAAGCTACCTGCTGGCGCTACATTCATTCGTTTCCCGCGTCATTCAGTCTGTCATCCAATCACTTTTTCTTTCATATTTAGTTCTTTCTGTGCATGGTGTGTGTGTATGTGTTGTGTGTGTGTGTGTGTGTGTGTGTGTGTGTGTGTGTGTGTGTGTGTGTGTGTGTGTCATCCATACCAAAGGCCAAATTAACCTTCTCTTCCGCGTGCGCAAGGTGTTATGCGTGCGTTCAGACACGGAACTTTGGTTTTTAGTCTCGTTCGAAGGATTTTTTTTAGGGAAATAGAGTCAGAGCAAATCACGTAGCCCGGTACACCAAAGTGAATAAGAGAGACAGAGATGAAAAACAAAAATCGATGATTAATCACCCTAACTCGGTCCCTAATTTAGCCTTTTCCGTCTAGAAACGACAACGACAACTGCAACGACGATGACAACGGCCGTGATGATGATGGCGATAATAAAGACTATCACCGACACAACAAAGGTAATTCCAATAAAACCCTCAAGTGTCATGATTTTGATGGTGATAGTAAAGATTATCACCGACACAACAAAGATTGTTTCCAACCCTAATATGTCATGACGATGGCGGTGATAATAAAGACTATAACTGACTGTGACGGACCGTATTTTGTCCAGTCCCAAATTTTGAGGACACGTTGGACCGGAACAGGTAAACCTGAAAAACTGGTTGACCTGTTTACCTGACAGCTACTCACCTGCGCTTGTATTAGTTGGGTGAGCGAGGATTACCCTTCAGTCTTCGAAGAGCTACCGGCTGAGCAACGCTTACAGAGAGCCGAAGGGAGACTGAAGGCGTGTTCTCGCTGGCGGTCAGGTATATTTTAATAGTTAAATGGAAGCAAAGATAGTACGCCCTACGGAAAGGTGGTTCACTCCTTGACCGTTTACTCTGCTGGCAGTATCAGCCAAAGTGAAGCCAGATGCGCGCCGTCTCGCGGACCGGCGGCGCCTGCCGCTCCCACTTTCCCTGGGTATACTAAAGCCGACTGGCAGACCAGGAAATGACAGAACAGAATTTTTACAAGTTGCGTGTTCTCTCTCTCTCTCTCTCTCTCTCTCTCTCTCTTATTATACATATATATATATATATATATATATATATATATATATATATATATAATGACAAATTCTACGTCTGGGAGACAGGTAATGTGGTGGTCCATTTGGGAGACAAAAAAGTATAAACTTGATAACTCCAAAAATGTTTTATCAAAACTAAATCAAACTACTGATTATTTCCTTCTGGACCATTTCCACTTCACACATGCAGCAAAACATGGTCTTTGAAAAAGCCTTTCAGATATAGATATATATAGGGTATGAAAATGTCTCCTTAGGGTAGGGATTTATCGTGAAAAATTACTGATGCTAAAGTCAAAAGAACTTGGGATTCTTTCATAAAATATGTTCCCTGCAGTCATTTTATAAAAAATATATCCCTTTTTTAATTAGTAATTGAAGAAAAACTAAGTGACTCCCAAAGGTCACTTTTCAACTGCCGTGAAGTATACACCACCAAATTTTACTTTTAATTTTCTTTTACCTTTCCCCCCCAAACGCAAAATGGATCAGTCTTGGGTAGGTGGCACGATCTTTTCAAGGCTATTGCAGCGCCACCTGGTGGTTAAAACGGTTAAAGCGGGAACTAGACGCTTGTGAAACGTAAAGGAGACAACGGATTGTCTCCCTAAAATTTTTTGTCTCTCTAATGTCTGTTGTCAAACGCTAAATGTCTCCCAAACGTAGAATTTGGCAATCTGTGTGTGTGTGTGTGTGTGTGTGTGTGTGTGTGTGTGTGTGTGTAGGTAGATACATCTTCAAAACAAAAGAACAACAAGGATAACAAGCTGGTTATAGTTAAAATTTTCGGCTTCATTCGCCTTCATCAGCAATTGATCTCCTCCCTGAGTGCCAGCTGGTATGGTAGTAGGGGAAGAGACGTATACGTATATACACATACATACATACATACATACATACATGCATACATACATACATACATACATGTGTGTGTGTGTGTGTGTGTGTGTGTGTGTGTTGACTTTATTGTCATCATATTTCTTTTTTATCGTTTGTATCCCTCTGTTGTATATATCAGAGAGAGAGAGAGAGAGAGAGAGAGAGAGAGAGAGAGAGAGACTATACGCAGAAACACGGATACACTGATAGATAAAGAAAAAATAGAGCGATGGAGAGGAGAGAGAGAGAGAGAGAGAGAGAGAGAGAGAGAGAGAGAGAGTGCAGAGGGGAACAGTTCTCTTCTGCTATCTTCGTTTGGCATTGTTTTGCATTCTTTACATGGGATATTTTGTTTGTAATAACTATATGAAAAAACAACATTTTAAACAACTGATAAACTGCAAGTCCAAATGCACAAAATGCTGCTGTCACAACATTGAAAAGCGTTGGTACTGCACTCCAAATCAGTCGACAATTTTTGCGGGTGTGGTCCATGAACTGACTGGCTTCATAATGCTGGGAACAACTAAAGGAGAGAGAATGTTCGTAGCTGGTTTGCCGACAATATCTTCATGCCTACAGTTCTGAATCCATTTCTTGCATCTATAAGAAACACAAAAAATTATAGTGAAACTTGATTCTATATAGAAACTGTTTTTAACGCCAGGCTGTAGACGTTCTCTGTGTGTGTGCATATGTGCGGCCGTGTGAGCACATAGTCACTTGCTTACGCACATGCGTATCATTTTCATACAAGTGTGTGTGTGTGTGTGTGTGTGTGTGTGTGTGTGTGTGTGTGTGTGTGTGTGTGTGTGCTGCTTACGCACATGTGTATCATCTTCATACAAGTGTGTGTGTGTGTGTGTGTGTGTGTGTGTGTGTGTGTGTGTGTGTGTGTGTGTGCAAGCGCCTGCATGTGAGCACTAGTATCCTATGCATTTTTACTCTCTCTCTCTCTCTCTCTCTCTCTCTCTCTCTCTCTCTCTCTCTCTCTCTCTCAAAACAACGAATTTGGGAAATATAACACAGTAAATGAACTCACCTTTCTTCGTCTTTTGGAAAAGAAACCAACCGGAACCCATTTTTTCGAGAATTATGACAGTTCGGTGCGGCGCACCAAGTGCCTCTTGCCTTACTCGCCATGCTGGACGTGCGTGGAAAGATAGTCAGTGAAGGTGGGAGTGGCAGGATGGAATGCGCCAGCCGTCTGGCTTCACTTTCCCGCGGAGAGGAACATCTTTCCGTAAGGCGTACTTTCTTTGATGGAAGTTAGGGTTTGTGCTAATGTAGTTGGGTTTTTTTCCTACAGGTGGATGAGAAGAATGGAGTGAGTAGAAAGAAGAAAGGATATGTATACTTATATGTGATCGGAAAAAAAAGTTATCTAGTTGAATCAATGTAATATTGAGATAAGATAATGTTGCTTATAGCCCAGCCGACCGCAAGGGGCCACATCAGGGCTGAATGTAATATTGAAAAAAGGTGTTGTTTATCTTTTCCCCTAAAATATTATAATGGTACGAGTGTTGGTGAGGTCTGGAAATGAGCAATGAAAATTATTGTGCATAAATTATTGGAAAATGTATTCTGATTCCTGTTGTGGATATGTCTAGTGATAATGATGAACATTCTTTTCTTGATAAAAAGGGACGAACAGGAATCGTTCCTTGAAATGTAATTGGACACGTCTAGTGAGAATGTGGAAAAGTAAAAACATTCTTTTCTTGATAAAAAGGGACAAACGGACTTCGTTCCTTTATATGTAATAATTATATTCTTGGTACTTTGAAAAAGGGTTCTATGTCGAAATCCTTTCCTTCAATGTAAACAATCATGGTGTAAATCAAAGAAAATTTTCTATTGTAATGCATCCACTGTATTGAAATTTAGTAGATTTTATTATGGGTATTTTCCCTCAAATTTCTAGTAGATATTATGTATTATGTGAAGAGTGACTGCTAGTGACAAACAAGAACTCTGAATATGTAGGAAGTAAGCTAGATATGATAGCTATCAGTTCCCCAGGTATCGGTGAAGCCCCCGTGTCCGACCTGGAACTGACGGCCATCCGGGTGTGGGGTGCAGCGCGTGCCCAGCCGCTATCTCCATCCAGAGGGATGTGGAGAGACTGACTGAGTGGTCAGTAGACAACGTGTGTGCACTGCCAACCGGGTGTGGGGTGCCGCACTGGCCTAGCCGCCGTCTCTGCCCCGTGGGGTGTGGAGAGGCTGACCGAGTGGTCAGTAGTGCGTTTCTTCTGTCGCGTGGGAGTCCCTGGAAGGACTCCACGAACTGCTTCCGTGAGCGGCTTCGTTCTATGTCGGGACGACGTTCAGTGAACTTCTTTTGTTGTGTGGGAGTCCCTTGAAGGACTCCACGAATTGCTTCCGTGAGTGGCTTTTGATCTGTGAGAAGACTGTGTGACTTGGGCTAGACGCGGCCAAGTGCAGGAACTGTTTGTGGTGACACTGCTGTGGGTGCCAACGCAGCCTGTGCAAGAATGAAAATGTATGTTTTATATGACACAATAGTATCTAGTGTTGTTGCGCTCCCTTTGGACGTGGCGTGAACCAATTGCTGGGTGTACCTGATGGTCCTTATTATGTATTATGTACTTGTTTTGATTTGATGGTTCAGGCAGCCCCCAAAAAGGTAGAAACTTAACTTGTTACCTGGCTATCTATGTTCGTGTGGTGTGGGTGTGTGTAGGGAAAAGTCGTACACGCATCCAAATGTTTTCAGGTGAGAGTCAGACAGCAGAACACGCACCGCACACCATCCGTAACACTGACACAACAAAGATAAACCCCGAAAGTGTACACTTAACACCCACTTTGTTTTCCTCTTTGCAGGACGAAAACATGAAAGTGGAAAAAAGAGCCTATACGGTGGCTCAAATGGTAGTGCAATACATCCTCCCCTTCATCATCCTCACCGTGGCTCATCTCCGCATCTGCAACAAGCTGCGCTACCGCATGGTCAACCAGCAGCAGCAGCAGCTGCAGGCCAAGTCCCGTGCCACTCGGCAGTCTCAGCAACAACAACCACAGCGAACCAGTCAGCAGGAGCGACGGAGTCGCCGGAAACGGAAGACGAATCTTTTGCTGGCCACGATAGCTCTGGTGTTCGCTTTCAGTTGGCTGCCTCTCAACATCTTCAACCTACTGTCCGAGTTTCACAGGGAATTGTTCCAAAGCGATTTTAAGAACACCTCCAGTGCAGGTAAGATTCGGTGAGGGAAAGGGTGGGGTAGAAGGGTTGGTAATGAGACTGGTGATGATCATTCTATTGTGGAGGAGGGGGAGGAGAACGACGACGACGACGACGAAAAGGAAAAGGAGTAGGAGTAGTAGTAGTAGTAGGAGAGGAGGAGGAGGAGGAGGAGGAGGAGGAGGAGGATGGCTGTAAACAGTGAGAATAACTAATTGAGAAACTCGGAAGGATTTAAACACACGAGGAGAAGGGCGGGGGGAGGGGGGGGACTTTAAACTGGGTTTAAACAAGAAAGAGATGGTGTATGACGGACCGCTAACACAATTTCATTCCACAAGGCAGAACCGGGGCAGAAGAAAGCGCGCTGACTTTTGAAAATGCTCGTGGTAAGTCCTGAGAAAGACACCAGTGCCCGTTTGAAGAGCGAAACTATGAAGAATGAAACTATGAAGGGATGTATCGTTTCAAACATGCAACAATGGTAAAAGCTCGGATGATGAAATGATGATGATGATGATGATGATGACGATGACGACGATGACGACGATGACGATGACCATGACGATAAGGAGGAGGAGGAGGAAGAGGAGGAGGACGACGATGAAAATGACAACGATGATGATGGTGATGATGATGTTGGTAATGTTGATGATGATGATTAGCAATCTAAACTACGGAAGTTGCAATGGTGGTTTAAATCATCATAATAATGACCATTGAGTGGATAATAACAGGTGTGCTTAGTATACAGAGATCAACAGCGTAAATGGTCAGTTTTAAAGGAATCCTAAATGTCGGTTCGCATAAGACTTACGACTTCCAAGGACGGTCAATGTGAGCGATAATCATCAAACAGAATGCCAGAGAAGGTAGGTGACTCCTCTCTATTATCGTATCCATGGAAGCGTAATAAAGGTTAAAGGTTCACCAAGTCGGTAGCATGGCATTATAGAATGCGAGGCCCATCACTCTCCTTCCGCCTTCTTAATATTTCCTGTCCTGAATCGGGTGCCCAATAGGTTCAGAGAGGATTTGTAAGCCGTTACACTTCAAACTCAGGAGCGGTTTGAGCTCAGGTCTGTCGGCTCCGCTGGCAAACGCATTGAGCATTTGTCCTCTAGTCACTCATTAACCTTAATAAACAAAGTAAAAAATATTGTGGAAAATTGTCCTCTAGTCACTCATTAACCTTAATAAACAAAGTAAAAAATATTGTGGAAAAAATTGTCCTCTAGTCACTCATTAACCTTAATAAACAAAGTAAAAAATATTGTGGAAAAAATTGTCCTCTAGTCACTCATTAACCTTAATAAACAAAGTAAAAAATATTGTGGAAAAAATTGTCCTCTAGTCACTCATTAACCTTAATAAACAAAGTAAAAAATATTGTGGAAAAAATTGTCCTCTAGTCACTCATTAACCTTAATAAACAAAGTAAAAAATATTGTGGAAAATGGGTGCTAAATGAGTGCTACTCATGACACCCGCTTCAGCAGCTAACGTGCATGTGCGCGCGTGCGTGCGTGCGTGCGTGCGTGCGTGCGTGCGTGTGTGTGTGTGTGTGTGTGTGTGTGTGTGTGTGTGTGTGTGTGTGTGTGTGCGTGCGTGTGCGTGTGCGTGTGTGTGTGAAGATGGATGGAGGTGGCGTGCGCGCGCATATGACCCTACATCACTTAACGATGTTTTTCCTCCTTTTTGCAATATCTTCAATCAGCCTTCGATGACGGCAGCCTGGAAGGAGGAGGAGGAGGAGAAGTAGTGGCCGAAGAAGATACCTCCGTGGACATCTCCCTGGCCTACGCCATCTGCCATCTGCTGGTCCTGTGCTCCGCCTGCGTCACACCCCGTGGTGTACGGCTGGTTCAACGACAACTTCAAGGCCGAGTTCCTCAAGATCCTGTGCAGTCCCCGCTGCGCCAGTTTAAGAAACGCCCTCCGACAGAAACTGCTGTGCTGCTCTTATTGCTACTGCTGCTACTCCTGCTGCTGCAGCCAGAAAAAGACTCTCAACGTCCCCGCCATCACCCTGACCAAAGCTTCCAATGGGGAAGGGGTGGGAAGTGGGGGTGGGGGTGGAGAAGAACGGGGGGAGAGGAGAGTGGGTGGGGGCTGCGAGCTGGGGTCGTCGGAGAGGCTGACCGGAAGTGGGCGGACGGACAGCGATTCTACCGCCACCACCACTGTGAACTATATGAGCATGGTTCCCAGGGGGTCCTGACACTGGCCACACAACGAAGAGTGACAAGTGACAAGTGTGGGAGGGGGGAGGGAGGGGGCGGAATGCCTTTAAGATGGAGGAAGAAGGGGTTGTGAGAGAGGGGTGGGTGGGAGGGTGGTATCAACGAAACAAGAATACAGAAAAACAGTATGAAAGAAACAATGGTAGTGATACTCAACCATTTTAAGCGGGCTCGTGTGTAGGAGAGGGGTGGGTGTGAGGTGGGTGGGGATTAAGGTGTGGGTTTTGGAGCTATGTTGGGCATAGCTGGACAGTTTGGAGCCCTGGACTATTTATATGGACACCTGCCTGCGGGAAATTTCTCAGTTGCGTTTAACACCCCTAAAACATTCCAACCTCAATGTCGAAGAGCTAAAAGCTCTCAAAGAAATCAAGAATCGCAGAGACATCATAATTAAACCTGCAGACAAGGGCGGGGCAATCGTGGTGTAGCGTAAAGACTTGTATCTTGATGAAGCTGAACGTCATATGTCAGATGGTACTTTTTTATGACAAAAAAGTCATCCTCATCAACAAAACAAGACAATACTTTGATTCGCAAAACCATCAAAAATGCCATCTCTTCTGGACATCTCCCCTCTGAGGCTTCATCTGCCATTACAAGTGAACCCCGTGAATCCCATTTCTACCTCCTTCCTAAAATCCACAAACCCAACAATCCTGGTCAACCGATTATTTCAGCTTGTTCTTGTCCCACTAGCCTCATCTCTGAGTTCTTTGACTCTGCCTTTTAGCCTCTAGTTGCAGCGCTTCCAACCTACGTTAAAGATACCACACATGCTCTCAACATGTTCGACCAGTTCATCTTTCCTGACACTCTTAATCGTTTCCTCTTCACCATGGATGTGTATAGTAACATACCTCACAATGAAGGCCTTGCAGCTGTCAGACACTTCCTCAAAAAAGGCCATCTGAACATTGATATCACCACCATAGTCCGTCCTGCTGAACTAGTGCTAACATTAAACTCATTCTGTTTTGCTGAAAACCACTACCGATAAGTACGTGGAGTGTCCATGGGCACCAAAATGGGACCATCATGTGCATGCCTTTTTGTCGGATACATAGAAGAAAAGATCTTTCATGCCTTCCAAGGAAAATTTCCTGACCTCTTCAAACGTTTCATTGATGATTGTGTAGGAGCCACATCCAGTTCAAAATCTGACCTTCTACAGTTCATAGGATTTGTTTCCAATTTCCATCCAGCTCTCCGCTTCACCTACGAGATTTCGGAGACCACTGTGCCATCCAACTGTCCATCTCAGCTGACTCACAACACCTGTCAACTTCTGTGTTCTACAAGCCCACAGATTCTCATTCTTACCTGTTGTATTCATCTAGCCATCCACGCCCTGCAAAAGACAACATTCCCTTCTCCCAGTTCCTACGTCTCCGATGCCTGTGCAGTAATGACCAGGACTTTGAAGCAAAGGCACTAAACATGGTATCCTTTTTGAGGCACGTGGATATCCACATACCATTGTGCAAGAGACTCTTGTTCGAGCAAACTTCGTCTCCCGGTCAGAAGCCTTGACGTCTAAACCTGATTCAGACAACAAAGACCGTATTCCGTTGACACTTATCTACCACCCCCATAATATTCCTGTCAAAAATATCCTCTTACGCCATTTCAAAATCTTACAATCTGATCCAAAGCTGAAATCGGTCTTCCCCAAGCCTCCCCTCATCGCCAACAAGAGAGAAAAAAAACCTTCACGACCACCTGGTACGAACCAAATTCAGTAAAAACACCAACTCTTCAGCCGGAAATTACCCATGCAATCAACCTGGATGTAAAACCTACACTTTCATTGCCAACATCAACAGCATCACTGGCCCTAAAGGAAAATTCAGTGTCCAATCCCATTTCACCTGCCAGTCCACCAACCTGGTGTACTTACTGAGATGTAGCCTCTGCTCAAAGTTGTACGTTGGGGAAACATATCGTACCCTCAACGAACGCTTTGTGGAACACCTCAGAGCCATCCAGTCGTCTCATCCAACACCAGTGGGGATTCATTTCAACTCTGATTGCCACAGCCAAACCCATATTTCCGTCACTGCTGTTTGGCAAAATCACTCATCAGCCCCAGAGAGAAAATTCATGGAGTCCAGGATCATCTCTCGCCTTGGCACCACAATCCCAGATGGACTCAACTCCCACCTCTGACTTTTTGAGTTTGAATCATTCCAGCTCTTTTCTTTTCCCCTGACCTCTCCTCCATCCCCTTCTCTCTTCACCCCCTCCCCCAATTTCCCCATCCCACCTTATTCATATTCACACCCCATGTACATATATAGCGTATTCATAACATCACATGTAGAGCATAATATGTATACCCCAAACACCATCTCCACCATCCAGGTATGCATACTCGTAGACACACACATGTAAACAATCCACACACACACACACACACACACACACACACACACACACACACACAAATATATATATATATAATTATATATATATATAATTTTTCCCCCGCATACACACCCTCAAGTGCCCCCTTCCAACAATAAAATTCCTCATCTACCTCTCTCTCACTTTCTTTTACACACTCTCAAGCGCCCCCTTCCAAACATAAGACTCCTGTACCACTCTCTCTTTTTCTGTATCTCTGGTTCTGTTTGTCGTTTTCCTCTATCTGCTTCTCTTTTTCCTCGAGGTGAAATGGGATTGGACACTGAATTTTCCTTTTTTCCCCATCACACACACACACACACACACAACCACACACACACACACACACACACACACAAGTGTGCGCGCACGAACACATACGTACCCACACACACGCACACGCGCGCGAGCGCGTGCGCAGGCACGCACGCAATTACGCAGGCTCGCGCGGGCGCGCGCGCGCGCGCACACACACACACCCCAACACACACACACACACACACACACAACTTTAAGCACGTCATCGTCCGTTTACGTATATGTTTTCATACGTCATTTCCTATACGTATTTATTTGTTTTTCTTTTCTTTTCTTTTTGTCACAAGTCCTGAAGACGATCTATGACCGAAACGTTGTCGATATTTGTTCTGTTTTCCTTTCTTTTTCTTTTTTTTAAAATCTTCTGAGAATCCTCAAAGATATTTATTATTCATTTTATTTGAAGATCTGCGGTCAAAAATCTGTTTTATTGTGTTGGGCATGTTCCAGTATTGGCCCACCTCTTTTTGTTTCATCATTTACTGGGCTAGAAAAGATTGCCCAGCGCCAGCTTGAAAGACTTTGCAAGATTCTGAGCTTGCTTAGAACATTGAGTGATTCACCGTAGAAACTCATATGAATGGCCAAGTGATATACACAATGCACGAGGACTTCCTCTTCATGTGACTTGAAAGGTAATCGTGCCAGACGAGGAGCAAATACTCATTACTACTGGTTGTGTTCATTCTTGTTAGTTGAATAGACCAATCGAAATATTCTCACGTTAGCAATCCCACGAGGTATCCACTTCTTGTTCCAGTTTTCTTAGAACCAAGGTTTCCTGTTGAGTTGCTCGCTCATTCAAACGGGATTCCAGATGGATTCTGTGAATTGGTGAAATTGTTTTAGAGCTAGCTCATGCCTGAACTGAACACCCACTTGTATTGAACATGTCTTTGTATCTTCAATGGGTCAGCACAGAAGTAGATTTCTTTGTTATTTGAAACATTGAGGGTTTCTTTTTCTAAGAAAAGAATACGAAAAGAAAAAAGAAGGAAGAGGAGTACGAGGACGTGGACGAGGAGGAGGAGGGAGAGGAGAAAAACAGTGAGAAGCAACAACAGTACAATACAAGCAACAACAATACAAACAATAACACCAGCAGCACGACAAGAAAATAAATACAAGAAGAACAAAAGAACAGCAGGAACAAGGACAAGGAGAAAAAGCATGGACATTTCTAGTGGTTCTCTTGCGCGCGCGCGCACACACGCACACACAGAGTGCTCGCGCGCGCACGTGCGCGTACACACACAAGCGCACGCACACACAAGCGCACACACACGAGCACACACACACACACACACACACACACATACACACCACACACATGCGCGCGCGTTCGACAACACACACACACACACACACACACACACACACACACACACGTGCGCGCGCGCGCGCGCGCACTGTTTTTTTTTCTCTGTCTGGATGCGCGTGTCTCTCTCCGTCCCTCTCTCTCTTTCTCTCTTCTCATACACACACTCACACACACGCGCGCGCGCGCGCGCAAGCACACATGGATTCACGCGCACATGCTCACACACACATGTACACACACACACACACATGCATACACAAGCACGCACGTATACACACACGAGCGCACGCACGCTTATACATAATGTAGTTGATGAAAGATTCTGTGTAACGTGTTTTATTATGTTTTTTTTTTTGTTTGTTTGTTTTTTGCTGTCTTTATCTTCGAATTGACATGCAATATTCATTAAACCTTATGTGTTCCTTTTGAATAAAATTTTTAAAAGCTGAAAGCGCCCTTTAGGGAGAATTCCGGAAAGACAAGAAAGCGAAAGAAAATAAATTAGGGAACAAAAGTCACAGAAACACATCATAAGCAATTCTGCTGATAGAAATCCAATAACATTATCCAGATTTTAGATTTCCACCGAATGGGATCAATCCCCATTCATCTCAATACTATCCCCCTCCCTTTAGCTTGTGTATTTCTGTGGGAAAAAAACAGTAAGTTGATAAGTTATTTTGCCATTCAAGCACACACACACACACACACACACACACACACACCACACACACACACACACACACACACAAAAAACAAAGAAAAAACGTTCACGGACTCTATGAACATTTATTTCAACATGGCGAATTTGAAAAAAATAGACATAACATTTGACATTCTTATTACGAAAACTTTGACACCACAAGGTCAATGAAATGCACAGAAGTTGGTTGTAGCTTGGTCAAACGTGATTCCTTGTCCCCGGCTATTTGAATATGGGTGAAATTCAATGTTGGGAAAAGGAAATTTGAATTGAAACTGAAAGACTAAAGCATTTCTTGTCGCTAATTTAGCTTTTTTGAAGGTTGTTACACTGTAAATTATGTCCAGATCAATCTATTTTAAATCTGACACGATGTGAACTCGTAGGTTCATAGTTGTCTCAGCGTAAGCCCAGTGGTATCTATACTGAACCATACAAAGTCATTTTCTCTTTAACAGAAATGTTACCTGCATTTTCCATGTGTGTGATTTCCTCTTGTCTTGACACGGGGCGCCAGAAACAAAACTTTCTTTTTTATGTTTGTTTTATTTTGCACACGCACACACGCGCGCGCGCCTGCACACGCGCCCGCCTGCACACGCGCACGCGCGCGCGCGCGCGCCACACACACACACACACACACACACACACACACACACAACACACACAGATGGATACATAGATTGATAATTACATAGATACAGACATAGATACATAGATTTTTTTTTCAGTGTTTCATTTCCGTGCTTACTGAATGACAATGGCCCACGCCGCTCATTCTGTCTCTTCTACGTCCACATACAACCTGCACTACACCCATAACCATTCTGTCGCAATGTGAGGGTCAGCAATCCACAACGAGAATTAATATCAAGCTGTCATAAAATGGCAATACACCAGAGGAGACACTGCATTGTCGTTCAACCTTTCGGGGTGCTCAGCGGTGCGTGTTCTAACTCATCACGCGCTATACATCACATACTCAGCACCCAGTTGACAACAAAAAGCTTTTCAAGTTCCACGGAGTCCGGGTGAGTGAGTGTCTTTCTCCTGAAGGCTCTGTCACGTCCATCCGGCGACAGAAACGATTTTGACTCGGAAAACTTTGACGCAATCCATCTCAGGCATAGAGGTGAAAGACTGAACAGGGCGAAATTGTAACCAAAGACGAGAATCAGTAATAGTAAAGATGATACTGCGGAGTTTCTTTTACTTTTCTTGCCTGTGAGTATGTGACAGGACTGCTCTTTAGGCTTCTTTTCAAAAAATGAATAACGGGAAGGAGAGAGACACTGACATGTGCGAGGTACGACACGCAACACTGTCAATGATGGAGCTAATGAGCGGAAACTGTCTATAGGGTACCTGTGTTCTCATTTAAGCCCACAACACTGTTAACAGATCTGAGTTGGAGGCAACTGGAGACCCCAAATCTTGAAATATATGCATGTGCTAAGGTTCGAACCCACAAGCTCTCAAAGTGCAGCACGCGACGAAAACCACAACGCTACGGTGGCTGACCAGGAGAAAAAAAAACCAGTTGTTCATAATCTGTAATATATTGTACACCTTCCCTTACCTTCTGCTTGTCTGTTGCCACGTTCAGAATCTAAATCATACAGAAACACACACACCACACACACACACACACACACACACACACACACACACACACACATGTTCGATGGCTAAAGGCATCGCGTGAATAAATGAGCATCTGTTGCAGACACACACACACACACACACACACACACACACACACACACACACACACACACACACACACGTTCCATGGCTAAAGGCATCGCGTGAATAAATGAGCATCTGTTGCACACACACACACACGCACACACACACACACACACACACACACACACACACACACACACACACACACACACACACCACCTACATATTGAAATACTGCTGATAATTACATAGGCACGAGCTTTCCACAGCAGTGATGACACCTCACTGACGACAACAATCAGCAGATTCATAGACACACTACAGCGGCACTAAGGAGTGCGCAGACCTCCACCATTATCGAACGGATGGTGGACACGCCCTCTAAGTCACATCATGGGTGAAAATTCATTATCTGCCAGGGACAAGAATAGTATCTACAGAATGGAAAAGTTGCACTTTCTTCAAACAGGCCATAACAAACGCAAAATGTCGAAGTTTTTTTTATCGTTAGAAAGAGTTCATACTCTAGAGAAATATCCTATATTGCGGATAGTTACGAATTTGTAACAGCACCTTTTCAATATTCATATCAGGCGGAAATTTTTCTGAGCCGATCCTGGATCCGATGTTTCATCCGGATCCGCTTTTCGGATCTTCGCCAAACTTTATTTTGTTCATTCGAAGGCTACATTTCATAGTTCCTAAAGGTTTGGTTAAAATTGGCTACATACTTTTTGCATATCCTTATTGACAAACAAACAAACGAGGGGGAAACAGCGGACGCTAGTGAAAACATTACCTTCTTAGCAGAAATAATCAGACTGCAGTTGTCCAACTGCTTGCATTCACTCATTTTCAGCGAAACAAACCATGACTGAAGACACAATAATCCACCAGTTGATGCGTTGTCCTCTTTTCCTGTCCACTGGACAGCAAATTTGTAAAAGAGGAGTGTGAATTCTACAATACAGGTGAACCCTGAACACCGTATGGACGGAAACGCACGGGTACATACGCTCCACATACATCTACAAAATGATAATATTGAATCTGTTGAGTTTTGCCATCAGTAAAATATCATTCCTATTGTGAGAAACATCAATCTTACATATACGTTTTGTTTGTGTAATTGTATGTCAACGGTTTGGGCTTGTCATTTTGAATGCAATTTTTGCAAGGGCGTCGGCATTTACAATCTTTGCTTGTATCACCAGAAAGTATGAACGCCTGTACCTGTAGGCTGTGTTCTGTTTTCACTTCGGAATTACCGATATTAGAGATGTGTTTCCAGTTACTTTCTTCCGCTAGCACACGTGCGTATCATTTCTGATTTCAATTCAATAAAGCCAAACTGGATTACACATGCGCCTGTTAATTTTGCGTGGGTATGATATCTGTTTCTAGTTTCATGATTGCAAACAGAGAGAATTGTTTTTTATTAGTGTGTAATAATTATTTTAAAATCCAGTATTCTCTCATGTAATTCTTAGGTCATTACATTATACTGCACCATTTGATACCATATTGTAATGCACTGTGTGTACTATAATCTATCCTAGGTATTACATTGTGTTGTGTTTTGAGTTATATTTTGCAGTGTTGTGTTATAATGTATGGGATTGCATTTTGATGCGTTTGGCTTGTGTTTACTGTGATCATTATTGTTGTATTTGAACATGTTTCATCCGAAAATCGTTGTGGGGTGTCAGTCACAGATTTATTCCCCTTTTGCGTGCAGCCACCCGTTTCTGTTACTGTGTGTGGGATAGGTGGGGTGTGGCTGTGTGCGTCTGTCTGTCTGTCTGTCTGTGTGTTTGTGTGTATGTGCGTGCGTGCGTGTTTGTATATGAGAAAGAGAGAGAGAGAGAGAGTGTGTGTGTGTGTGTGTGTGTGCGTGCGTGCGTCCGTGTGTGTATGTGTGTGTGTGTGTGTGTGTGTGTGTGTGTCTGTGCGTGCGTGTGTGAGTCTGTGAGAGAGAGAGGAGAGAGAGAGAGGTGTGTATGTGTGCGTGTGTGTGTGCGTGTGTGTGTGTGTGTGTGTGTGTGTGCGTGTGTGTGTGTGAGTGCATGTGTGTGTATATGCGTGTGTTTGTGTGTGTGTGTGTGTGGCCTGGTAATGTTCAAACAAATCATTCTAACGACTGAGTGTATCAGCGACAACATGTGTGTGTTCGGTGCGGGGGAGAAGTGGGTATGAAAATGCGTCCATGTGTTCAAACCGAGAGTTCTGATAACAGAATGAACCGGCGACAACTCTTTCTGTCTGCCGTGGACTATAATTATGACATCCGTAACCACTGCACACTCCACTCTATACTTTGATATGTCATCCCCCACCCATTCCCACTCCCCCCCCCCCCTCCCCCCCTAACGTAGCATGTTGACCATCATTCCAGGTCAATAAGACAACAGCCTCATAGCCCTCGCAAAATCAGACCGACCCATCCCAAAAAAGGGGTGTATTACGGACAATTTTCGTCAGAAACAGAGGTTTACCAATTTATGTGAATCTCAACACCGCTCAAGTAGATCGACACCAACACGTTTCTGAGAACGCCCGAAATCAACTGGCGAGAAGTACATCAGGGACAGGAATCAGTAACACACACACACACACACACACACACACACACACACACACACGCACACACGCACGCACGCACGCGCGCGCGCGCGCACGCACGCAGCAGGTACGCACGCACGCACGTACGCACACACACACACACACGCACGCACGCACGCGCGCGCGCACGCACGCAGCACGTACGCACGCACGCAGTACGCACGCACGCACGCACGCACGCGCGTTCTAAACAGAAGCAGAACACCATAACAAACAATGGGAAATGACACACTGACACATCAACTTTACTTTAAAAAAAGACTTCATCTAAACATAAACGTTTATTTCTAAGAGTTAGAAGAACGGTACAAACCATTTGCAGAATATGAACAGGGTTGGGCAAAGGCCCATGACCCAAATTTTAAGTCGGGAAATACGACAAGAGGGATGGGCTTGATATGAGGGTTTAATGTCTCGCACACAGAGAGAGACAGAGACAGACAGACAGACACAGAAAGAGAAAGAGAGAGACAGAGAGAGGAGGAGTTTGGGGATGGGTTAGGGGGAGGGGCGTATTTGATACAGCGCGTGCAGAGGAGCTGCGTATATCGGCTGTGTTTGATAGTAGTAGTAGTAGTAATAGGGACAGGCTATTTGCCTAGGCCTCACGGCCTATATACGTCCCCTCTTTGACTTCATAATGTGTTGTGCGCATTTTATCTCATATTTAGCCTCAAATGGGCCTCAGTCGTCATAATCCACAAATAATTCTTTAAATTTGGGTATTTCATCCAAAAAATTCTTGAAATATTAGTATTTTGTGCAAATTTTATGTTAGTAGGAAGTGCATTCCACAAGGGGGCAACTCGGTGTGAGTAAATGTTTTTCCTTTTGTTAGTGCGGCAGTATTGTATAAAAATCTTACCTTCAGTATTCCTTGTGATGTTGTTTCTTGAAGGAATAAATAGTGAGTCAATACTTATGTCATCAATACCATTAAATATCTTATATGTCTGGATAAGATCCCCCCTTGTCCTTCTACCTTTCAATGAGTGTAAATTCAAATATTTCAATCTTTGTGCATATGACATATCTTTGCATTCTTTTAATAACTTTGTTGCACGTCTTTGAACACTTTCTATTTGTTTAGACTGTCTTTTCAATTGTGGACTCCATATTGCATTTGCATATTCCAAATGAGGTCTAACAAAGGATTTATACAGTTTTAAGAATATTTCCTTGTCTAAATAGGAGAAACTTCTTTTAACTATTCCCAACATTTGATTTGCCTTGTTTACTATTTTATTTATGTGTAAGTCAAAAGACAACATAGTATCAAAAGTCACTCCCAAATCTTTTTCTTCTTTTAGTGCAGTTATTTCCTGTAAGCCATCATTATACCTCATATAGTAAGTGTGCTCTTGATTATTTTTACCAATGTGTAGAACACCACATTTTGATACATTGAAATACAGATTCCATACTTCTGACCAGTCTTGGAGTTTATAAATATCATTTTGTAAGTCTACGGAATGGGATGTATCGTCATAAAGTTTCGTATCGTCAGCAAATATTTTACAAGTACTATTTAATGATAATGGCATGTCATTTATAAAGACCGTAAATAGTATTGGGCCTAAGATACTCCCTTGAGGTATACCACTTAGAACCTTAGCTTTACCTGATCTTTCCTCACCCACTCTTACATATTGAACTCTGTCATATAGAAAACCTTGTATCCATTTTAGTAGATTGCCTGTTATGCCATAAGCAGCCAGTTTAACTAGTAACCTTTCATGTGGTACAGTATCAAAAGCTTTTTTAAAATCTAGATACAAAACATCAACATTATGACCATCATCTAATAACTTTGTCATGTTGTCTATTACCTCAAGTAATTGTGTTACACAAGAACGTTTCTTACGGAATCCATGTTGGCATTTTGCATACAAGTTATTATCTGTAAAATGAGTTACCACTGAATCTCTAATTATACTCTCCAATACTTTACAAGTGACACACGTTAGGCTGACCGGTCTATAGTTTCCTGGTTCAGCCCTTGACCCTTCTTAAATATGGCTGTTACTTCCGCTAATTTCCAGTCCTGAGGTAAGATACCCGTTTCTAACGTTTTAATAAATAGTATACATAGGGGAAGTGATAATTCTACATTTAGTTCTTTTAAGACTTTTGGAGGAATTTGATCTGGTCCTTGCGCCTTTTTTGGGTTCAAATTGATTAATTTATCTCTGACCGCTTTGGGGTTACTATTACTTCTGCCAAAGATATACCATCTGAATATGTACATTCCTCTAATTTTGGTATATTAGACCTGTCTTCCCGTGTAAATACACTAGAAAAGAATTTATTTAGAGTTTCTGTTTTTTCTTTATCACTTGTTGCTAAAGAGCCATCAGGATTATTTAGAGCACCAATATTAGTATTTATCTTTAACTTGTTTTGAATATATTTCCAAAATAATTTAGGATTGTCCTTGCACTCCTTTGCAATCATTTTTTCATATTCTCTTTTCGTTATTTTCAGTAATTTTGTACATTTGTTTCTCTCGCATATGTACTTCCTATAATTAATTCCTGATTTAGTAGTTAGGTACCTTTTATATAAGTTATATTTCTTTTTAATACTTCTCATTGCTTTCTGATTCATCCAAATTGGGGTATATCTTTTTTTGTTGTTTTTTTCTTATTTTGGGAATACATTTTTCCATACCTTCATGTATGGCATCTTTTATATACTTCCAAGTTTCCTGTACATTCATATCTGATAAAGCTGACCAATCATGTTCATTCAGTATACCTTTGAATTTTGAATAATTTCCTTTATTCAGATTGAAACAATATACTGTTTGATCTTTAGTTTTCTGTTTATCTAAATTCAGATGGAATGACAAGACATCATGGTCGCTTTTTCCGACTGGATCAAGATGGACAATCTCTTAAATGAGTCTGTCATCCTTTACCAAAACCAAGTCATCGAGTGTAGGATTTTGCCCTGGTCTTCTTCTTGTTGGGTTGATAACTTTTTGAATTAAATATGCATCATGTATCTGTTTTATTATCTCATTTGCCTTTTCACCTGACCATTTTCCATCCCAATGAACATTTGGATAGTTGAAATCTCCCATAATGCATATCCTGTCGTACTTTGACATATTTTCTGATTTTAAAATATCAAATAATTTCTTATTATTTTCCTCTGTACTAGTATTTGGGTTTCTATATACACATCCAATCAATACTTTACCATTACTCTCACATTCAAAAGTAATCCACACACTCTTGATATTTATGTGCATCAAAATCTTTACATTCACGCGCATTCAAATTGTTGTCTGCATATAAGGCTACACCTCTTTGATGGTCCCTATTGATGAACATGTCATAATTTGGAATACAGCACTCTTTCTCACAAAAATTTTGTAAATTCTTAGGTATTAGTTCAGTTACGGCAATAACACTTGGATGAGTATCATCAATTCTAGAAAGCAGTTCATCTTTCTTGTTTAGTAATCCGTCAACATTAGAGTACAATACTTGAAATAAATCTAAATTTTCTTTATTTACACTATGTACCTGCTCTCTTCGGAGTCAATGCCCCGAGGAACCTACTTCCTGGGCGGCCTCAGTGCGCCCGCCTGAGTGTTGCTGTTGTTTGGGGCCTGATTTGATGGTGACTATTTTGCCATTTCGTATGGCCAGGTTTTGTTCTCCTGCATCTTTTCTACTCTTCAGTTCTTCTCTGAGTGCTCTGTTTTTGTCTCTTTGGTTCTTTGTGTAGTCATGGTTTATATAGATCTTTGTATCACCTTGGGATTTGCCCTTGTTTATCTCAGGGGCTTTTCGCATGATTTCCTTGTTTAACTCTTCCCTTTTCACTGTGATCCTGAGCATTCCGGCCTAGTCCCCAGTTGTTCTTTCCCCAGCCTTATGGGCTCTTCCAGTTCCTCTTCCTGCAGGTCAACTAGCTTACCTAGCAGAGTTTTGGCAGCCTTCAGATCATCCTTCCTTTTTTCTTCTGTGTCCGTTATTGCGCTCTCCTTCAGATTTACGATCACTATGTTCCTTTTCCTTTTCTCTATCTCCATTTTTTCCTCCATCATCTCTTCTAGTTTTCTCTCAACCACCTCTTCAATCTTCTCTTCTAGTTTCTCACCCATCCCCTTCTCCATCATTTCGATCCTGGCACTGAGAGTATGAACCAACGGAATAAGATCCAGCAGTTTATCCAGCCTAGCGTCCTGCTTCGATTGGATTTCCTTTTGGTCATCCATGCAGGGTTGGCATACCCACTGGATGTTGGCATTCAGAGGGTCAGTGAGTGTGTAAAAAGTGTCTTTGTTCAGGTCAGTGCATCGAAAGTGACACCAGTTCTTACACACGAAGCACTCAATGGAGTCCTCCTCTTCATCTACTGCATTTTCGCAGTAGTTGCACTGCCATGCAGACATGGCCACTTTGGACCGTCCGCGACTACTATTCTTCCTTTGGTATGTACCGCCACCATTGCCCGATGCCGAGCCTTTTGGCTTACCAAAGCCAGTGCTGCTGGTACTACCAGTACCGGTTTTACTCTCTTTCTTTCGTTTTTCAGACATATCTCATGAACTTTGTATGAGATAGAAAAATAAAAATGAAAGTGAAAAACTTTAGCAATTGGGTGATTTGCAATGGTTTACTTTAGTGCAGTGCTCAAAAGAATAGATTAAATTAGTAATTAATAATTTGTCACTGTAATTCAAACAAAAATGAAACCTAAAATGAAAGCAAGTCTAAACTGAACGTGCATCAACGCAAACGCGGCACGGTTATGAAGATTTGAACTTAACTGAGTTAGTCCGGGTGAAGTGAAGTCCAAGAATTTTTCAAACTAGAAAAAACAGCCACAGAATCTTGACTGTTTGTTTTCTGCACACCAATGTGTGTCTACTTAGACTCCAAACAACAAAGTTTTAGATAGCCAACTGTAGATTTTCTTTGATTTTATGTCACAATTACGACGAGCTAATTGAAAAGCCGACCATCTTGACGCATGCGCACAACATGAGTATGCCGAATGATCTCCAGAAAGTTTTGTCGATCACGTTTCCATAGACTTCACTCGCAGTGAGGTTTCTGGTGTTGAGCATCAACTAACAAATCTTTTTTTTTTTCGAAGGAAGATATTTTGGCAGTCTGTAACTGTTCATGTTGTCTTGAACGTACTTTTAAAGAATAACATCAGCTATAAAACTCTCTCTCTCTCTCTCTCTCTCTCTCTCTCTCTCTCTCTCTCTCTCTCACACACACACACACACACACACACACACACACACACGCAGAAACGCACGCACACACAAACGTCGGCACGCGCGCGCGCACACACACACACTCACGCGCGTGCACGCACGCACGCATGCGCGCGCGCGCACACACACACACACCACACACACACACACACACACACACACACACACACACACACACACACACACACACACACACACACACACGAGAGAGACGACTTTAAAATGGCGGCGACACTCAACTCCTAATTTTTTTCTCTCCGACAAAAAGGTGCTGTGAATGTTGTGAGAGATGAAGACCAGAAGTGCAGGCTTACGTGCTGCTACTTCATTAGGCAGCCCGAAAGCAGACAGCTTAAAACGTCCTGGGCGTCCTCATATTCCAGAGGAATTGAATCAATCTGTACGAAGCGGGAATCCAGCTTATCCAACTGCCCCAGCTAGTGCCAGAGATGAAGCTACATCTACCCAGGCCGTCCCTATGACCGTAGGAGAATGGGAGATGCTTCAGTCGACCGCGGACCTCAAAAACATCATTTCGGCACTCTGCGATCGTGTTTCCTCCTTGGAGAAAACCCTACAAGGCGAAAGGAATTGTGCCCAGTGCCATGAAAAGAAACCAATCACCCTGACAACCATAGACACACGAAAGGACAGTTGCAGCATAGCAGCCCCGACTTACGCTGAGGTTGTAGCAAGACCAGCTGCTGTTCCCGGGGGTTCTAAGCCATCATCGCACACCGTGCACCAGGAACCTTCACGGAGCAAGGCCTCTACACCTACTCAGAATAGATCTGGTAAACAACTCCACAGATCTTCCCATGACGTAAGTACCAGGTCTGACGTCAAACAAAAACACTCTGGCACAACACGACTCGAAAAACAACAAGATGCGAAGCATACACTACTCAAAACAATTGAAGTACCACTTAGGAAAACTGCTGTCATTCGAAAGAAAACAAAGCTGAACATAATTTAATGATTGAATATTTTATTTTTATTATTCCTCAATCCATTCAAATTTATTCAAACACCGTGACAAAAAATTATCTTTGTTTTACACTTGATTAAAGAGGCATACCCCCAAAATGAAAAGTAACAAGAGTCTATGGTAGATGTCATGATGTTAATAACGGGTATGACCACCGTTCGCGTTCAAACAAGCGTCACATCGACGTCTCATGGAGTGCACCAGGCGGCTGAGAGTGTCCTGGGGGATCGCCTGCCACTCCTGCTCCAGCAACTGAAACAGCTGGTCCACGGTGTCTGCTGGAGGGTTGTGGGCCCGCACTCGCCTCCCCAGCACGTCCCACAGATGCTCTATGGGGTTCAAATCTGGTGACCTGGCAGGCCAGTCCATTCTTGTCACCTGCTGCCCTTGTAGGAACTGATTCACGATGGCGGCGCGGTGGCACGGCGCGTTGTCGTCCTGGAACTGGGCGCCCTGGCCAACTGCCCTCAGGGCGGGCATCACAAGGGGGCGGATGATGGTGTCGCGGTAGGTGGCACCGGTCAGGCGGCCTTCAACACGGTGTAGGGGGGTCCTGTGACGTAGGCTGAACCCACCCCACACCATCACGGACCCACCTCCATAGCGGTCATGCCCCCTGACGGCAGCGTCAACGTAGCGTTCTCCAGGACGTCGCCAGACGCGAACCCGCCCGTCGTTGAACCTGAGGGTGAACCTTGACTCGTCTGTGAAGAGTACTGTTGCCCATTCAGCTCTTGTCCACCTTCTATGACATGCTGCCCAGGCCCGACGATGAGCTCGATGCGCTGGGGTCAGTATTGATCTCACTGCTGGGGACCTTGACCTCAAGTTGGCGTCGTGGAGCCGGTTCCGAACTGTCTGGGTACTGACGTTGACGTTGCTGGCTTGTCGTAGCTGGTCTCGGAGTACTGTGGCACTGGCTGAACGGTCTCTCAGACAAGCGATAACAATGAACCGATCCTGCTGTCTGGAGGTGCTTTTCGTCCGTCCACGTCCCTGCTGTTCTTCAACACTTCCAATGTTAAGCCAACGGTCTCTGAGCCTCAGAATGACTGGGTGACTCACTCCAAGCCGTCGACCAATCTCCCTCAAGCCAATACCTTCTTGGTACCATGCTATCGCTCTTCCTCTGTCGGTGTTGCTTAGTCGTTGTCTCGCAGGCTTGGTTAAATCTTCCTAAATTTCGCGACTTTTTATACCCGTCAAATGTGCTAACTGATTGCAATTCTGCTCAGAAAAGACCTTGCTTTCACGTGCATCACATTTTTTTTTCTTGCTGTGTCTGTGTCAAAATCTGGGAGCGACACAAGTTCGATGATTTCTCGGGATTTTTTGGCCTCAGATGCGACGCGGTAGATAACTGCTGACCGACTTTAACATAACAAAAATGCACGAGGAGTAGTATTTGAGAACCGGGTAAGCTTATCCAGCAGAGTTTATTCAATTATCAATATTAATTGGTGTATCAGAGCTTTTTAAAAATTGCATACAAAAATTAGGGGTGGTACTTCAATTGTTTTTAGTAGTATATAAACGTACTCCCAGTTTTCCAAACCGCTATAAATCGGCCAAGTGCTTTGTGAGATAAGAAATAAATGCAAAATAACGGTTTTAACGGTTATTTAACCGATGTACACTTTTGAAACTGGTATTTTAGTCCTCACTGGGCTAAAGCCTGTGTACATACCAAATTTCATCCAAATCGGACAATATGTCAAGAATAACGGTTTTTAACGGTCAGATTTTGAAACACTACATGGAAGTGCCATTTGTGTGTGATGACCTTTCTATAGACAAAATTTCATTAAAACCCACCAATATATAAAAAAAAAAAATAACGGCAAAATAACGGTTTAACGGTTATATAAACGATATACACTTTTGAAACTGGTATTTTAGTCCTCACTGGGCTAAAGCCTGTGTACATATCAAATTTCATCCAAATTGGACAATATGTCAAGAATAACGGTTTTTAACGGTCAAATTTTGAAACACTATATAGAAGTGCCATTTTGTGTGTGATAACCTTTCTGTATACCTAATTTCATTAAAATCCACCTATATATAAGAAATAACGGCAAAATAACGGTTTTTAACGGTTGTTTAATCCATTTTCAGCATTACATCACTTACATATGGACAGAGGCTCCGATTTGTCACAAGATCATCCAAACTGCTTATAAATTGGCCCAGTACTTTCTGAGATATTCCATAAAGAAGAAAAACCGTTACATGCCGTTACAACCGTTAGTAACGGCTATAACGGGGCAAACTAAAACATCAGGCATCATCCGTGACCCATAATGAACATACCTGCTAATTTTCATAGAGGTCGGCTAAGTACTTTCTGAGATATTCCATAAAGAAGAAAAACCGTTACAGGCCGTTACAGCCGTTAGTAACGGTATAACGGTAAACTAAAACATCGGGCATTATTCGTGACCCATAATGAACATACCTACAAATTTTCAGAAAGATCGGCCGAGTACTTTCTGAGATATTCCATAAAGAAGAAAAACCGTTACAGGCCGTTAGAGCCGTTAGTAACGGCTATAACGAGGTAAACTAAAACATCGGGCATCATCCGTGACCCATAATGAACGTAACTGCTCATTTTTACAAAGATCGGCCAAGTACTTTCTGAGATATTCCGTAAAGAAGAAAAACCGTTACAGGCCGTTACAGCCGTTAGTAACGGCTATAACGGTAAACTAAAACATCGGGCATCATCCGTGGCCCATAATGAACATACCTACAAATTTTCAGAAAGGTCGGCCCAGTAGTTTTGTCTGGAGCGAGTTGAACACATTTTGACCACGGACACACAGACACACAACACACACAGACACACACACACACACACACACACACACACACACACACACACACACACACACACAGAGCATTTCTTCGTTCCCATTCTAAAGTACTCCCTGTTCTATAAGAACTGGTAGTACAAAAAGAACGTGAGAATATGCTTGAAGTTTTCATTCTGCATGACTCGGTGCTGAATCGCGTACATGGGGGCAGATTGGGGAGGTAACACCATTTCAAAACCTCCATGAAAAAGATCTCTACTCTAACCGACGTGCAGAATTCAAGAAATATAGATGTTATTGTAATACACTCTGGAATCAACGACTTGAAATCTAAGAACAGTATCGAATTAAGCAAGTCATTTGCTACTACTTTGAAGTAAGCTATAGAATTTCCAGTATTATTTATGAGCTGAGGCTTGGTAATATTATCAAAATGGAACTGTTGGCAACTGTAGAGCGACGGGCAGCAGAGTGTTGAATATTCCGAACCCCGAGCATCTTGAATTCTCATTGGTCCATAATATGTTGATCACAACGAGGCTTATAGCAGACGCCTAATTCTACACACCTCTCACTGAGCCTAAAACGAAAGTATCTAACAGCACATGGTCAAATGGTGTCTGTCGATTATTTTTGTACTCCCAGTTCTTATAGAACAGGGAGTACTTTAGAATGGGAATGAAGAAATGCTGTCTGTGTGTGTGTCTGTGTGTCCGTGGTCAAAATGTGTTCCACGCGCTCCAGACAAAACTACTGGACCGATCTTTCTGAAAATTTGTAGGTATGTTCATTATGGGCCACAGATGATGCCCGATGTTTTAGTTTACCGTTATAGCCGTTACTAACGGCTGTAACGGCCTGTAACGGTTTTTCTTCTTTATGGAATATCTCAGAAAGTACTTTGCCGATCTTTGTGAAAATGAGCAGGTACGTTCATTATGGGTCACGGATGATGCCCGATGTTTTAGTTTACCTCGTTATAGCCGTTACTAACGGCTCTAACGGCCTGTAACGGTTTTTGGTCTTTATGGAATATCTCAGAAAGTACTTGGCCGATCTTTCTGAAAATTTGTAGGTATGTTCATTGTGGGTATCCAATAATGCCCGATGTTTTAGTTTACCGTTATAGCCGTTACTAACGGCTGTCACGGCCTGTAACGGTTTTTCTTCTTTATGGAATATCTCAGAAAGTACTTAGCCGACCTTTATGAAAATTAGCAGGTATGTTCATTAATGGTCACGGATGATGCCCGATGTTTTAGTTTACCCCGTTATAGCCGTTACTAACGGCTGTAACAGCCTGTAACGGTTTTTCTTCTTTATGGAATATCTCAGAAAGTTCGTGGCCGATCTTTGTGAAAATTTGTATGTATGTTCACTAATGGTCACAAATGATGCCTGATGTTTTAGTTTACCTCGTTATAGCCGTTACTAACGGCTCTAACGGCCTGTAACGGTTTTTGGTCTTTATGGAATATCTCAGCAAGTACTTCGCCGATCTTTCTGAAAATTTGTAGGTATGTTCATTATGGGTCACGAATAATGAGCGATGTTTTAGTTTACCGTTATAGCCGTTACTAACGGCTGTAACGGCCTGTAACGGTTTTTCTTCTTTACGGAATATCTCAGAAAGTACTTGGCCGATCTTTGTAAAAATGAGCAGTTACGTTCATTAATGGTCACGGATGATGCCCGATGTTTTAATTTACCTCGTTATAGCCGTTACTAAGGGCTCTAACGGCCTGTAACGGTTTTTCTTCTTTATGGAATATCTCAGAAAGTACTCGGCCGATCTTTCTGAAAATTTGTAGGTATGTTCATTATGGGTCACGGATGATGCCCGATGTTTTAGTTTACCCCATTGTAGCCGTTACTAACGGCTGTAACGGCCTGTAACGGTTTTTCTTCTTCATGGAATATCTCAGACAGTACTTGGCCGATCTTTGTGAAAATTAGCAGGTGTGTTCATTGTGGGTCACGGATGATGCCCGATGTTTTAGTTTAACGTAGTAGCCGTTACTAACGGCTGTAACGGCCTGTAACGGTTTTTCTTCTTTACGGAATATCTCAGCAGGTGCTTGGCCGATCTTTGTGAAAATTCGCAGGTATGTTCACTATGGCTTACGGATGATGTCCGATGTTTTAGTTTACCGTTATAGCCGTTACTAACGGCTATAACGGCTCATAATGGTTTTTTCTTCTTTATGGAATATCTCAGAAAGTACTTGGCCGAACTTTCTGAAAATTTGTAGGCATGTCCATTATGGGCGACGGATGATGGCCGACGTTTAATTTACCGTTGTAGCCGTTACTGACGGCTGTAACGGCCCATAATGGTTTTTCTTTTTTATGGAATGTCTCAGAAAGTACTTGGCCGATCTTTCTGAAAATTTGTAGGAATGTTCATTATGCGTCACGGATCATGCCCGACGTTTAATTTACCGTTATGGCCGTTACTAACGGCCATAACGACCCATAACGGTTTTTGTTTTTTATGGAATATCTCAGAAAGTACGTGGCCGATCTTTCTGAAAATTTGTAGGTATGTTCATTATGGGTCACAGAGATGCCCGATGTTTAAGTTTACCGTTATAGCCGTTACTAATGGCCCATAATGGTTTTCTTCTTGATGGAAAATCTCAGAAACTTCTTGGCCGATCTTTCTGAAAATTTGTAAGTATGTTCATTATAGATCACAGATGATGGCCGATGTTTACCAGAATAGCCATTACTAACCGTTACACCAGCCCAAGACGGTTTTTACTCTTTATGGAATATATCACGCGTATTCAGGATAAACTGGGAGTACGTTTATATGCTTTGCATCTTGTTTGTTGTTGTTGTTGTTGTTGTTGTTGTTGTTGTTTTAGAGTCAGTTGAACACACTCAGAAATTTAAACAGATAAAAACAAAACTCAAGCTGAACTACAACTAACATATTTTACAGTCATCATCGTTTGTTTTGTTTTGTTCTGTTTTCTTGTCCTATAAGTTCAGTTTCTGTGGACACTTTACATGTCGTCCACTTTTTGTGACGATTTTTGTTTCTGACTGTGTGTTCATGTCAGTGAAAATTCCGGGATGTTGCGAGTTTTCTTCAACAGTAGATTGTTCTTCATGTGTCTGCTGATCAAAACGCTGTGCCGGGAGTGTTGATACAGCTCGGGGTGTTTGCTGTATTCTCTCCGAACGCTGATCACTTCTCTGACGAAGATGATGTCGATTTCTCCTCTGAATTCCTCCTTTACTTTTCACTACATAGAACCTGGTAGCATTTTGCTATGATGACGATGGTGTTGATGGTAACGGACACACTACAATAGCTTCTGCTGGTGTTTTTATCCACACCTGATGTCCGTTTCTCAGTTCTGGTAGTGGTCTCGCTTGGTGACGCTTTTCAAAGTCTTCTTTTTGTCGTTGTTTTATCTGAGCGTCAAGATCTTGAAATTTCTTCAGATTTCTTTCATCTGGCACATGACATTTTGACAGAGTTGGAATTCTGTTCCTCAATTATCTGCCCATCAGTAGTTCAGCAGGGCTTGACCCATGTTGAAGAGGTGTTGATCTGTAATTCAACAGTGCAATGTATGGATCATCCACTTTTTTCAATAGCATCTTGATGGTGCGAACAGCCCTCTCTGCTTTACCATTCCCTTGCGGGTGCAAAGGACTACTTTTCAAATGAGTGAAGCAGTAAGATTTTGCAAACTTGACAAAATCCCACGAACTGAATTGTGGTCCATTGTCTGATACAATGACTTCAGGGATGCCTTGACGAGCGAAAATCGCTTTGATGTGTTCAATGACAGCAAGAGAAGTTGTCTGTTTCAGATGGGCAATCTCAATCCATCTGGAAAAGTAGTCTACAATCAGTAGATAGGAGTGACCTTTCCATTCAAAGAGATCCATTCCAACCCTTTGCCAAGGGTAGTCAGGTGTCTTTGTCGGTTGTAGTGGCTCAGGATGAAGAACTGTTTCTTTTTCACAGATGGGACAATTTGAAATTTTGTTTTCAATCTGCTTTGATAAAGCTGGCCACCAAGCACAGCTCCCGGCTAATGCTCTGCATTTTACAATCCCTTGGTGTCCTTCATGAAGGCGCTGCAGAATATCTTCTTGCAGTTCAAACAGAATGACTACGCATGTCTGAATCAGCAGCAATCCATCTTCAACAATTAAATCATAACGCACTGTCCAGTACGGTTTCAAAGATGTATCTTTCTTGGCTCTTTTCGGCCACTGTGACTTGCAAAATTGTTTGACCTGACTGCAGATAAAATCTTTGTCCTGTATTTCCCTAATTTCTTGTAGTCTTCCTTCACTTGCAGGAAATGTCTTCAAGACTGCATTGACACAAAGTTGAGCCTCAAGCTCCATAAGGCGATCTTGTTCAGCAAGAACACTGACAGGAGTCCGAGACAATGTGTCAGCAGTCACAAGGTTCTTTCCAGCGACATGGACAATTCTATAGGAGAAACGCATCATTCTCATGCGAAAACGTTGGATGCGCAGAGTCAGCTCATCCAAGTGTTTGGTTTTCAGTAGAGCAAGCAGAGGCTTATGATCAGTTTCGATGGTGAAAGTTGGCAGTCCAACCAGGAAATCTGAAAATTTCTCGCAACACCAGGTTACTGCTAATGCTTTTTTTTCAACCTGAGCGTACCTTTTCTGTGTGTTGGGTAAGTGATCTGGATGCATAAAATACTGGTTTCCAGTCTTCTCCCACCCCCTCCCCCCACACAAATACACATTCTCTCTCTCTCTCTCTCTCTCTCTCTCTCTCTCTTCTCTCTCTCTCTCTCTCTCTCTCTCTCTCTCTCTTATACATTCTATTGTTTTCCGCCTGCCTCTGG
>CM065718.1:39031356-39043856 GCA_033310375.1 Conus canariensis
TTAAACAAATATTGACTTACACTGAAGAACAGTAATGTAACATTCAAGCACGTACACAGCAGTAATATAACATTCCGTCTCACACACACACACGCGCGCGCGCGCGCGCGCGCACGCATACACACACGCATACACAAACACTCGCGCTCGCGTACACGCACACATACACGCACGCGCGCACACACACACACACACACCACACACACACGCACACACACACACACACACACACGCACACACACACACGCACACACACACACACACACACACACACACACACACACACACGCGCGCGGGGCGCGCGCGCGCGCGCGCGCGTACACACACACACACACACACACACACACACACACATACACACACACGCATACACGCACGAAGCACGCACACACACACACACACACACACACACACACACACACACATATCCGCTCACACTGTCATCCACAAACATTCAAGGAGGCAGACAGAAAGACAGACAGATAGACAGACAGACAGATAGACAGACGGATAGACGGACAGGCTGACAGACAGACAGAGACAAACTGTCAGACGCAGCGGAAGAGAAGCAGAGAGAGAGAGAGAGAGAGAGAGAGGAGAGAGAGAGAGAGAGAGAGAGACACGGAGAGAACGGTCCGTTATCTTTTCAACTGTGGACACGTTATTCATCTGTTTGAATCCGTACCAGGGTTTCGAGAAAAAGTCCCTATATCCTACACTTAGTGGCTGCAAATCATGCTGTCTTTGAGCTAATGGACGGACAAGAGCAAATGGAGGCCAAAGTAAATTTTATTTTATCGGATCCAATAACCTTGCAGCAACTACTCAGTTTTCCACGCGATACCTTAAGCCAGTGTGTGTGTGTGTGTGTGTGTGTGTGTGTGTGTGTGTGTGTGTGTGTGTGTGTGTGTGCTCACATCATGATTTCTTTTTATCATTTCTTTGTTTATTATCGTTGTAATCTTTGTAATCAATAAACACGAAGTGCTTGTAGAAGTAGTAGACGAAAAAAAAAAAGAAAAAAAAAGCGTAATGATAATTAATATGGAAAAAAGCAATAAATAGAAATTATTAAAAAAAAAAAAAAGCACTCGACAAGAGTAAATGATAAAACTACTACTCCATCACTACTAGAACTACTACTATACTAGCACTAACTACTATTACCACTACTACTACTACTTCTAACATGTACTAGTCCTACTGCTGCTGCTGCTGCTGCTGCTACTCAGCTGCTGCTACTGTTCCTACTGCTACTGCTGTTGCTGCTTCTGCTGCTGTTGCGCTGCTGCTGTTCCTATTACTACTGCTGTTTCTGCTGCTGCTGCTGCTGTTGCGCTGCTGCTGCTAATATTACTCTTCCTATTACTGCTACCGCTACTACCGTCATTCTGCTACCAGGAAACTACTACTACCATTACTAGTGCTGCTGTTGCTGCTGCTACAACAACAACAACAACAACTACTACTACTACTACTACTACTACTACTACTACTACTACTATATCTACCACTGTTGTTGTTGCTGCTGCTGCCGCTGTTGTTACTACTACTACCACTACTACTTCTACTATTGCTACTACTGCTACTACTACCACGGTCACCACCATCACCACCACTACTATCACCATTACTACTACTACTACTGTTGTTTCTGCTGCTGCTACTGTTGTTTCTGCTGCTGCTGCTACTGTTGTTTCTGCTGCTGCTACGCTGTTACAACTACTACTACTACTACTGTCATTATTGCTGCTGCTACTGGAACTACTACTGCTGCTGCTACTACTACTAGCACAACAACAACAACAACAACAACAACACACTACTACTACTACTACTACTACTACTACTACTACTACTACTACTAATGATAATAATAATAATGCTACGACTACTCCTCCTACTACTACTACTGCTGGTGCTACTACTACTGCTGCTGCTGCTGCCACTGCTCTATTACCGTTACCACCACCACCACCACCACCACTGCTACTACAACTACCAGTACTACTACGACTACTACTACTACTGCCATGACTACGACTACAACGTCTACTACTTCTACAAATATTACTATTACTACTGCTACCACCAATACCACCAATACCACCTCCACCACCACAACTACTACAACTACTATTACCACCACTGTCGTTGCTGCTGATGCAGCTGCTGTTACTACTACCACCAACCACTACTACTACTACTACTACTACTACTACTACTGTTGCTGCTGCTGCAGCGGCTGTTTTCACAACTACTTCTGTTGCTGTTACTGATGCGACTACTACTGTTTCTACTTCAACTGCTGCTGCTGCTGCTGCCTATACTAGTACCACCACTTCCGCGGCCTCTGATGCTTCTGCTGCAGCTTCTTGTTCTTGTTTCTTGTTCTTGTTCTTCCTGTTCTGCTGCTGCTGCTGCGCTGCTGCTGCTGCTACTACTACTACTACTACTACTACTACTACTACTCTTACTATCACTATTATCACTATTACCAATACTAGCATTACTCATGCTACTATTACTACTGCCACTGCTGCTGCTGCTGCAACTACTATTACTACTACTACTACCACTACTACTACTTCTACTACTACTACTACTACTACTACTACTATTGCTTCTACAATGACTATGACTACTACTACCAGCGGTACTAGTGCTACCACTGTTATCAGTACAACCAGTACTAACATTACTACCACTACTACTACTGCTACTGCCACTACTACTGCTTCTGCTACAACTACTATTATTACTGAAAGAGATTAACTTTTTTTTAATCTGATATGAGATGTTATGGAGGAAAGATTTGTAACAAAATTTCCCGTGGCTTTTTAGAAGATGTATTTCAAGGGACTGTATTAATGAATGTCTTGTGAGTTGTCTGCAACGTTGTGACAGCCCTGATATGGCCCTTTGCGGTCGGCTGGACTATAAGGAACATTACATTACCCTACTTTACCACCACCACCACTACTACTACTACTACTGCTGCTGCTACTACTCTTCCTCCTCGTCTGTCTTCTGTTTCTGCTGCTACAACTACCACCATCAATACCGCCACCACCACCACTACTTTTACTACTACTACTACTACTACTACTACTACTATCTACTACTACTATTACCACTACAACTGATACTGTTGTGTTGTCGCCGCTACTATTGCTTCTGTTGCAGTTGTTGCTGTTGCTACCGCTGCGATCACTGCTCGTCTTACTGCCGTTGCTGTTGCTGTTGCCACTGCTACAGTTACTGCACCTGTTACAGCTGCTGCTGCTACAAATAGTGCTGCAGCTGCTACCACCACCACTACTACTACTACTACTACTGGTGCTGCTGCTGCTGCTGCTGCTACTACTGCTGCTGCTACTGCTACTACTACTGCTACTACTACTACTACTGCTGCTGCTGCTGCTGCTACTACTACTGCTCCTATTCTAATTATCATCATCATCATCAAAGAACATTGATTTTGCTTCATTCATTAATTTTAACAAAACCATGACATCATCTCATCAAGGATATTGACACTGAATAGCTAAACCCACTTCAAAAAAGTTCAAAGATCAATGCCTAGAATTTCATCACTAAAGCGCTTTGAGGAAATCATTATTTAGAGTTTAACCATTAAACCTTTACAGACAACTATTGACTTGTTAGATCGTCAAAGCTAACCACATTTGTCAAAGAGCAATACTTGACACTCATCTGTTACACCCAATTGACAAAGATCAATACATAGTGTAGCTGCACATCCATGTTGACAAAGAGCAGTATTTAGCTTCCTACTGCTAATGTAATGTAATGTAAAAGGATATTTATAGAGTGCTTTACCTCGCAAGAGCCCAAAGCGCATATTTACAGAAACATGATAAAATACTAATTCTAACTCAAAGCACACACACACACACACACACACACACACACACACACACACACACACACAATCACACACACACACACACACACACACACACACACACACACACACACAACACACAGATGCGCGCGCACACACACACCACGCAGACAGCACACACACACACACACACACACACACACACACACACGCAGACAGACACACGAGCGTGTCAACACCAGCAAACACACGCACAGAAATAAGTGGATATCGTTAATCAGTCCGAGGAAAAGATGTGTCTTTAGGGAGGTTTAAAAAGTCTCTAAAGAGTCCGTGTTACGCAGAGAAGAAGACAGACCATTCCACAGAGCAGGTGCCTGGTAAGAGAACGATCGTTGGCCTGAAGTTTTCAGGCGAGCGGAGGGAAGCTGAAGCAGACGAGAATCGGTGGATGAGCGTAAGTTGCGAAACGGTACATAGAGATGAATGATGTCAGAGAGGTGGGAGGGAGCCAGATTATTCAGTGATTTGAAAACCAGGAGGAGAAATCTAAAGTCAATGCGAGACTGAATTAGGAGCCAGTGTAAGGATGACAGAACTGGTGATATGTGATCAGATCTAGAAGAGCGGGAGATCAGACGGGCGGCATTGTTCTGAACTTTTTGAAGTTTAAAGATGAGCCTCAAGGCGTAACCGGCAAGGAGCGAGTTACAATAGTCGAGCCGAGACAGAACAAAAGCACAGATTAGAGTCTTCAGGGCATTTTGCGTGAGAAAGCGGCGAACTGAGCTAAGTCTACGAAGTTCAAGGTAGCAGGACTTGCACAGATTAGAGATATCTTGCACACATTAGAGATATGTTGTTTGAAAGAGAGAATTTGGTCGAGTGTAACGCCGAGGTTACGAACAGACACTGATAGATTTATCTCGTTTCCATCAACATTTATAGAACAAGGGAGAGAATGAGTTCTGATGTGTTTCAAAGCAATGAGGATTATTTCAGTTTTGTCTGCGTTAAGTTGTAGTTTGTTATTGTGCATCCATGATTTAACATCGGAAATGCTTGCTTGAGAAGAGGAGATTATTAGATTATTTCATGAAGCTGACTGAGATGGGCAGAGGTATACAGCTGGTTGTCATCTGAAAAGCGATGATGAAGGAGAGAGTGTTGGCTGATAACGGCCGAGAGAGGCTGGGTGTATAGCACAAACAAAACCGGTCCCAGGACAGATCCCTAAGGGACACCAAACTGCTAGACCCATTTCACAAAAAGAGTTCATGTTTTGGTTTTTGGCTGTTAAAAGTCATTGTTTGATATCCGTCTGTTTAAACCGTTAGACAAAGATCTACCTCTATAATCTAACGGCTAAATCACTTTGACAAAGATTAATGACAATTATCTACACGAAAGAATATCGTGAACGTAGTTCTGTTATTCATGCACAAAGAAGGCTTCTACAAGGGGCATAAGAGCTTCATATGTGAGCTTGTTTTTACTATTTCATCTTTTCGCGCCACTTCAGTGACATTTCCCCTCTATCCCGCTCGTTCCGGCTCCCTGTCCACAGCCACATCCTGATTTGTCCTGCCGCAGCCCCGGCACCGGCAGTCCACAAGGAGCAAACAACGTCAAACTGCCAGCGTGAGCTAAACACTCTTCTCCAAGTAACACTTCAACTGACAATATAGCACGCAAAAAAAGTTCCCCTCTTCTTTTCTCAGCAAAATGGAATGTGACAGTTGATGCCAATCGACAGTTTCTTTGTTCTTTTATTGTCGTGCTTTGTTAACCTTGGTTTGAGTTTCTCCTCCTCCTGCTCCTCCTCCTCCTACTCCTACTCCGAACAGCATGTGGTCTGAGCAATAAGACTGTTTCCTCCTTTTTAGTTTCCTGACGCAGATCAAAGCAACTGCTCCTAGAAGGTTTTTTTTGTCGGTTTATGTGTTCCGTTCCTCTTGCCACATAACCGCAACATGTCATTGGGCTTTTGGATTGAGGTTGGTGTGGAGAGTGTGAAGGTAAAAAAGCTGTCGTAAATGTCCTTTTCCTGGTCAGAACCCATTTAAGTCCAAAGACATGGTAAAGATCTCTAGCAAGAGTAATAGAACACACAAACTGACAATAAACTTTTTAAAATCCATCCACATTTTAGGGTGTTTGTCCATCTGTTCCCAGAAGCAAAAAAGACAAAAACAGCCTTTTTGCAGGCAAGATACTAATCACGTTTTTTTTTTATTTTACATTTTCTGATCATTCAAAGGATAAGTAAGCTCTAAAGTGTGTGGCATGTGTCGAACTACTTAATGTTACACAAGGTCTTTTGGAGTGCTGGGATTCCTACAACATTAGCATTCCACTGCAGAGCTCGTACAGATCTTGTTCCAAGATGCTTCACTTGATGTAATAACATTTGTTTCTAAAGAAAGCCAGTACCTTACATATGAGTTCACTGAAACGCAGAGTACGCTCAAATTCCCGTTATTTTATTAATATTAATCTCTTTTCTATTGTTTCAGGAATTGACACTGATTTTCAACTCTGTTTAAACAGTAAATGTTCTGATTTTATCTCGTTTTCAGTACAGATATGTCCATCGTGGTTTTCTGGACCATAAACAACATGATTTGATTCATGATTTTTTTCTGGAAACTTTTCGTGTTGAAATTAAAGTCAGGTGGTCCGATAGCCGTAGGGGCAAAACATTGTTAAGGATTCACAGTGCCTGCGGCCACCTTAACAGTCCGTCAACTGAATGAATACGCATTCACCGGCGGAGCGACAGAGAGGGCTTTTAAGCCACGGAGGTTCAAACGCACGACTATCAGCTCCACAGACTAACGTTCTAACCATTTGACTAGGGGCACTTTAACTTATTTACCTCTCTCTCTCTCTCTCTCTCTCTCTCTCTCTCTCTTCTCTCTCTCTCCAATTTCCCCTTCCTCTTCCTCCCATCCTCTTCACGGTAACTGGGACACAGTTGACTCCGATGATAATGAATCAAACGGTCACAAAGAAAAATCAAGTACATATTACAATATCTTTTCTGATTGCGTTTGATTGATATACCTAACTACCGCATAACCACACGATCTCAACAAGTCAGATGTGCGAGTCTGATTCTGAATAGGAATATGGATCGCTATTCGAGGTCTCATATTCAACTTCTCTGGCAAAGCCTCGCTTCTGTCCAGAAACCTATTGCGACCCGCATCAAGACGTAAATAGGAGAACAGAAAGAATGAGAAGGAACGAAGATGCTTCTTTTTTCTGAAATCTCGATGTATCGGAGTCTTGGAACTTACTTGGGACAAAGTCTACCCAAGGAATTTTCACGAGACAGACTTGTTGTGCGAGGTTATGCAACTCTGACCAAATAGGTCTTTTGGTTAAGGGGCCTTATCCCAGGCGCTGAAGAAGGGGACATTCATCTCGACAGACTCCTGCATGATGGGGATGCAGATGGTACTTGCAGAAACAGGAAACCTTTTTGTTGCAAAGTGAGGCGACAGCAGGTGGAAATCTGAATAAATTTGAAAAATTATCGATAAAGCTCCAACCAAAAAAAAAAAAAACGTAAACAAACGAATCACAAGAAAAACACGACGCGTTTTGACCTCTTAGGTCTTCTTCAGGAAAGATACACAACACTCAGGACAACGAAAATGAACGAGCAATCACTTATCTTCATCCAATCGGCTCAAGATCTTGCGACCTAAGAGGTCGAAAAGCGTTGTGTTTTGTCTTGTGATTCGTTTGTCTACGGTTTTTGGCGGAGCTTCATCAACAATTTTTCAAATTTCTTTCAAACCTGATGTTTACGACTGAGCCCAAATAAACAGCGGGCATATAACAACAGATGGGGAATGGGGATTTCTCATAAAAGTCAAAGCGTCTTTCTGAGAGTCAGGTAATTAAAATCGTTTTGTTTCTTTGTTTCTTTCTTTCGTTGTTTCTTCTTTGTTTCTTTCTTTCTTGATTATCTTTTCCTTCTTTTTTACTGTCTTTTTTTAAAAATCTTATTTTCTTGCCTTTTTTCCTGGCTTAGATTTCCCTCTCTCTATTTTCCATCTTTCGTTCCTTTTTTGTCTCCTTTCTACTGATATTCCGCGAGTTCGAGTTCTATTCTTGACTCTATGCCTCTCTTACTTCTCTTCCACCTCCTCCTTCCCCTCCTTCATCATCATCATCATCATCATCATCATCTTCTTCTTCTTCTTCTTCTTCTACACCTTTGTTCGCCTATATAAAATGTTACACTTAACAAAGAAGACACAAATTGTATACACAGTACCCGTATTTTTGACGGCCGGTTTATTAAGTTTTCAGTGTCTGGTATAAAATACTAACAATTAGTTGATGTTATCTGCAGCTGTGTATCTATTGTACATTGGCCGTAGGGCGCTTTTTTGACAAATCAAAAAGTTTCACAACAGAAAACTGTTGTTCATAGGGACTAGCTAGAATGCAGCGGCCATCGTTCCAATATCTGTGTGTTATATTACAGACAGTCCAAAGTTGAATCAAATTTGTTTGCTGGCGGCACACGTGACACAGATTGGAAATGAAAACACACACACACACACACACACACACACACACACACAAACACACACACACGCGCGCGCGCGCGCGCGCGCGCACACACACACACACACACACACACACACACACACACACACACACACACACACACAAGAAACCAAAAGAAAAAAAATGCTGTACGCGCATACCCAATATTATTTCAATACAGCTGGGAGTTTTCCTTTCAGAGATGGAATAGTTTATTGTGAAAGCCAAACGTTGTTCGCTTTGGGTGAGCTTTCAAGTGAATTACGACTGGCAAGTTGCAGAACGTTGTTTTGTTTCTTTGTTCTTGACACGATGTCTGACTTTATTTCTTCTTTCTCTATTTTTTTTTTTGTCTGCCTGTCTGTCTTTCTGTCTCCCATTCTTATGGGCTATTTAATTTTCATGTCAATGTGCACGTGCGCGCGCGCGTGTTTGTGGTTGTGTGTGCATATGTGTGTATGGTTGTCTTAGTGTGTGAGTGCGCGCGCGCGTATTCTTGCTTGTGTGTGTGTGTGTGTGTGTGTGTGTGTGTGTGTGTGTGTGTGTGTGTGTGTGTGTGTGTGTGTGTACACGTGTGCACCTATGCGCTTGCTCAGAACTCAGTTTCCTCCGTGAGTGTACTATAGAACCCTGTAGGTTATAAATGACCAAACACGTACAATGGCTAGCCCTCGATTATTCAGTTAGGTACCTTGTGTACCTTATCAAAAAGATAACACGCCTCTGGTTGCGAGACGGTCTCCAGCCTGTGTATGGCATGCTGTGTGCTGCAATGCTGTTTCCAGCTGCGTTATGACAAGCAGACTTCAACACAGAAGATCTTGATGATTTCAAGTTCAGCGCACATAATTATTTTTTTCAGTTGATAATTATTGTCCCCCCACCCCCACCTCCATCACTTCCCCTTTTCCAGATCTTTTCATGACGCGCTGGATCTGACTGGACGATAACAATTTTAATCGACATTTCTTCCCTTTTCTGTTCATGTTCTTCTCTGTCTGTCTGTCTGTCTGTCTGTCTGTCTGTCTTGCCCTCACTCACCCCAGCCTGCTCCCTTACAGAACTGGTCTCCCCTACACTCCCCCCACCACCCCTCCCCGCTTCTGATTATTGATATGGGTGGTAGGTTCTTTTTTGCGTTATTGAGTCTTTCTTCCGTTTCTATTCTCTTCCTAACGTCAGTGTACATGCTCTCTCTTCTGCGCACAGCTCTGTAATGTAACAAGTCATTTGACATGATCTGTAATCAACCACAACGCACCCATCAAAATTGATATAATTATTCAGCGACAGAAGCTGGAAACTGTTCAACAGTTCACTAACCTGGAATTTACCGTTACCAGTGAGACATCTGAACCAAAAATCCTCTCAAGGGCAGCAAAGACAGCATCAGAACTGTCCAGACCAAGCCCTGACCAGAAGGACAATAGCATTTCCATGAAACACATGTGATCAGGCCCCTGAATGCACACGTTGTTCCATCTCTTTGTATGTATCCAAGACGTAGGCATCAGAGTGCGTCTAGAAAGAAGAATCCAAGCCAAGGAAATGAGGAACTACCGCAAAATAGCGAACATCAAATAAGCTGGACATAATTCTTCTTCTTCTTCCTCGTTCGCCATCCCGTTAGATGAGCAGCCCGGTGTCCTCGATGAAGGCTGCCGTCCGTCGCAGCTCCTCCAGGGTGCCGTACAACTTGGCTTCCACTGCTGTCGGTGTTGGCCAGTACTTCCTTCTGGATGCTGCATACGTCGTACAGACATGAAGGATGTGGTCGGTTGCCATTGGTCCCTCACCACAAGGGCACTCTCCACTCTGCTGGACATAATGAACAAGTGCGTATAACCATCTAGCGGCCCATCTGGCCATGATGATCTATTAACATGACAAGACAACTACATTGGATTGGTCACCTAAAAAGACCCAACGGTCCATTGAAAAAAAATCCTCCAGGGAACTGTTGAAGACGGGAAACTGAAAGGAACGCTGAAAAGAACATGGAGTGACCAAATTACAGGATGTATTAGGGAGGCATTTGCAGAGATCTTGATAGATAATCGACAGAACCGGAGGAACCTGATGTTCAGTTCTTCAGTATGTTGGCCCAGTGACTACCCAGGGAGATAAGGAAGCAATAGTAGTAGTAAGTAGTAGTAGTAGTAGTAGTAGTAGTAGTAGTAGTAGTAGTAGAAGAAGAAGAAGAAGAAATAGAAGAAGAAGCTGAAGCACAAGAACAAGAACGAGAACAAGAACACGAATCTAACTAACGTAATTTGACACGATCTGTAATTTAACACGTGTCGTAAATCATTTAACTTGACCTGGAATTTTATTAAGGCCATTTACACAATCTGCAAGTTCATTCGGGTCATCTAATACGATCTGAACCTTAACTTCGGCCATTAAACACTATCTGGAATTTGATCAGTCACTTTGCACGATCTGGACTGATTTTCTTGCTTGCTTGTTTCTCTTTCAAACACTTTTGTCGTGTGTAAACACATCTTCACACAAAAGTTTTCTTCATTTCTTTTTAATCTTTGTTCTTATTTTCGAAGTTGTTGCATGATTTTGTTTCAACACCTCGTACCAGTTTGAAATACCTCTCATGTTTGCAACGGTGAAAGAAATTATTTGCTTTATAAAAAAAAAAATCAGACATTTGGACTGAAGAATACCATAACTAACGATAGTTTTTGTTTCCAGATTTGTTTTCCAGATCAAGTTGAAAATAAAGGTAATATAAACTTATTTTCACGTGGTAGTTTTGTTCATGTCTTTTCTCATTCTCTGCGTTTCAAACTCCCAGTTTAAACTTTGGTCATGTTTGTCGGTTTGTTGGTTGGTTTCTTTCTTTGGGTGCGTCTCTCTCTCTCTCTCTCTCTCTCTCTCTCTCTCTCTCTTCTCTCTCTCCTCTCTCTCTCTCCTCTCTCACGTACGTTTTAAGGATAATAAATAGAAACCTTTTTCTCCCAATACTAAATTGTTCAACAAATAATTGTTTGGTCAATCAGTGGGAGATTGCATCTCTTACGAGATCCAAGTAAAGAGTGTTCTGCACAATACTTAGCTGCTGAAAATGCTTGGGTTATTCAACAGTTGAGCTGACCACTCTGACTGTTGGCACTTTTCAATCTCCCTTGCATCCTTAAGTGGATCCTCAAGCATACGCTCAGAGATTTTACACTTATATTTTATACATGATTTTAGTTTTTTCTGCAACTTGCTTCTTTACCACTTTTTCTTTTTCTTTTACTTTTCTACCTTCCCTGGCTGCTTTGGATGCTTTGGATTCCGATTTTGAACCTTTGGTGGTGAGAATATCATGAAATTGTAGACTGTTGTATATCTCTATTTGATGCAAGGGACCACAGACACTATCAGCTATGTCTCCCTGATGAATCCGATCCAGCAGACGAAAGGCCTAGGCAACATGAATAGTTCTGTCTTCAAGATGGGTTACCATGGTGTCCATAGGCTGCTAGTGAGAAATTTCTTATTTATAATATATTTCCCTGATTTTTTATTCTCGTTCTCTATTTGTTTCCGTGCGCTTGAACGCTACATACAGTGTGTAATTCTGACATACCAGTGAATCATTTTTTTCCAACATAAGAAAGTACAAACCGAATTTTGTGGCAGCATTTTATTTATTTCATAACATGGCTAGTTCCTCTGTTCAAAGCAAAACAGTTCCTTTTTCATCAAGACATGGTTGAGCCTATTTCCAAGCTGAGTATTACTCAGCATTATGATGATTCCACTTGCCTAGCGTAGCCTATGCGTGCATAAGAGAGAAAGGGGCAGCTGCAAAATGAAAAGGGAGGCTTAGTCATGGGGGTTACTTCATCTAACTAGCGCCAAGTGATTGCAATGTGCACCAAACAGTTGATCGCAAATGTTTAGATAACCTGACACTCTTGGCGCCATCCCCTGTCCTTTCTTTTCTTTTCTCTGTTGTTGTTTTCTCTACTCACTGAAGTTGCGTCCTCTCTCTGAAATACATCTACTACTGGCAGGTTTGGTCTGTAAAATGTTCATATATTGATACATTTCCATACCA
>CM065718.1:39046356-39058856 GCA_033310375.1 Conus canariensis
GACAAGATATACAGACAGAATTAAATCAGATAACCTCTCAGACAGAAACCCTATTTGCCTGGGGTAGGGGAAGATGAAAGAGTGGGTGGATGAGGGAGTAGGGTGAGTAAGATAGAGCGTGGGAAGCGGGAGATAAGAGTTTGACATTTCGGAAGAGAGACCTAGATCACACGGCAGACGGAAGGTAACTTCAATTAGGACGGGGTGTATTTGTGAAGAATCGGAATGATCTCTCATAAGAACTTGATTTTGTTCGGCGCCCTGGCTACTGACAGTGACTTTTGACAGACAACTTTTCTAATAATGATTTCTGTCTGTTTTATTTTTTCATCATGATCATGGTCATGATCACGATCATCATCATCATCATCATCATCATCATCATCATCATCATCATCATCATCCGTTGTCGTCGTCGTAGTCGTCGTCGTCGTCGTCGGCGTCGACGTCGTTGTCGTCGTCGTCTCATCATCATCGTCATCATCATCATCATCATCATCATCATCATCATCATCATCATCACCACTACCACCACCACCACCACCACCACCACCACCATCAGCAGCTGCACCTTTCTTCTTCTTTTTCCTCTTCTTCTTCTTCTTCTTCTTCTTCTTCTTCTTAGCTTTTCCCGTCTTCTTCTGCCTCATCAACATCATTTTATTCGTCTTTTCACCTCCAGTGTGTTTTCAACCCTTTAGTTGCCTCTGCGCGTGATTAAGCCGAAACTTATCTCTGCATTTTTTCTCTCCTTCTTTTCATGCTGGTGTGTTTTACTCTGTTGGTTAATGATGACTTGTATTTTTTTTCCGGGACAGATTTGGAGATATAAACGAAGTTTGGGACTTCTCACGCGTACATCCCAGCCCTTACTTCCTTCGAGCCATCACTCCAAACTTGCTTCTTTCGTCTCTAACTCTGATCTGAAAAAAAAAAGAAACGGAAATAGAAAACATCTAGGAGATGAAAACCAAACAAACAAACAGAACGGCAGAACATTGGCTCTAGAGGGATGGCTATGAGGTCTCCACCCCTCCCTGTTTCCCCGACATGCATTCCTTGACTTTCCTCCAAACCGCATCCACCGCTCTCTCTCTCTCTCTCTCTCTCTCTTCACTTTTTGCATTCATCCTTCATCTTCTCTCTGACTCTCTGTTTGCCAACAGGTGTTTGCTATTGGCAATAAACCTGTCATTGAAGTGGGCTTCTCTTCTGAGGACTCTCTGCTGCACGCTCTCCACGTTCTTTCTACTGTCATGTCATTGTCATTCTCTCTCTCTCTCTCTCTCTCTCTCTCTCTCTCTCTCTCTCTCTCTCCTCTCTCTCTCCCACATTAACCCTGTTTCTTTTTTCTTCCTTCCCTTTCCACCTCCCACCTCCTTCCCCCTTTCTGTTTTTTCACTTTTTGTATGGTTACGAGAGTCTATAATTCTACACCAACTATTTTCCTTCTCCCTTGTTTCCACCAACCCTCCACGTCATACATCGATAGTGGGTGTGTTGTGAGGGGAGAGAGGGTAGGAGTGGGTTTTGTGTGAAGGTCAGTAATACTGGTAAACATCATGGGTCAGTAGTTTCCCAAACACCTCCAATCACGATCATAAACAACTTTTTTTAAGGTATGCGGGGTTTTTTTTCAGTTAAACTCGAGCTGTAAAAAACGGAGTCATGGGGCACATCGCCCCTTTTCACCACCCTACACCCTACACCCTCCTCCCAACCCTTCCACCCCCGTCGCTTCTGGACAAATTAACTAACCCCCCCCCCCCCCCCCATCCCCCCGTGTTCTGTCCAGAAACAGTGATTTTAGATATATCTTGCAGGCAGATAGAGAATTATTGCCATTTTATCATACTTACTTTTCAGTGTTTGATAATACATTTCTGCAAATGTAATATTTCGGTTCAACAAAACGATATATAACACGCTCGGCAAGAGGGGTGTGAGTGAAAGACCAAAGAAAGCTTTCAGCAACTTTCGATCGGATTCCAGTCTCGTTTCCCTCTTCAATTGCCAGACAGTAATTGGCCAAGTCTGTCTTTCCCTATACATAAGAATATCAAAACTAAGATGGAGACGCCAAGCAGCATAAAAAGTCTGACCGGTTAGGAGAGACAAGGAGGCTATACCAGACTGATTCTGCTGCAGAAAAGACAGGTACTGATGCTAACCACTAATTTTCACGGAGCAGACGTCGTTGTGGAAGATTATGCAAATGTGTCCTACGAGCACAGCAAATCAGATTGTCCGCTCAGGGACCGAATCCCAAGACAGGGTCAAAAGAGATGCTGGCCTGTTTACGTGGGTTGGGAGTTGGGGTGGGGGTTGGGGTGGAGGGAGGGGGGATAGTGGGAGGGGGAGGGAATCAGAAATTGACACTGAGAGGAAAAGGGACTTGCAGGACATGACGAATTGAGGGTAAATTCGTTCCAGGCGGGAAGTTTCTACCGACAAAATATAGGGTCGGTGGCAGGGGAAGGGGGGGGGGGGGGGGGTTGTTGTTTGTTTGTTTCTTTGTTTGTTGTTTTGTTTGCATTGATTTATTAGGAGACTCAGGTTTTGCTCAGATTTCATGCCGCAGCAAGTGACCTATGATGGACATTAATTTTATCTTAACTTCAGTTTCTTCAGTTTTTAAGAGAGAGAGAGAGAGAGAGAGAGGAGGGGAGAGAGAGAGTGGGGGGGGGGGGTGAAACGAAAACAAGAGTTTGATCTGTGTGTATGACAGGATGTAATAATGCCCAAAGATGACGTCATTATAGCATTATATTTGGATATCTTGATATATTCTCTCTCTCTCTCTCTCTCTCTCTCTCTCTCTCTCTCTCTCTCTCTCTCTCTCCTCTCCTATCTCTCTCTCTCTCTCTCACCTTCAACTTGAAGCCTTCTGGACTTATTCTGTGTCAAGTTAAGCAGAACGGAAGATACAAATGTAACTGGAAAAGGTGCGTCCTTTGTGGTTGGGGTGGGGTGGGGGCAGTCCTCTTTATTTTTCAAGCAAAATTGTACCCAGAAACACGGAATGACATGCACTTTGTATTAGAACAGCGAGGAAATGTGGTTAAAACTGACTACAACGGGTTAGACTGCCGATGTGTAAAGTATGCAAACTTATGGTGGGTTGCTGATTCACACAGAAGCAAGTAAACACAACTGGGCAATGAACGTAAACAAAAGTCTCATAAAGATGGTTTTAGAATATTTGTATTAAGGTGTCGGTGATAGGAAGGAATTTACAAGAAATTTTCAAGAAAAGCTTATTTGGTGCCCAAAACAAACGTGGCGCAAAGAAATTGAAGACAGTGATAGACACGGCCTGCAAGTTATCGTTTGTTTAAAACTATGTTAAAACTGGTAAAATGGCAAAAGATCTGACAAAGTTTAGGCTTAAGGGAACATAACCTACGTAAAGCGAACGTGTCTGTAGTCGTGTTTCTAATATCTGTGTGTGTGTGTGTGTGTGTGTGTGTGTGTGTGTGTGTGTGTGTGTGTGTGTGTGTGTATTGAGTCTGTCTGTCTGTCCGTTTGTGCATCCATGAGCGTGTATGTGTGTATGTGTGTCTGTCTGTGTGTCTGTCTGTCTGTATGTATGTATGTCTGTCCGCCTGCGAACGTGCAAGTGTGTGTGGTAAATGTTAACGCTGTCATTTTCAAAGCAGGTACAATTATTACCGTATTCAAACTTGACAAAATGATGTTGTTAAGACCCTTTCAAGGTATTCCATCCGTGAAAATATCGCAAACTATGAGACTCGTCAATCTGCGATTAACATTTTCACTGATAAAATCAATATTACAAAATAATCAATTTGAAGGAAAATTGATCACATTTGTTATTATTGCTTTGTACAATGACACATTGAGTAGCATTTTATGTAAAAAAAAAAAAAAAAAGTAACAAATATTAAGTTAAAATGTTGCCAGCACCAGACCATTTAATCCCATTTGTACCAAAAAGTGCAACGATAAGCAAACGCTTTACTAAATATAGAACTAACATGCAAATCATGCACAGAGCAAAGTGTCTTGCATGTTACGTCATTGTATTACTTCACGTTGAAGATGCACATCATTTTGAATACGTAAGTGACATGTCTGTCCGACAAAAACATATCTCTTGAATAAATATTTAAAGTACAGGAGTGTGTTCATGGTCCCTGAGAAACTGGCTGGGAGAGTAGCAGTTATGAAGATCAGAATAGTTCAGACCGTGCCGTTGGGGTAAAAGAAGAGAAAGTCGATGAATGGATATAGGGAGGGGGAAATAGTGGAACGGAGAATATGGCAATGTGGAGTTAGATAAGACAGGGAGGAGGAGGGGGGGGGGGGAGAGCAGAGGAGAATGATGGGGTGACAGCGTGTAGGACACTGAAGAAGTAACAGTCAACATTTCTTCTAGCAAGTGAGAGTTTGCTAAGTTAGCTTCCTGTGAGGTACACGTTCTGTATTTCACAGGGTTTTCCGGAAAGAGAGCGTTTCAAGGTTACACTCAAGGCCTCACTAAGGAGCTTGGTCATTGATCCAGACACCTAGGAAACGGTGAGGCTCGACTCTTCTCCCATCCCAAGCCCCCCCCCACCCCCCCCACCCCTCAACCCCACCCCATCCTGGTGAAGGTTTGTTAGCAGAGGGGCTGCTGTTTATCAGTTGTAATGGATTGCAGAGGCGCAAAGGAAACGTGCGCTTCGCAGATCCAGGGCCACCTCCTCCATATCTTTGGTGCTTACGGACCACTGTGTCTAATTTGCGGCAGAACCTTTTGTGCCCACATCAGACTGATCAGACAGTTAGGCACACCGCAACAAATCCTCTTTTTGACATCATGTCATTGGTTATTGTCGACTACACACCCCTCTCGTTCCCTATCTACCCTGTGCTATGTGTCGTCTGTATTCATCAAATGTGAGCCAAATATAATTCTTCTTCATCTTCTTCTTCTTCTTCTCAGAATGATCGCACGGCTTAACAATTATGCTGTAGTGTATATGGACGACTCTGCATGTTTTGACTCCTCGATGAAACAAAAGCTGAATCCTGTCTGTATTCAATGATTGTGAAACACTAACTCCTCAAAGAATTCGATAGGATCCTTATGATTCAGGTTGGAGAAACTAAATATTTTATGCAGTATATACCTCTATACAAAATATGATTAAGCGATGCTGGTCTATATTTTTGAATGTTGTTAAACAGTGGATAGTTGTCTTTTGTGATCCATTTGTACGCTGTATTGTCTGAATTTTTTTGCGGCCAAGTCAAATTAAATGACAGTTGATACTCTGTCATTCACATGCTACTTTTGCCCCGGAAGTATTGTTTCGTGCTGTTCTCGTCTGTTGTTTGTAGCGTCTGAAAAAAACGTAGTTGTCAGAAATTCAAGAGTGTTTTCTATGGAACAGAAGTCTACATTACTTGACACCTTGATTTGTGTGTTTATTTGTGACTCACGTGGAAGAAGCAAATGTATTCAGACAGCCTTTTCCAATATGTTGTTCTAGCGTTTATTTTTTCTTATTTATTTTTTTTTGTGGTTATATTACACAAATTTGTAATAGTAACTTTGCAAAGTCCCAAAGAAAGTATGGTAACTTAGGAAGTAGGCTAAGAGCCATAAGGGAATCAGAACCATTCAGAAAGACTCCAGCGCAACAAATCAAACCCTCAAAGACGTACAGGAGACACGACTTCGGACTTGCGCACATAATTCTGAATGTCACATCATAAATATTCGTCATGGCTGCTACAGGGAAGGGGGGGGGGGGGGGGGGGGGAGAGAGAAGAAACGAGGGGGCTGAAGTTTCCACAAGCACTTAGACCATCGGTCTTGCGGAGACTGAAAGCAGCGTGATACAGCATAGAAATGAAGCGTTTTGCACCTCCACTGAACATCTCTGGACACATCTGCTTCACGCTAAAGATGCTGAGAGTGGATTTACCACGCGGGAAGAAACACCCCCACGTTTCCTTATTCTGGGCACAGATGTAGCCTGGGAGAGCAGGCTGAGGTTCTGGTTCCAGCAGGCTGATTGGCTAGCTGGTTAGTTGGTTGGTTCGATCCTGCTGGCTGATTGGTTTGTTGGTTAGTTCCTGGTTAGTAAATGTGTGTGTAGTATGTTCATCGCAGCTCATTATTTATTCGGACTCAAGGTAAATTGAAGTTTTATTACAAAGCCGCTCACCAGTCATCATATACAGGCAAAAAAGCAAACAAGAGAGTGAGGAGAGAGAGGGAGGAGGGAAGAGAGAGAGAGAGAGAGAGAGAGAGAGAGAGAGAGAGAGAGAAGAGAGAGAGAGAGGAGGGAGAGAGACAGACAGAGACAGAGACTGAGAGAGAGACAGACAGACAGATCGATACAGAGAGAAGACAGACAGACGGAGCAGACGGACAGACAGACAGACAGACAAACGGACAGACAGAGGCAAACGGACAAACAGACAGACCGATAGACAGACAAGGAGAGAGAGAGAGAGAGAGAGAGAGAGAGGGGAGAGAGAGAGAGAGAGAGAGAGAGAGAGAGAGAGAGAGAACTCTGAACTCTGAAATGATTATATGAATAGGCCTTAGGCCCATGTGATGGTGGGTGGTTACAGAACAAAACATCCATTATAGCAACATGACACAGGGCAGTTGACAACAAGCATCATTTAAGTTTTTGTTTGGGTAGTGAACAGCTACATGATACATTCAATCAGACAATTTCTAATAGCGTTTCCTTTATAAGTTGAGACACAAATGCCGTAATTTAAAAGCTTTTTCAAGAAACAGAGCAAGCCGAACGATCAATATTTTACTCTCTGAAGCAAACAGCATTGTTGATTTGTGCTGTGATGGACAGTTGTAATACTTAGCTGGAATATACTGTTCCATTAATCCTTGGTATTTTTGACCATGTAACACAAAGTGCTTTTCTGTTTCAATTTGAAACTCACAGAACGGACACAACAAATCATTTTGTAGTCGCATTTCTCTTAAAACGCATTTTGTGCACATTTAACTGAGACACACCTAATCGAATTCTGACCAAGCTAATTCTGGCCTGTATATGATTCACCATTTGTAAGTATGGGGATAAAAATCAGGTCACTTTTAAATGTTCTGTATAACTGAAAACGTTCACTGTGCTCAATATCTGAGAGCCAGTGTGCTTTGTAGTCATTAACCAGTTTATTTCTTAAGGCTTTCAAAAACTCGGCTTCGTTGCCGATTCCTTGATTTTCCCAAACTTCTTCAAATCCATGTTGGTACAGAAAGAAGCAGACAGAAGATGCCCAAGTATTTTTGTTTTTCTCATGAAAAAATAACAACATTTTGTAAGCTTTCTTAGGTAAACGATGAGACGGGATCTTCAATGTCCTTAACCAGTACTTAATACTCTTCAAGTACAAATTTACATACAATGGAAATCTACCTAACTCTCCATACATCATCACATTAGGAGTTCTTACGTTTTAAAATCTTTTTAAGGCAAAAAGATGCACTTTTTCTACCACACCAACATTTCTAATGATGCCCCATACCTCTGCTCCATTACTTTGTCCTGGCTGAATCTGAGCATCAAAGAGTTTGAAAACAATAGCAGGGGATTTTTCTCCCAAGGACCATGGCACTTTAAATATACTGATCACTCCTTTCTTTGCTCGGATTGCCGTATCGTTCAAACTGTGCGTGAAGGACAGTCTGGTAGACATAATAACTCCCAAGTACTTATACATGTTAACAACTGTCATCTTGGTCTGCCCATAAAACCATTTTTCTTGGTCAGAGATATATCCACCATTTCTAAATATGACTATGTTTGATTTCTCTAAATTAATTATAAGACCAAGTCTTTTGGACGTGTTGTACAAAACATTTAACTGGTTTTGAAGACCTGCAACTGAATCAGATAACAAAACAATGTCATCAGCAAACATAAGTATTAGAATTTCTACAAAATCAGGTAATAACTGAATTCCATGTTTCCCTTTCTGAATAATATCCACAGCCAGTTCATTTATTAAAAGGGAGAAAATGACTGGACTACACACCTCCCCTTGCTTTAGACCTGATGGACACAAAAACACATCACTTAAATCCCTTCCAGCTCTCACTCTTGCTTGTACAATGTTATACATACTAGTTATTGCCCGATAGCTTTTCCCATGAATCCCTCTTTTTTTCAAAATGCACCATAAATTTACACGTTGGACAGAATCGAAAGCTTTTCTGAAATCAATAAACGCAACATAGTTTCTTGCGAAGTAACACTTGTTTCTGGGCCATGGCAAACAATGTAAAGACATGATCAATAGTGCTACACTTTTTTTTCTGAAACCTGCGTGACAGTTATCAATGACATGGTTCTCTTCAATCCATGTGTTTAGTCGTTCATTCAAAATGTGGGTATACAATTTACTGCATATATTCAACAAAGATATTCCCCTGTAATTATCAGGTAAATTCCTGTCGCCCCTTTTAAACAGGGGTTGAATAACTGACTCTGACCACTGAAGGGGATAAGTTCCAGTAGAAAACTATGTATTGAATTATATGACTGAAATTGGAACAACTACAGTGACTGAGTTTTTTTTGTTTGTTTTTTTTTTGTTTGTTTGTTTGTTTGTTTTTTTGATTCATTCGATAATTCCATCAGGACAAGCTGCCTTTCTATTCTTTAATGAACGAACCGCGGCATTATTATTATTATTATTATTATTATTATTATTATGAACATTTATGACGCCTAATCAATTGAATGCCCTAGGCGTTTACAATATCACAACAGACATCAAATCACACAATATATAACAATCATACATGAGAAAAAGGCATCAAAATCCAAAGCAAGGACACAAACTCACAAGCATGCATACACGCAAACACACACTCACACAGACACGAACGCACACAAAGCAGACACTCGCATCACACATTGCAAACGTCGGGTCACAGGGAAGACGAAGTTACCTAGGAAACAGATGAGTTTTGAGAAGGCGCTTGAATGTGGGCAGTGAGGGTGAGTATCTGAGAGAGAGAGAGGCAATTGATTCCAGGTAGTTGGAGCTTGATAGGCAAAGGAACGTTGACCAAAGGTTTTAGTGCGAACAGTGGGGATACTGTAGATACGAGTGTCACATGAGGAACGTAAAGCTCGAGATGGGGTGTAAAGATGTAACAGGTGGGTGAGATACTCAGGACAGGAAGACTCGATAGATTTGAAGCAGAGAGAGGCAATCTTGTAGGATATTCTTAGCTGAACAGGGAGCCAGTGGAGAGAGCGGAGCAATGGGGTAACATGGTTATATTTAGAAGTGCGGAAGATGAGACGGGCAGCATGATTCTGAACTCTTTGAAGTTTGTTGATGAGATGAGAGGGAGAGCCAGACAAAAGAGCGTTACAGTAATCCAGGCGGGATAGAACAAATGCGCAGACAAGAGTTTTTGTTGTGTTTTCTGAGAGAAGATGGCGAATAGAAGCAATTCGGCGGAGTTCAAGAAAGCAAGTACGACAGACATTGCTGACATGCTGTTGGAAGGACAGGGTTTGATCAAGAGTTACACCGAGGTTGCGGGCAGAATGAGAGAGAGTGATAGGTGAATCAACAAGTTTGATGGAAGTCGGAACAGAAGGGTGGTTTTGAAGTTTTGGTGGGGTGATCAGGATCAGTTCAGACTTATCTTCATTTAGTTTTAGTTTGTTTCGGGTCATCCAGTCCTTAAGGTTGGCTACACAAGACTGGGTGTTTTGGATCATGAGAGGAAGGTCAGAGAGAGGCCCAGAGACATACAGCTGATTGTCATCAGAGAAGGAATGATGCTGAAGTAGGTGTTCTTGGACGATAGAAGAGACAGGATAAGAGTAGAGAATGAAGAGTAGAGGGCCCAAGACAGATCCTTGTGGCACGCCGTAGGTCAGACAAGAGGGATTAGAAGAAAGGCCGTTGATAGAAACTACTTGTTGACGATCAGTGATGTAGGAATGAAACCAACTCAAGACTGTGTCATCAAGCCCAAAAGAGTGATGTAGGCGGGAAATGAGGATAGAATGGTCAATAGTGTCAAAGGCAGCAGATAGGTCCAAGAGAGTCAAAAGTGATACATTGTTACAGTCAAGGGCAGTCAGAATGTCGTTACAGATTTTGAGAAGAGCAGTCTCAGTACTATGTCCAGAGCGGTAAGCAGACTGAAGGGGATAGACAAGGCTGTTGGAATGTAGGTGGTCTAACAGTTGGTCAAGAACAACTTTCTCTAAAATTTTTGAAAGAAACGGAAGATTTGACACAGGTCTGTAGTTTTTCAAATTGTCAGGGTCAAGAGTAGTCTTTTTCAAAAGAGGTCTTACAATTGCAGATTTGAAAGAAGAAGGAAAGAAGCCAGACTTCGCTTTCCGAAATGTCACAATCGAGAGAATCTGTGTTATGCTGGTTGACATTAATCATTAACCTGTTCTTTTATCTCGCCAGCAATATGTTCTGACCGGCTACAATTCACACCAGACTCAAAATTAATACTTAGGGAAAATGTTTAAACCATTCATCTTTGGAAATTTTGTTGTCAGTAAAGTTATTGCTCGAAAGAGATTTTACTTTGCTTCCAAACCCTGTGGCGTTATTGATATTTTCATACAAAGAATTTATTACCTTTGTGCGGTGATCTTTCTTTTTCTATCTCAAGAGCTCCTTGTATTCTCTGCGTTTTTGATTATACAAATTTCTAATTGTTTCATTGTCCTCTTTATGTTTATAACACTGCCTCAAATGGTGACTGAACTTTTTTTTTATGTTGGCTACATTCTTGATCAAACCATGGATCTGACCGTTCTTTTCCGACTGTAATGGTTTTTCTCATACATGAACTAGCTGTGAGCAATGCATTGTTAAACACTTGAATGGCTTCATTTGCATCTACATTAACCAAACTGGAAGCCTGCCTCATATGACTTTGAAACTCGTCACTTGATATATTTCCCTTAAACTCATAGACTTTTTCTTCATCCCAAACTATTCTGTCAATTTTGTAAATATTTTGAGCCATGTCATGCTAATCAGCTCTTGTTAATTGACAGTCAAGCACAACTTCAACAGGCATGTGTTTTGATTCTGTTCATGGTGTAACATTTAAAGAAACACAATATTTCCATTAACATCTTGATACAATGGCATAGTCAAAAAGACTACAGACTGTTAGTGAAATATAAGTAAAGTGACCATAATCTAAATCTTCTGAAATTGTACCATTCAAGATGAAAAGATGGAAAGAATTGCAAAGATCTAACAGGTACGTGCCAAAGTCATTTTGAATCTTATCTTTTGATGTACAGTATACCTCATGTTCGCAAACCTTGTTCTGAAACATTTCCATGTTCAGATCATCATCATACTCTTTTGCATTCTTGTCACCAGTGTGTGCGTTGAAATCCCCCAGCAACAACAAAAAGTTTTCAAGAGATTCTATTAAATCCATGATACATTCTGCAAAATGATAATACCATTTGATATATTAGTATTTTGGTAATATGCAGGAGAGCATGGAGGCAAGTACACACCAGCTAGAATAACCGGTGATTCTGTTCCCAACAAATCCTTAGACAGTTTCAATACAATAATATTATCATACTCCACATTCACTTTTTCAACATGCTTTAAGAGCTCTTTTTTCACGAGAAGTGCTAAGCCTTTAGACAATCTTGCAGTAACCCCATCTGACAGACTAAACCTGGCATAATGAAAGCATGATGGTTTGGAAATTAACGTTCCGGAAATTGAGTTGCGAACGTTTCCACCAGGAGACAAATGTCAAAATCACTAATGTAAGCACGAAGTTCGTTATCATACACACGCGAGAGACCTTCAATGTTGTACGTCATAAATTTCACATTTGATATGACATGGGCCTGGCCGAGTCCCTGTGCGGTATCCTGTTTTCCATGCTTATTTGCTGTTTCGTGAATCGTGGTCTGGCATTTAGCAGGCATTGCGCACGAAGCACTCCTTAGTCTACCTGGAGGTCCGTCACGTGCAGTTTTGTTTCTCCTGTTGCGTGACCGGTGCATCGTGTCCTCGTTGTTCTTCCGCTCAATGTCTGTCTGCGGTGTGTGAGGTTCAGTTACAGTGTCTGTCTGCGGTGTGTGAGGTTCAGTTACAGTGTCTGTCTGCGGTGTGTGAGGTTCAGTTACAGTGTCTGTCTGCGGTGTGTGAGGTTCAGTTCAGAGTTCGTTTTGTCTCCAGAGTACTGACAAGTTGTTTCTCTGGTGTTATAAGTCAGTTCTGTTACCACCAGAATACTGACAAGTTGTTTCTCTGGTGTTATAAGTCAGTTCTGTTACCACCAGAGTACTGACAAGTTGTTTCTCTGGTGTTATAAGTCAGTTCTGTTACCACCAGAGTACTGACAAGTTGTTTCTCTGGTGTTATAAGTCAGTTCTGTTACCATGTTTTTGCGTTGTTTTGGGTTGTCTGTGTCGGTATGGGATTGTTGTCTGTCATTTGTCTCTGTATAGATCGTTGTTGTATTTTCTGTC
>CM065718.1:39066356-39091356 GCA_033310375.1 Conus canariensis
TAAACATTTGTGTAACAAGAATGGAAATCTGATTATTAGCTCAACGACAACGTGAACAGACAGGATTAAATCAGATAACCTCTCAGACAGAAATCCTTTTAGCTAGGGGTGATGGGAAAGGCGGAAGTGGGGGAAAGGGGGTAGGGGGATGGTAGAGAGCGTGGGAGGCGGTGGGTGAATGTGACATTGACATTCCGGAAGACAGACTTAGATCACACAGCAGACGGAAGGCAAATTCAATTAGGATGGGAGGTTTTCGTCAAGAATCGGAATGATCTCTCGTGAAAATTTAATCTTGTTCAGCTCCCTGGCTACTGACAGCGACTTTTGACAGACAAATTTTTAATCATGTTTTCCGTCTGGTTTACTTTTTTTATCATTATCGTCTTCCTCTTCTTCTTCTTCTCCTCCTCCTCCTCCTCCTCCCATTTCTTCTCCTTCATCTTTTACTTCTTCTGTCTTTTTTCTTTCTGATCAACCTTCTTCTTCTTCTTCTCCTCCTCCTCCTCCTCCTCCTTCTTCTTCTTCTGCTGCTGCTGCTGCTGCTTATGCTGCTACTTAATCCTCTTCTTGGTCCTATCATCATCAACATGATGATGATGATGATGATGATGATGATGATGATATCATCATCATCATCATCATCATCATCATCATCATCATCATCATCATCATCATCATCATCTTTCTCTGTCTTGGTCTTCTTCTACTTCTCCTTCTTTCTTTTCCTCCTCCTCCTCCTCCTCCTCCTCCCTTTCCTCCTCCTCCTCCTTCTTCTTCTTCTTCTCCTCCTCCTCCTGCTCCTCCTCCTCCTGCTTCTTCTGCTTTTCTCCTCCTCTTCCTCCATCTCCTTCATCATCTTCTTCTTCTTCTTCCTCCTCCTCCTCCTCCTCTTCTTCTTCTTCTTCTTCTTCTTCTTCTTCTTCTTCTTCTTCTTCTTCTTCTGTTGTTGTTGTTGTTCATATTCTTCTCATTAGCTTTCTCCGTCTTCTGCTTCCTCCTCAACATCATTCTGTTCGTCTTTTCACTTTGAGTGTATTTTCAGCCTCGTAATTGCCTCTGTTCTTGATTGGACCAAGACACTTCTCTGCTTTTTGTTCACCTACAGGTCATGGTCGTGTGTTTTACTTTGATGGTTAATCATGGCACGTTGTACTCTTTCCAGGGACAAATTAGGAGCTATAAAAAAACGTTTGGGACTTCTTACACACATACACACACACGCACACACACACACACACACACACACACACACACACACACACACACACACACACACACCTTCTTCTCCTTTATGTTTTTGATGCTTTGTTCTGTAAGCTATTGTACTAGGCCTTAGACTTCATTAGATCTTTTCCACTGATCGTCAGCAACTTGTTGAAATTTGTAGCAGACGGTCAGAGTTACTCAATTTGGAATTTGGCGTTCCACAGGAATCTGTAATAGGATCTCTCCTATTTTCTATTTACACAAATGATTTGCCTTTATACATAGACTGTGATTGTAAAATGTTTGATGATTACACTTCATTACAATTTAGCAGTGATAATCCTATGATTCTTGTAAATAACCTTCAGAACAACATTGACAGATTGATTAAATGGACAGAAATTAACCACATGTCCCTGAATGCAAATAAAACGAAATGTATGTATGTGACTACACGGCAAAAACGGCAGAAAATGAGGTCCCCCTTCACAGCACTATACGTCAATGACCAAAGGATCGAAGAGGTAACATCTCATAAAGTACTAGGGGCTATCACTGATAATGATTTTTAACGTGTTATGACCACATTACCGATCTTGGAAAACGTATTTCTAACAGGACTTATCAATTATCAAAAATAAACGCTTTCTGAATCTCCAGTCAAGGAAATTATTTTTTTCATGCACATATTTTATCTCTCATTGATTATGCGTCCACGTTATGGGATAATTCTAATGAAACAAATTTGAAACAAGTCAATCGTTTACATAAGAGAGCTATAGAGTTGTTGCATTTAAAATCTAATTTATTGACCGGTGATGACTATAAAAAGTTAAATATTCTTCCATTCAAAGACAGACTCTCCTTCAGCAAATGCTTATGCATGTATAAGGTATAAGGTATAAGGGAATAGCTCCAAAGAAAATGATTCGAAACTTTATAAACAATGAAAATAGACATGATCACAAACTTTCGCTTCCTAGACCTAGTAACAATCTTTACAAATCTAACTTCACATAATTATTCTGGAGGAACAGCATGGAACAATAAATTAATCTTCTTAAAAAAAAATATATATATTTATAAAAAAGATATATATATCCTTCTAAACTAGTGTTTAAAAAAGCACTGAAAAAATATTTGATGGACAAATTATAAAGTAATCTATGATTATTTATATTGTTGCAGATTCTCTCTCTCTCTCTCTCTCTCTCTCTCTCTCTCTCTGTGTGTGTGTGTGTGTGTTGTGTGTGTGTGTGTGTGTGTGTGTGTGTGTGTAATTTCATCTCTCTCTCTCTCTTCTCTCTCTCTCTCTCTCTCTCTCTCTCTCTCTCTCGCTCTCGCTCTCTCTCATGTCTTCATTGCCTTGTCTGATATGTTGGATATTGCCCTTCAAAATATTGATTGTAATGTTTTTTGATTGTTTCATTGTTTTCATTGCATTGCATATTTCTGATTCTACGCATGCATTGCTTCGTGTTTCTCTTTTTTCCATTATTGTAATTGATATTTATGCTTTTATGTGAAGCCAGGATGAAACTTAAGCTGCAAAGCTTATTCTTTCACCCTCAATAAAGATAATTTTCACTTGGCTTGACATCACACACACACACACACACACACACACACACACACACACACACACACACACACACACACACACACTGTGACGAGTCACTTGACAACTCCACCCGATCGGTCCCAAGCAGCCACCGTTTTATACAAATTGTACAAACACAGGCGCCATTCTCCACCCCCCCCCCCCCCCCTCCTCTGTTCCCTGTCTCACACACAGATTTCTATTCTATGCCAACCCCCATCCCCCCCCCCCCCCCTCCATCCCCTCTTCTCCCCTTCCTTCTCGCCCTGATGTAGACAAAAAAAAATTACGTCATGTCGCGACTATGTGGTCATTCTCTCTCCACCTTCCTTCCCCTCTCAACCCTCCCTCACTCCCTAATGTGGCGGCATGACACAGCAAAAAATTTACCACGCGTCACAACAATGTTGCACGTCTATTCACACCCCCCCCCCCCCCCCTCTTCACCGCCCCTCTCTCTCATCTAACACAACTGGACAGGGCCCTCGTCTTGCAAACCTCCTTCCTTCTCCTCACTCTTCCCTCCCTCTCCACCCCCCCCCCCCTCTTTAATGTTCATGCACCCACACATGGACGGTCGCGCACAGCTGAGTGAGTGATGCAAGCATGTTTGCCAAGCGCTTGGCTAATTAGCATTCGTTCTACAGATACATGCATGAATTATCATACATTGATTAAGTTCAGACAACTGTAGTTTCCATCGTTTGCAATTAATCTGATCCCCCATTTGGGGGAGGGAGATAACAGACAATTCCCCTCCCCTCTCCACTTTGTGTGACAGCCTGTCTCAAAGGAATAATCTTGACTACACAATCTAGCACTTAAAATAGGGACACTGAGCTTTCACCACTCACTTTTCCTCAAGACCAGCTGTAGATCAGAACTAAGTAACAAGACAGATGCCAGGAGAGGAGGCACGGTTATCTCTTCCACTCTTTAACCCGATCTGAGTTCTGATTCTTCCAGAAATGCAAGTTGAAACTAGGTTTTTACGTTTCGAATCTATGTATTGATTATATGTATGCTGTGTGGTTTAACAGTGTAACTTTGGGCCAATACTTGGCGACATTTATCAAAATGATGAATGATTATTCCGTGTTAGTAGTTTGCTTGCCACCATGTCGTAAAAGCTATCACCATGTGACTGAGATTCTTTGTTAACAATCTGACCACCATTCTTTGCGTTCAACCTGACTTTTTCCAGTATGCGATTCTATCATTAAGATGTTAACTGAATGATAAACTTAGATCAGAAAAACAGTATGCCTGTACTAGGTGAAAACTGCTGGGTTGATTTATGAATACTGGTGATTGTTGGAATGATTTGTAGTGTGTGACTTTAAGTCTACACCACATGTGTACTTGGGCTAAGTGTGTTCCATGTCAATGTAATTTAACTCAGAAGAAACACTGAAAAGTTATTTGACTGAAATTGTTTAGCATTGTATTACTGTCTCCTACTCTGTTGTAAACTCCACTCAACCTCTAAACAAAAGTGGAGATTGATAATTATAGTAGAAACTCTACAATAGAGCAATCATTTGCTGGCTGAGTTCTTACACCTCTTTTGAAAGATAGAGGGTAAATGTGTGAACTCGACAAACCAGACTCAGCTACTTAACTACAGACCAGGATCTCTTTATCGCAGACCTGTGACTGTGGTTATGCCATACACCATGGTTATGCCATACACAGTGGCTACGCCATACACCATGGCTACGCCATCAACCATGGCTACACCATAGACCATGGCTACACCATAAACCATGGTTATACTACAAACTCTGGTCAAGATGGGTTGTGAAGACACCCCACCACCCAGCACTACAGCAACAGGTCTACACAGCAGGATCAGCCACCAGCCACAAGAGAGAGATCAACTAGCCTCTCCACTATTAGCTAAGTCATAATCTTCCAATGGGACTTCAATTCAACTCATCCAGGGCTTTCCCCCACTTAATGAAACAGTGTGAACATGTCTGTTGTTATTAACTTTAACTACTGCACTGGGTGTAAGCAAGTGATGTTGATGTGTAAAAGAGTATGCATTCAAAGTAACATTAACATGCCCATTGTAAACAAACTTTAACTACTTACCAGCGTGTAAGCAAGTAAAGTTGATGTGTGGAAGTGCACTGAACTTGTGTCAGTTCTTTATTGTTCTCTCTAATTGTTCTCTCTAATTCTGTCTCTCAGAGCTACAAGTACTTTTCTTGAGAGTACAAGCCTAAGGAAACTTACCTCAGAGCCATTATTGAGTATTTTAACAGTCCTGGGAACAAATATAAAATTTCTTTCGATGACTAGCACCAGAAAGTTGCTCTTTCCACCACTAGTAAGAGAGAGGGTGGAGGTGAAGTTTTAATATAATTATCACAGAGAAAATATTCCAAGTCCTTCCCCAAGAGGACCCACCGATCCACTCCCAACTCTCGTCTCACACACACACACACACACACACACACACACACACACACACACACACACACACACACACACACACACATGGCACCCTTAACTCCCCTCGACCTACCGATCCAAACCTGCTTCTGTTATCTCTAACTGCTACCTAGAAAAAAATCCCAAAGAAACCTCCAGGAAATGAAAACAAACAAACAAAGAGAATGTCACAACATTGGCTTTAGGAGATTGGTTATAAAGTCTCCACCTCCAGGAAATGAAAACAAACAAACAGAGAATGTCACAACATTGGCTTTAGGAGATTGGTTATAAAGTCTCCACCTCAAGGAAATGAAAACAAACAAAGAGAATGTCACAACATTGGCTTTAGGAAATTGGTTATAAAGTCTCCACCTCAAGGAAATGAAAACAAACAAAGAGAATGTCACAACATTGGCTTTAGGAGATTGGTTATAAAGTCTCCACCTCAAGGAAATGAAAACAAACAAACAAAGAGAATGTCACAACATTGGCTTTAGGAGATTGGTTATAAAGTCTCCACCTCAAGGAAATGAAAACAAACAAAGAGAATGACACAACATTGGCTTTAGGAGATTGGTTATAAAGTCTCCACCTCAAGGAAATGAAAACAAACAAAGAGAATGTCACAACATTGGCTTTAGGAGATTGGTTATAAAGTCTCCACCTCAAGGAAATGAAAACAAACAAAGAGAATGTCACAACATTGGCTTTAGGAGATTGGTTATAAAGTCTCCACTTTCCTGTCCACTCCACACCTTTGAATTCACTCCAAAACTCTATCCAATTCAACCCCACCCCCACCCTCACCCTCTCTCTCTCCCTCCCTCTCTCTCTCCATCATCATCATCATCATCATCATCATCATCATCATCATCATCATCATCATCATCATCATCATCTCTGCCTGCCTGCGAATGAGACTTAGTTTTTAGTTTCGAGTGACAAATTATGGCTAATAAAGGAAAGAAGCCATGCATTCTCTTACTGCGTACTTTAGATAAACTAGGCTGCAATGCTTTCAGTGTGTTTGATCAAATATTTGACTCACAGATTCAGCCAGTGCTGCAGTTTTGTGCTGAAATATGGGCTTTTGAAAAAACAAAGTTCATAAGTACATTTGTTTGCTTTGAAACACTTTCTTAAAAATCAACCGCCGAAAGTCAAATGATCTTGTACATGATGACCTAGGCAGATACCCAATTTACCTCAGTTCATACATGAAATGTATTAAACATTAGCCGAAACAGACAGAAATGAGTGAAGAAATGTGACTTTTTAAAGCAAACAAAATATTATTTAATTTGGATTCTAATGATAAGAGGACATACTTTACGAATGTTTGTCACTGTTTAAATTCTTATGGGTTTTCGCTGGCCTGGGATAACTAGAGTGTCCAAAACATATCAAGTCTTTTAACATTTTCACTACTCATTTCAGAGAACCGTATATTGAGTCAAAAATGAATAAGTATGTAAAAATGTAAAAATAACTAATCAAGCTTCTATTTGTCTAGTGTTGCTTGTCACTGGTTTAGATATAGTATCAGAAATGAAATATGCTGTCCTGCTTGTCTATGCAGCATCGGTAAAGAAGAATTACACATTCATTCTGCAGCCCTGCTTGAGTGATCTTAGATTAGCATTTATTCAACCGAAATACGAGAAGGTTCCATGCAATTTTAGGTTAACTTTCCTTATGTCGACAAGGCATGACACCACATTAAATAATTTAGTCATGAATATTAATCGTGCTCTTAACATGCTGAAAATTGTGTCCTCGTAGAAAGTTATATGTGAGTGTATACTATACTTTGTTGACGGATTCCTTAATTTGTATGTCACTAGATTTTTTCTCTTGTTTTGTGATGTGCACACTTCCGTTCTGTAAGGACCTAGGCCTTTGTCTGAATAAAGAGTTTGTCTCTATTGAGTCTGCCTGCTGCCTGCCTGCCTGTCCGTCTGTCTGTGTGTCTGTCTGTCTGTCTGTGACAATAGTTACCATAATTCACTCTTTCTTCCTTCCCTTCCCATCACCCTCCTCTTTCTTTCCTTCTGTTCCCTCGGTTTTTAAGGCCGTCAAAGTCAATAACTCTTCAACAATCACCTCCCTCTTCAGTCCTTTCCCCATCATTTCACGTCATACATCAAGGGTGAAAGTGCAGTGGGGTCTGTGTAGAGGTCACTAATATCTGTACACATCATGGATAATTAGTTTCTAGACAACCGCCAATAATGATAATCAACCTTTTTTTCAGTTCTGATTATCCTACTGGTGAATCTAAGACTCTGGCAAATGAAAATTGAGGCACCCCATACCCATTGCCCACCACCCATTCCCCTCCCAACCCTCCCATCTCCACGTATCTCCTGGGAAAAAAGAACGAATCCATGTTTTCAGTCCAGAAACAATGTTAGAACATTGTCATGCAGACAGAGAATTAAGTTTTTCTTTCCTGATTTGATAACACGTTTATGCATATTTGATATTACTGTTCACCAAAACTACGTATCACAAGCTGTTGGGGATGGGAGAGGAGGGAGGATCTAGAGAAATTATCCTCTTTCCGATCGGATTCCAGGCATAAACCACAGTCTCTTTTTCCTTTTCCGTTGTCAAAAGTAGAGATTTGGGTACTGATGCTAACCACTGATTTTCACGGAGCAGACGTCGTTGTGGAAGATAATGCAAATGTGTCCTACGAACACAGCAAATCAGATTGTCCTCTCAGGCACCGCATACCAAGACAGGATCAAAAGAGATGCCGCCCTGTTTGCGTGGGTTGAGGGTTGGAGTTGGGGTGGAAGGAGTGGGGATCAGTATGTGGGAGAGGGTCCCGGCCCGAGTGTGACACTGAGTGGAAAGAGGACTTGCAGGACATGACGAATTGAAGGTAACTTCAACACGTTTCTATTCAGAGGAAAAATAGAATCAGAAGTGGTGTTCTGTCTGTCTGTCTGTCTGTCTGTCTGTCTGTCTGTCTGTCTGTCTGTCTGTCTGTCTGTCTGTCTTCTGCTCTCTCTCTCTCTCTCTCTCTCTCTCTCTCTCTCTCTCTCTCTCTCTCATCGAAACCTCCTTGACCTATTCTGCGTCGAATTATGCAGGATGGAAGACATTAACGGAAAAAACTACATTCTTTCAGATGGGGAGTGAGGGCGGTAATACTTGCTATTCTTTAAAAAAACCGTATTCGTAGAAAGGGAAAGACATTCACTTGTCATTGACAGAGCAAGAAAGTGTGTTAAAATGTAAACACAACAGGTAACATCGCGGATGAGTAGAGTATGCAGACAATCTTACTGTATTTTACTGATTCGCTTAGAAGCAGGTTAACACAACTGGGCATCAAACGTAAAGAAAATTCTTACAGGAATTGTTTGAGTACAGTTTTGGCTGTATTACAGTACCGTTAATGGAGATGAGGAACTCATATACAAATTTCATTTCATGCTGAGGGCAAAACTGCCATTCACGATAACGATTGACGATAACCATATAGCCTACATGGTGTGGTTTATTTAAAAACACGTTGAATCTGGGCAGGTTTTTTTTATGTTAATTACATACAGAAATTGGGAGATAATCAAAACAAAAACTTCAGACTTACAGAACATGGCCTACGTAACGCAAAACACTTATATATGATCAGAGAAGAAGTTGCGAGTTGTGTATTGTGTAGACACAATATGCAAGACAAACTGAACTCCTTTTTCCGACTCACATGGGTAATACGAGTATCACGTACTTTCTGCTGTCTGACTGTGTCTGTGTGCAGGCACACGTGGGAGCGTGTGTGTGTGTGTGTGTGTGTGTGTGTGTGTGGTGTGTGTGTGTGTGTGGTGTGTGTGTGTGTGAGTGCGTGCCTGCGTGCGTGCGTGCGTGCGTGCGTTGGTGTGTGTGTGCGCGCGTGTGTGTATGCGTGTGTGTTTGTGTTTGTGTGTGTGTGTGTGTGTGTGTGTGTGTGTGTGTGTGTGTGTGTGTGGTGTGTGTGTGCACGCGCGCCTGCGCGAATGAGTGTTTTTGTGTGTGTGTGTGTGTGTGTGTGTGTGTGTGTGTGTGTGTGTGTGTGTGTGTGTAAATGGGCTTGTGTGTGTGTGTGTGTGTGTGTGTGTGTGTGTGTGTGTGTGTGTGTGTGTGTGTGTGTGTGTGACTGTGTGTGTGCGCGCGTGTGTGCGTGTGTAAGTAGTAGTAGTAGTAGTAGTAGTAGTAGTAGTAGTAGTAGTAGTATAATTGTGGTACTACTGTCCTTTAAAAAAATGTGATGTAAGACGAGAGAGAGAGAGAGAGAGAGAGAGAGAGAGAGAGAGAGAGAGAGAGAGGAGAGTCAATTCTAAAGACTAAAGACTCAAGATGTTTTATTCATAATTATTAAGCATCAACCCATCACGAAAACAAAGAGAGATTACGTATATCTACAGGTATGATAGGTGACATTAACAACCTCAGTTTAAAAAGTGAAGAATGTCTATAACATTCAGGCTTAATCAATGACTCGCCTATACGTTTAAGAGCTGGGCAACGGAGAACAAAATGCGTCTCGTTTTCATGGCTTTCAGTACATAATGGATAATTTCTATCGTTAGATAATCGATAACAATGTAATGCCAACTCAGAAATCCCGACCCTAAATCCAGTCGTGATGTATTTTAGATGTTATCAATATCTAAATGGAAACACGGTTTTACTTAATTAATGTTTCGCCCATACCTCTAAGAGCTGGGCAACGGAGAACAAAACGCGCCTCGTTTTCATGGCTTTCAGTACATAATGGATAATTTCTATCATTAGATAATGATAACAATGTAATGCCAACTCAGAAATCCCCAACCCTAAATCCAGTCGTAATATATTTTAGATGTCAAAAGAAACAAACTGCAGCGTTACTGGAACACGACAAAAAAGCAGAAGAGCACACAAAACAAAGTGTGAAGTAACGCAGTTTTAATGGACGACACAAAACAGGACAAGAAATTTTCGGCAATATGCCTTCCTCAGCGACAAAAAAATACAGACATAAACATACTCCCCTTGTGAAGCCAAAGTGGTGAATCACCAAAGTTTTGATTCACCACTTTGGCTTCACAAGGGAGTATTGTGCATGTTTATGTCTGTATTTTTTGTCGCTGAGGAAGGCATATTGCCGAAAATTTCTTGTCCTGTTTTGTGTCGTCCATTAAAACTGCGTTACTTCACACTTTGTTTTGTGTGCTCTTCTGCTTTTTTGTCGTATTTTAGATGTCATTAATGCAAACACGATTTTTAACTGTGGGCACTGCAAACTGAATCGAATCCAAATCTATTACTAGTTTGGATAAGACTGGACCATGTTTGCCACCGGCGGTGAATAAGCTTTTGCTTGAAACATTGTATAAATCCAGGAACACTTGCAACGCTTTGACTCGCCCAAACAAAACAAAGCCCATATTTAAACAACCATAAGCGAACATTTGCACAGGTTTTCTTACCTCTTGCATCCAGGTCATAGTAGTAGAAAGAAACTCGTGGAGAGCGTGGCAGCAGAGAGTCCTCAGAAGAGAAGCCCCCTTCAAGCAAGTGTTTCGGCCCTTTTCTCCTGACACTCTAGGGGGGTGGGCCACACCCGGTTCATGACTCCGGATGTCCTTCTGCTGCCCCTTTTTTCCCATCTTGGGACGAGCCATGGCTGGGATTCGAACCCATGACCCTCTGGACATGCTCATTTTCCACTTAATGACTCGCACTCTAACCACTGAACCACTGGGGCACCTGATATTTGTAGGGAAATTTAAGCCTTATGAAGTTCACTTTTGTTCCTCCTTGACCAGATCCAGCTTGAACACCTCTCTGCCGCTTCTGCCATTGCTTTCAGGGCTCTGTTTTTTTCCCTCCCTGCAACTGAGAGCTGTTTCATGAGGCTGTATGCAGACGTTCCTACAAACCCCCTAGCTCCAATTTCTGCAGTGAGGACTTTGACCTGATAGCCTTCTCTCCTCAGGCTGTTTGCCAGATCAGCATGAGCTGCCTCCATTCTGTTCTCATATGGCACCGTGAGCTCGATCATGATCAGCTGCTTGGTTGACTGAGAGTGGACTACTATGTCTGGTCTCATGCCATTCTTGTTGATGATCTCTGGGTGACTCTTCCATTCTGGGAGGTCTGCAGTGCATTCCCAGTCATCTGCCCCGTCCAGCAGACTCTGCCTGCATGTTCCGAGTGGCACTGTTGTTCTTGGCCATGATTTGCTACCTCCTGCCGTGAAGAATGTTGCGGGTGCTTTTGGAGTCCTGATTTTCCCTTTTGTGGTGTTGGTACTAGCCCAGACTGCTTGCACAATCTCTTTGAGCACTTGGTTGTGCCTCCATGTGTACCTTCCTTGAGCCAGAGCTACTTTACATGAGCTTAGGACATGCTCCACTGTTTGTTTTTCATGGCAGAGGGGGCATGTAGGATCGTCTGTTTTTCCCCACTTCACCAGGTTTGCATTTGAGGGCAGAAGGTCATATGCAGATCTGAGAATGAAGCTGATCCTGAGAGGGGCCATGTGCCAAATGTCATTCCAAGTGAGACTTCTTTGGAGTGCATTCTCCCACGTTGTCCATTGCCCTTGCTGGCTCTGCTGGACTGCTTTTTGGAGGTTTTTTTGGTCTTCTTCTTTTCTCATCTCCTGAATCACCATGTCTCTTTTGGCTTTTCCTTTGGCCCTTGACCACCATTCAGTTTTGGTCACCCCCAGTCCTTGTCTGTTGGTCTGTGTGTGTCCTGTTATTTCTCTGATCTTGAGACTTTCTTTTGCAGAATCCATCGCCTCTTGAACTTTCCATTTTCAGCCTGTCTTCAGCTGGGGCTTGATTGCTTCTACCGCCTTGTCTCCTGAGTCCTCCAGCATGCTTTGAAGTCTGATCTTCCCTGCTTTGTATTCCTCCAGGATGGATTTCAGTGGTAGTTTCAGCTTTGCTTGGCGACAGTACAGCGCTATGTTAGTGAGACAGGGTGGGACACCAAGCCATTTCCTTGTGAACTTGTTGATTTTGGCTTCAATTGCCTCACTATGCTGGTGCAGATGTCGTATATCATCAGAGGCCATAGGAGCTTTGGTATCAGCATGAACTGCAGACACCAGACCTTGTATTTGCCAGGGAGCCCACACTGGTCAATGGTCTCCAAGCCTTCTTCCGACATCTGTTTGGTTTCTTTTGCTCTTTGTGTGTCTTTCAGGGTATCATCATACCATCTTCCAAGGCTCTTGACTGGCTCTTCTGTGACTGTTGGAATGGCCTGGTTGGCAACACTGAAGACCACAGATTCGGCCACCTTTCCTTTCCTCAGTGATAGATTCCGTGATTTCTTTGGCTTGAACTTCATTCTGGATGAAGCAACTATGTCGTCCAGCCTCTCCAGCACATGACGTGTCTCGTCTTCTCTGGATGAAATCACTGTAGTGTCATCCATGAAGGCCTTGAGAGGGGGCATCTTGTATCCATCGCCAAGGTCAGTTTGTCTTGCGTTGCTTGTTGCTGCTTTCAAGATGACTTCCATTGCCAACACTAACAGTACTGGGGAAATTGCACAGCCCATTGCAATCCCCACTTCCAAGTTGATCCAATCTGCTGTGTACTCCTTGGTAGAGAACCGCATTGAGAAGCCATTGAAGTACTTCTTGAGCATGTCGCGGATGTTCTTTGGCACATGGTACATCTCAAGAGCCAGCTGTATCATCTCATGGTGTACAGATCCATATGCGTTTTCCAGATCAAGCCACACTACGGTCCAGGTCTCTCTTTTCTGTTTTTGCTCTTTGAATTGCGTCCCAGATCATTGTGGCGTGTTCTATACAGCCAGCCACGCCTGGGATGCCACCTTTCTGGACTGACACATCCAAGTACTTGTTTTCCATGAGGTACTTGGTCAGCCTTGCTGCCATGACAGAGAAGAAGATTTTCCCTTCGACGTTCAGTAGTGATATTGGCCTGAACTGGCTGATGTCACTTCAGTTTTGCTCTTTGGGGATGTACACACCATCTGCCGTCATCCACCGGCCGCTGATCTTCTGGTTTCTCCAAGCTGATCGCAGCAGCCTGTGGAGCCATTCCAGCACCTTGGGACATTTCTTGTACAGCTGGTAAGGTATTCCGTTTGGCCCTGGTGATGATTTGGCTGTGGCTTTGTCGACCACCTTCTTGATTTCCGCCAACGTTGGTGGCTTGTCATTGAACTGTTCCTCAGGTTTGGTTGGCCACACCAGACCTTGAATGTCGAATGGTGCTTTGCTCTTTGAGTCAGAGTATGTTTTCCTCAGATGCTGCTCAAGAACTCCTTTGTCCACACTCAGGGTCCCAGATTTTGGCTGCTCAAACAGTGTTCTGGCAAACTGGAAGGGGTCTCTGAAGAAGCGCTCTTGGGTCTTCTTTTTGCTCTTCCTCTTCCTCGCAGATTCCACTTTGCTGAGGGCGCTGTGTTTTGCTTTCAAGTCTTTCCAGAGTTTTTCCAAGCCTTGTTTTTCAGCTGGCAGTGCGGTCTTTATTTGCTTCTTGAGGTTTTTCTTTTGGACCTTGATCTTGTCCATCTCTTCTTGGCGTCTGGATTTCTTTGGAGGTGTTGTCTCTTTGGGTAGTTTAGCTCCATAGGCGTCTCTACATGTGGCGTGCACAACGTCCCCATATGTGGCTAGTTTGTGTTCCAGGATGCTTTTCCCTATCAGTGTCTTTGGACGATTTTTGCATCCAGTTTCTCCCAATCCTCAGTTTCGTTTGCTCGTGGCAGGTTGAGGTTCAGGCGCCTGGCATCGAGGGCCTGTGCAAATTCATCATCCGAACCTACAGTGTGGATGTCCTTGGCACTGTGGTTTAAATCCTGGCCTTGGTCTTCCGACGTCTTATCTGCTGATGCAACATACGACATAGCGTAAGCCTTAGGTGGAATCCTGTAATTCTCCATTTGGAACAGCTTAAGCCAGTAGCGAATACATTTAACAGCAGAAATTATATATATATACTGGATATTGATTTATTTCACTGGTGTCTGCCTGTCTACTCGTAAAAATTTCTTCAAAGCAAATAAATGGACTGATTCACAGTGGACAACAGCATTGTCTAGACCCCATAATTCAGAGTCATACTGCACAATAGGCTGTATTTGAGAATAAAACAATTTCATGAATAAATGAAAGGAGTTGATCAAAACACTTTTAGCTCTGCTTGCAAGGTCTTTGCATCACTATCATGTAACCATTTTTCTTTCACACTTAGATAGCCACCCTTCCGAATTACTATGATATAGCTTTTAATCATTAACTTTAAGCTGAAGAGATGTAGCGGCATTCTGTAGTATATCTATTTGTGTCTGCAGACCTGTAACTGTTTCTGCCATTAAAACAACATCACAGCCAACAACAGAATGAACAATTTAAATGCATCAAGTGAAAATCTAGCACCATGCCTTCCATTGTTAATAACTTCTACCGCTAATTCGTCAATGAAGAGAGAGAATAGAACACGGCTGCACGTATTTCCTTGTATTAACCCTGCTGTGCAGGTAATGTAATCAGTTAACACAGAACCACATCGAACTCTAGCCTTGACATCATTGTACATACTTTAAATGTATTTGGACAATTTACCTCTAGTACCATTTTTCAAGAGAACTGACCAGAGAAGGTTTCGATTTATCGTGTCAAAAGCTTTCTCGAAATCAATTAATGCAGCATAAAATTTACGGTTGTAACAAAACTGTGCTTGTATGAGAGATAGTAAGGAAAACATGTGTTCGATTGTTCAATATCCTTTCTTACATCCAGATTGATAATCACTTCTGATATTGTGGTTTTCCACCCATTCTCGCAATCAATCTGTTATTTATCACAATACCAAATAATTTACTGCTAACAGTACTCAATGAAATTCCTTTATAGTTGTTTCGATTATTGACATCACCCTTCTGGAAACTAGGCTAAATAATAGATTCACACCAGTAGTCAGGATATACACTATTGTCAAATAGCTTATTAAATAATTTCAGAAAAAAAAATGTACAACCTGGTCATTTGAATTCTTAAGAAGCTCAACGATGATGTCATCAGAACCAGCTGCTTTAGTTTTGTTTTGTTTTTTTTTCTTTAATTTTCTAAAAGCTATCAATAATTCTTCTATCAAAAAAAAAATGGACAGTCCATGTGGCTGTCCATTTCGACTTCAGCTGAGTCCTCATTTACTGTGTTGTCAACATCCATCTCCAACATGACTTTAAAATGTTGAAACCAGGAACCAGTATATATACTATTTCTGGGCTGTTTTCTTTTGAGAGATGCATTATGAACAATGTTCCAAAATTCTTTTTGGTTTTGCACTTGTTACAAGTTTATCGAATAAAGCTATTTTTATTGTTTCCACTTCCGCTTTCGTAAATCTTTATGTTCACGTCTTGCAATTTTTTTTTTAAGCAATGATGTTGGAAAGACAACACTTGTAAGAAGCCTCATAAAAACTTCGATTCTAATTGATTTAAAACACATCGTACTAAAAAAAAAAAAAGAAAAGAAAGAAAGACTGAAGTAAAGCTGGAAACATGCTCTTGTATTCTGACCTATTTAAACGCCAATGAATGCAATGAACACATTGTATGTGTTGATTTTCGACACTATGTTAACTCAATGCTCGGCCAGCTGCCGCCTGCTTCACATCGGACTGTGTTGTATATATCTGCGGCTTATAAACCAGTGCGGCTTATTTGTGAAAAAAGTTCAGATTAAAAAAAAAAAATTTAGACCGAACTTTACGGTACATACTCATTTCCCTTTTCTGTTACTGTTTCTATTTTCTTTTCAAATTTCACTGAACGACAAAATATTCGCAACAATCTTGTAATGTGTCTTTTACAAAGTTTACATTCTAAATCAAGCTGCTTACATGACTTTCATTGTTCAATGACATACGTGTTTTCATTGACTCAGCACTTTCCCTTATACAATCATTACAAACTATAAGAACATCATTCACGTTAACATCCATATCAATTAAATCAATTGCAAGATCAAATCAAGTGTGTCTTTCTTCACTGCACAAAATGTTGGTATTAACATCAGCACACTTCTTATCCCATACAAGTTTGGACATAACAATATCCTCTTTTTGCACACAAATAAATATCAGGTGAACATTCCTTTGGAAAAATTAACACATGGTGTCCCTGGCAAACGGTCCGAATCAATACGATCAGCTATGGACAATTTACAAAAGTCAAACAAAATCATAACAAGTTCACGTGAGAAAACGAAATAGTCTATGACACTGCTTGCAGAATCAAATACAAATGTGTTGCAACCATCATAATCGCTTTTACGTCACTCAAAATGCTGAAATATAATGCAGTGCACATATTCAATAATATGTTTCCCGTAGTTGTTCAGAGTACAGTCATTTGATTGTCGGGTCAGACCAGGGGACAAATTATTGAATTGTACGACTAAGGTATCTTTTACAGAATAATCTTGAAAAATGCCAGCAGTTCTATTGTTCAAATCACTATCTAAAATAATATACACATCATTCTGCAACAGAAAATTAAACATTCTTCAGAAGAAAAGAAAAAGAAACACCCGAAGGTGCTGGGGAGGACCCAGAGAAGCACTGTCTTCACCTGCCTTTAGAGCAGTCCTGTACCACCCTTGGAGGCCTGCGCTGTGTTGACGATGGGTACAGGCACGCGCAGGACACTCCATTAAGATATCAAGGGACATAACTGCTCCTGAACAGAAGTAAATCAGACTACAGGATGCAGCTCTTAACAGCCTTAAAGTAGCATCCCCATGGGTGTACCAGCCCGTATTTCATGACTGCAGAGCCCACCGGCGAAAAACCCTCCAGCTGCCGAGCACACCCCACAGACCCAACCACCCCTGCCCACGGACAGATGAAGACAGTGCCACTCCAGACACAGCCAAGCTTTCGCCATACGGTCTTATGTGCCCTCAAGAGAGAATCCAAAGTTGTAGTCTTTCCCACTGTCAACAGGACTTTCCCTGTGGTCAGTGGGTCTTTCCTCACCGTCACTGGACCTTTCTCCAGGGTCAGCCTAGTTTAGGCAAAGAAGAAAAAGAAACACCCGAAGGTGCTGGGGAGGACCCAGAGAAGCACTGTCTTCACCTGCCTTTAGAGCAGTCCTGTACCACCCTTGGAGGCCTGCGCTGTGTTGACGATGGGTACAGGCACGCGCAGGACACTCCATTAAGATATCAAGGGACATAACTGCTCCTGAACAGAGGTAAATCAGACTACAGGATGCAGCTCTTAACAGCCTTAAAGTAGCATCCCCATGGGTGTACCAGCCCGTATTTCATGACTGCAGAGCCCACCGGCGAAAAACCCTCCAGCTGCCGAGCACACCCCACAGACCCAACCACCCCTGCCCACGGACAGATGAAGACAGTCAAGCATACTAATTCCATCGTCAATATCAAACTAAATTTTGAAACGTGATCCTCCTGGAAGTACATACGTACAAACATACAGAATATCCGAATAATTCTTTATCGATCAGAATCAGCATAGTCTATTTCAACACTTTTAATACATGGGAAAAGATAAATTTCTTATTAAACAAACAAGCCCTCCCGATCTTTTACATTGTTTAATGAATTTAACGGCAGGTTTACAAAACAGTCTGTACCCAGAAGATATCTCAAACTGAAATTCTTCAATAAATGTCTCAACTAAAACAAACAAAATCAAATTTATAAGAATATTAGAAATGAAACCAGAATCATGTACTTTATTATAGTAACTCACATTCCATAGCAAAAAAGATAAACGTTTCGATTTTACACAGAGCGTGTAGCACGTGCTCACTCACACTCTGAGTCGATGGCATGACCCTGCCGGCTAGGTCAGAATCGCGGGATTCAAGCGTGTCACCGACATGAGTGACGGCTAAGCGCACAAATGGTGCTCGGTTAATTTTGTTCCCTCTCTTGCTATTACCAGAGGGGAAAATACATCCAGAAAGTGGCCTGCCAACATCCGGTCTGGATTCATGCAGAACATCCCCCTCACCAAGGAAGTATTTCTTACTATCTATAAGTTGGTGGTCCAAGAACGTTGTGGCTTTCTTGCCATCGTTTCTGGGTTTGTTCGTTTTTTCAGATGGGGTGACAGTTAGCGTCTTTGTTCCCTCACTTAGAAGGAGAAGTCCTCCCCGATAAAGACGTTGGTGTCCTGCATTTTCTTTTATACTTTAAGAATGTTGTTGTGTGTGTGTGTGTGTTTTTTTTGTTTGTTTGTTTGTTTTTGTTTGTTTGTTGTTGTTTTTTTTTGTTTGTTTGTTTGTTTGTTTGTTTGTTTGTTTTGGGGGGGGGTTGGGGTGTTTGTGTAAAAAGTGCATCTTGCAGTGGTCGGGGAATCTGGTCTGGCCTGTCAAAAGATGGATCCTGTCAAATTCGTCGTCAGTGCTAACATCGTATCAAATACCTAACTGGACTACATAACAAATAACATTAAAAGCAAAACTAGTGTGGGAAACAACATCAATCATAGACAAACCTGATAAACATGATAAGTATGCCCTGAGAAACACACACACTCTCATAAAAAAAATGCCTCTTGATATGTTTTTTTTCGCCACATATACTTTTTGTTGAAGCATTACATTTAATTCTGAGATCAGCTAGCTACAGTCGATAACATGTTGAAATGACGTTTCTGTATTGATACATATCAAGAATTTACAGCTTTGAGTGCTTTTGATATAATCAATACTGAAAAGTTGACTATTTTGTGTTTTAACATAGGAGCTAAGGTTCTTAGGATTATTTCTAAAACAGTCCAAAGCCACTTGTCAAACCATTTGATGACTATCTTGTTGAGTGAAGTATATAGAAAGTTGGTGAGAACACATTTCAGTTCAAGCACTTTTTTTGTCGCACATCTCTCATCGAGTTCATTACCCAAGATTCCACAGCGTGAAGGAATCCAAAAGAAAGTTACGTCAGATGCTTTACATATCAAGATATGAATAAAATGACAAATATCTTTTAAAATAAAATCCTCTGAATACGACTTGCAGAACTTTAATGTACTGTAATACTCACATTGAATCTACGCAGAATACCACTTGAAAAATTAACCGTGATAAGTCAGATATGTCAAGGCCATGAGTTACAGCTGTCATTTCAGCAAGGAATATAAATCTATATTTTTCCAATGAAATATGACTTTTCTACTTTCAATAATGGAAAAACAAAAGCAGACCCAGCTTCTTTATTTTTGTCACTGTGCCATTTGGTAACATCTTAAGATGGTTTGTTTTCCAAATGTATCTTTGTTGAACACAATAAGAAGTAAGGTTGATCAGGGTTTTTCTTCGCATCAGTGTGATCAAGATCGAAACTTTACTCTGTCTTTTTTCACAGTTTGGAAAAGTATCTATAAAAGACGTCTTTGCCAATGATTCAATAAATACGCCAGTTTCCTTCAACACATTTGCAATATAGGAATGGTGGATAATGAGGTTATCTTTTTTACTGTCTTTGAATAATGTGATTCTGGATTCAGGTATATGTTTGTTTTTCCTTCACACCTTCCATGGTTGAACATTTCATAACATAGTTTGCTACTATGAGATTCCTACATTCATTTAATGGTAAAACATCGATTTCTCTGTATGTGTTCCAATAGTAGATGCATGGACTGGGACTCCTAGGCATAATCTAAAAGTTTTACTGTCAGTACTTTGCAATCTTTGTGATAAATATTTGGGCGCACTAAAGAAAGCCTCTGGAGCATATACTAACTTAGAACGGATTAGTGACATGGGCTAAGTGCTTCAACGTCTTTACATCCTGACACCAGCTTTGTTTGCTCAAAATCTTAAGAGAATTCAAGCTTTTTCTTGCTTTGTTTAAGAGATAATTAATATGAAAATTCCATGTCACTGTGATTGTGAAATATGCCCTTAAGAATTTTACCATGCGTGCATATTCAAGTGTTATTCCATCAAGCTGTAAAGATGACAGATCAGGGGGATAATCTCCATTGTTGAATAAAACCATACATGTCTTTTTGTGGGAAATTTTCGGACCATTCGTAAATAAGTACCTGCTAGAATTATCGAGCACCGCCTGATAAAGTTTTCTGTACTAATCTATTGATCTTTTTGGTGTAGTTTTTTCGTATGCAAGCATTTATCCACATATACAGATCATCAGCATCCTAAATAACTATAGCATTTTTAGTCACGAGTTTTGGGAGATCACATAGCAATATCTTAACTAACATAGGCGCTGTAACAGAATCTTGAGACATGCCCAGTTCCAGTTAATTACAACGAATGGGAATTTTCTGTTCTGACTTGTAAACTCCTCTCGGATCGACATCCTTTGATATAGTTGTAGAAATTTCCAGATATACCGATCGCCTTTAATTTGTATAACTTTTCTAGCAAGCTGTACAGTATCAAAGGCCTTTTTCATATTAAAGAATGTAGCTAGGACGCTCTTTTCTCTAGCAAATTGATACTTACTTTGTGTTGATAATTTGACAACATGATTAGTGATTCATCTTCCTTTCTTTTCATCACAAAATAAGTAAGCCTATTTAGCACATTTGTTCCATAAATTTTGCAAGATGAGAAGTCAGAGCTACAGGCCGGTAATTATTAATGTTTGTGGTAAACTTACCATGTTTTACAATCGGAATAATAACTGTTTTCAAGTGACTGGCATAGTTCCATGTCTCCAAATCTTTTGAAACAACTGTAATAAAAAGCGAAGAAAGATTCCTGGCAATTTTTAGCATTTCATTTGAAATGGCATCTAATCCAATTGTTGTCGTTTTGTTGCCAATTACAGAGATGGAATGATGTACCTTTTGTGTGATTAGGGGTGCATTTGTGTAAAGATCATTATTTGAAAGCAGTTTATAATAATTTTTTCTTCCTTTTTCCGATGATGTTTGCATTCTTGTGGAAGACTTTTTAGGTGCACTGTCTTAAAAATATATCAGCAAACGCTTTTGATTTTTCAAATGATGTAGGGGTCTTCTTATTCTCTAAATCAATGATGTATCTTGAGAGATTTATTCTTTTTTCATAAGTGGATTTTTTCCTATACATTTTGGCGGTCTTTATGACAAGAAACTTCTCTTGCACAGAACGATGGCCAGTACACCTGCTTTACTTTTGCAATAACTCCGTTATAGTGTGCCTTTGCTCTTGTCATTTTTATGTGATATTCTTCACTTTTGTCTTTAATGTATTGCTTGTAATTTTGTATTGTTTAATGTAATTTTCTTCAAAGCTACAGTTTCTTTGCAATCTTTAGTTCACCACACATTTCCGGTATGGCGTGTTTTTTGCACATTTTGCGAAGCAATTATTTTCGGCCGAAAGTATTATTTTGTTGAATATTGAATACGTAATATTCGTATCCGCTCCATTCCCACAATATTCTCTCTATGTAGGCCTATGCCCGAAAGAAGTGATTTGTTTTGCATTTATCTCAGTCGGAAAACTTATAAGAATATTTAGGTATTTTGTTCTCTTGTACGTCTTGGATGTCGGGTGTTTTATTAATCATCTTTATAATTGGCAAACGATTACTTTCAAGAGTGTACTTGTAAGTCAGCTACGTGCAGACAAAGACTAACTGTGAAGAAATCAAAGATAGTTCTATAGCACCTGCCCTATGAGAAAGAATACCTGGAATTTCAGTTATACTTCTATCATTCAGCAAGCACAAGATGGAGTCGACCACGTTTTCAACAAAATAGTTGCTACATAAAGAAAGAGCAACCCTTTTCCTAACATGGAGAATGGGTACTAAGCCATAAGACATTTTCATTTTTGTTTTCTCCAGCATTTAACCATTTTCTGTTTTCGTCATTTTGGTCCTTTAGGCAAACAGACAGAGACAACATTGAGGATAATGTTGTTATTAACTTTTTCACTTGCCGAGCATGAATACAAATATGACAGATCTGATGGTGCATGTGGTGGTCGTTGGGAATGTTCAGCGCCTTCTCCAACATAAATACTAGTGTTGATTTTTTTTTTTTAATCAGAAACTCTACTATAAACAGGTGGATAATTAAAATGGGATCGTCTTGGCAATTTCGATTTGCTCACGTTTAGTGACTGCAAAGTCAAGATTATGATACGTATGATTTGCCAGGTGTTGAATCAACAGTGTCTCATTTGCCGGTACTGATCTGGCATTCCACAGTAAAATTTTAATAGATCTTCACAGGCATGTTAGAATATCATTAATACGACAATACCAGTTCAACTCGTGAGGAAAAAATAACAGGATGAAATGAACACCGAAGAAACGAGCAGCTGTCTCTTTAGGTACAGCCGTGAGACGGATGAAGAGAGAGAGAGAGAGAGAGAGAGAGAGAGAGAGAGAGAGAGAGAGAGAGGAAAACTGTGGTGGTGTTGTATGCTTATAAAACAAACACGATTGTGCTGAAATCAAAGCCGATTGAAACTAGATCTACCGCCAGTCTCCCAGGGCATCATAGTAGTTACACTATGCATTCCTCTCTTGAAGAAAAGTTCAATCTAGATGTCTTGGGAAGGACGAAAATCCCCTGGGCGGATGAAGCACGGTCTCTACTTGTCTTCTTCGGTGTTGTCCAAAACAGCCGCCCGATTGTCTCCCAACGTCGCCGGAGAGCACGCTGGCTCCTCCCTGAGTCGGGTGAAGTCGTCTCTCAATGTCCGGGTGTTCGGCTGCAGACTGGCATGATTAATGAATGACACGTTATAAACACCAACAGCTATGAACTCGTAAGAGCATTGAACAGCTCTCTTTTGACCTCAAGATCTGGGTTACCAACAGGAACGATCTTACTAACTACAACGTTGGCTGTAGGGTTTCAGTGGCAACTGCTTTTATAGATACGGCGAAATCATAACTAGAAACTCTTGGATCCTTGGGCTGTTGTTTTTTCATATATCATTGACACAACACAGGATTACTGTGGCGTCCACTGATCAGTGGAGGAGAGAGCTGTTTCAAGTGTTGGTCTTTAGTAGTAGTAGTAGTAGTAGTAGTAGTAGGGACCGGCTTTTTGGCCTTTGGCCTTACGGCCTATTTGCGTCCCCTCATTATTTTTCAATTTTATTTCGGTCTGGTTGCATGCCTATCTTATAAATAACATTATATTCAATCCACACTAAAGAAAAGGTCTTTCAATTTAGGGTCTTCATCTAGGAGTTTTTTTTAAAGCTGTTGATGTCAGGTACATATTTGGTGTTAGTAGGCAGTGCATTCCAATAATTAACAATTCTGAAAGCAAAACAAGACTTTCTTTTGTTAGTATGGCAATGTCTGATAAAAATCTTGCCTTCATTATTTCTCGTGCAACCCACTTCTGAGAATTTGAGAAGCACATGCACATTAACATCATCATAATTATGGAATATTTTAAAAAATTAGATTAGGTCTCCTCTGATCCTCCTTCCTTTCAGTGAGTGTAATTGGAGATAATGTAATCTTTCTTTATAGTTTAAATTACTACACTCTTTCAGGATTTTAGTAGCTCGCATTTGTACATTTTATCTTTTTTTTCCCCATTTTATCATTAAATCGTTGGTGGTGAAAGCTTTCCTCAATACGGTTTCGAAGCCGTAAGAAAGACCCAGTCTCTTCCCATTCATTCCATTCAGGACCGAGTCATGCAAAAGCATTACCGAAAGAATGTCTTGTACTTCTTACTTTTCTCCCCCCCCCCCCCCCCCCCCCCCCCCCTTCTATTGCAGTTAAAAGTTTGACGTCATTGTTTCCTAGTTGCAAAGCGAGGCGACTGCAGGCGAAAATCTAAACAAATCCTCATAATTTTAAGCACTGCATCCGCTAAACATGAACAATAGAATCACAAGACAAAACACGACGACGCGTTTCGACCTTTTGGGTTTATTCAGGTACGATAAACAACACTCATGACAATGAAAACGAAGAACGAGCAATCAGTTAGCAATTTCGGCGCAAAATGGGCGTTGAATGAAAACGAGGCCGTCGAGAAGGAGACAACGCGAGTTAAAATAGTAATGATGATAGCAATATTATATCAATAATGATAATGACAATAACAAAATATTGAAAAGACAATAAAGATAGGGTTACTAGCGCTTTTTGTGATGATATGACAATTGCAATTGTGGTATGAGAGAAACGAGAGGGGTTAGAGAATTGCCAAACAGCATGGTTGTAGTGGAAACAGTGTTAATGGCGATGCTGATGGTGATGATAATGGTAATGATAGTAATATCAACAATAACACTGGTTCCCCTGCCCCCTTCCTCCTTTTTTTTTAACCCCTTCTCCCCTGCTCCAATAATACTGTTAACCTTTCACTCATTGATCATCCCTTTAGCCTGTTCATCTACATTTAATATTATTAACATTACTATTTCTCGTGAGCGTGTTCGTTCTGTTCGTGTTCATGCGTAATAGGAAGATATGGAGATTTATGTTTACAATAAACGAACTGGGAATGGTGGGATAGAAAGGGATGGGATTAAATGGAAGACATATGATTTAGATCGTTTACATGTCAGTATATTAAAATCTTAATTGGTCTATATATTGGTAAGAATTATGGACTTTGTATGAACAACATTTCAATCTAGTTCATTTAGCTACTTAGTTTATTTTATCACCATTCGGTGTCACTCTACTTTCATACTTTACTGGCTAGCTTTGGTGAAAGCTGGAGACAAAAAACGTCAAAGCCTCTCTCTCTCTCTCTCTCTCTCTCTCTCTCTCCTTCGTATTTGGGCTATGGC
>CM065718.1:39096356-39121356 GCA_033310375.1 Conus canariensis
TTGTTCAAAAGTATGATCGAGCGTGTTTCGATGTACGTGTTACTTTTCTTCTGGAACTCATTTCTATCCGTGTTTCGGGTCGTGCAAGTAGCCAAATCGTGACTCGCCACGGAGATTGCCGAGCACAGTACGGAAAGAGACGAGAGTCGGGGATTCCGCAAGTGACGTATAAATGCCAAGACTACCGTGAATGAAAGACATGTCCCTAAAAACTTTCGCTATGAGGACGTAAAACTCAACAATTTTCCGGCGATAATGGCAGATGCTCCCAGCTACGAGTCAAGTTCCAACGAAGAGGACATCGAACGTGAAATTTTCACTGAAGTGTATGGAGTTCAGCCGTACCAGTTTGAACCTACAGCTCCTTGTACAGTACCACCTCCCTCGCCATCAGACGCTTGTGTTTCTTTCCAGGCTGTTCGACATTTTACAGGTTGACCGTATTATGTGCATGTACTCACATACGCACGACACAGATAGTACATGATATAAACATGCACATACATACATCTGTTCACACACACACACACACACACACACACGCGCGCGCGCGCGCGCGCGCACACACACACACATTACCGTAGTATGTACATAACTTTAAAATGATTATGTGATAAACCAGATTTTCCTTCAGTTGTTTAGATCTATCAGATAATGTCTTTTCCTTTGAACAGGAGTTTGTCAGCTACTGCATCATCACACAAATTCTCTTCCCTGCTGTAGAAATCTTTTCAATAGCTGCTCACTTTCAGCCCCCCCCCCCCCCACCCCCACCCCCCACCCCCACCCCTTTTTTTTTTTTTTTTTACATTCCTCATTTTCAAACACACTCTCTCCACTTAAATTCTGAAGTCCCACAACGACAATTAGAATCTGAGGGGTATTTTACAATATATTGCAGTCAAAGCTTCTGGCTGTTATTGTAAAAACTGATGCGTGACGTGCCGTACATCAGATCTAAGCTGCAGATCTAAGCTCATTATTCTCTTACTCACCAGGGCAGTTTATAGCATACATACATACCACACCTGCATATAGCTTAAAATGCACACTAAGTCACCATCCTGTATCCAAATACTGATAAATAATTCACTTACCAAAGCATATGGTTGTTGGGCGAAAACTTGAACTTGCAGGGGTGCCTGATGTTCAGCAATGTCCTGAAAAATAAAAACCCAAACTATTATTCACTGGAGTCCAACTAGTTGTCATTTGTGGACATGGACACTTTCTTGTTAATAAGAATCGTAACTTCAGTTTTGTTGGAAACAGTAACAGCAGAGAAAAAAAATCAATCACAAACATGCAACAGTTTCAGTGGCAGCAGGCAGTGTGACTGACTGACTGCCACTATGACAATAACAATGTATGTTTCGGTTTGATGCCAACACTCAACAAAAACCAACAACTATCTTTACAACCAACCATACACTGAGAATGAAATGAAAGACAAAAAGATCAACCACCCATTCCACAAACCTTACCTTCTTTACGTCTCTGAGTTTGGCTCTCTTGCTCCTGACAGAATCCGTGTCACTGTTGCGTTTGAGGCTTGCACTTGCAGCTGGCGAATGAACAGAGAGTACTTTAATACATTTTTCTGTTATAATAGTTGGCACACCATCCTCTTTCAGCTGTCTTCGGACCCGAATTCCAGCTTCCACCTTTACCTCGGCTTCCAGGTGTGTTGATCTTGGAAACTGTGCTCTTCGAAGTGACGACCGCAAATGGCATAACTGTCCCGAAGAACAAAATCTTTCCTCGTTGTGGTGACAAAATTTATGCACAATCGCCTAAACTGGCTGGAAGCACCTGGAAAAGCATGAACGCTTACTCTGCTTATTTTCTGATGAAATTCCGCAACCAGACACAGCACACATTTGCCCCATCTCACTTCAGCCGAACACGAAGAGCGACTTGGCTTTTCGACGTCATCAATCGGGAACCCCCCTTTTATCGAAATCGAGGCTGTCGTTCCTGTTTCAGCCTCTCGCTTTCCCAATCCGCAGGAAATGCTGCTCTCACTGCAAGATGAGAGCACAGGCGGCTGATTCGGGGCTGGGTTTCGCAATACGACCACATACCAAAACTGTGTATTTGGTCAAAATAGATTTGTTAAAATGGGTGAGAACCCCTTTAACGTTAATTCATTGCAGAAGGGAGATCAAGCAGAATGTTTTTGTTGAGAGAGTTAAGCATTGTTTACCTTTATTTAGGGATGCTCTGGGATAACATATTTCACAAGATGTTAGATTTGTTTGGTTTGTTGCTTTCTTTTCTTTTCTTCGTTAAAAGATATATATTTCTTCTTTCCTGGCATATTTCTCTGATGGGGTCTTTCTCTCTCTCTCTCTCTCTCTCTCTCTCTCTCTCTCTCTCTCTCTCTCTCTCTCTCTCTCTCTCTCTCGTGTGTGTGTGTGTGTGTGTGTGTTGGTTCGTTTTTGCTCTTTATTTTGATTTTTTTTAAATACTTAATTTGCATTATCATGCATTTTCCAGTTTGCGAGTGAAGAATAAATAATTGGTGTTAGATTTATTTATACTTTTTTTTTTTTTACGCCATTACACTGAAATCCCAATTAGCGTCAGTTTGAAAAATGTTCGCTTCTAGTTCTGGTGTGTGTGTGTGTGTGTGTGTGTGTGTGTGTGTGTGTGTGTGTGTGCGTGTGTGCGTGCGTGCGTGCGTGCGTACGTGCATGCCTTCCTGCCTGCCTGCCTGCCTGCCTGCGCGCGCATTTTATCTCTTCCTCTTCGTCGCTCCTACCTCATTTTCATTTTGTTCCTCCTCCTTTTCCTTTATCTTATTCTTTTTGTAGCAGCATTCGCCAATGCTGACGTTGACAGTAAAAGACGGGCACACTCATTAACAAGAGAGAGAGAGAGAGAGAGAGAGAGAGAGAGAGAGAGAGAGAGAGAGAGAGAGACAGACAGACAGACAGACAGACAGAGACAGAGACAGACAGAGAGGCAGACAGATAGGTAGACAAATGCGTTGTATACATTGTCAGCCTAAAGCAATTTGTTTTCCAAGCTTTCAAAATAATGTTGCAATTTTTTTTCTTCCAGCTATAAACTCTTTGGTTCTACACGATATTTCAGTTTACTAATAGAGCCTATCAAAAAACAGAATGAAACAACAGATTGGATCAATGTGTGCGTTTGGTATAAAATCTACTAGTGGTTGAAGGATCAGTCAGCCGCAGATTAAATGAATACAGTTCTTTTTGTTCATTAAATCATCAGTGTTTGCAAGAATTTGTCAAAGGCCATACAGTACCAAAACATGTTTGTACTAGTGTTCTTTGATGTGTTACAAAGACAACGTCAACTATTGTTCAGCAAGCCTATATCCTTCAGTACAACATTAACTTCAATGTATATGTGTGTAAGCCTTAATCAGAGTAGAGTCCTATTTTTTGCAACAGGAGTTTGTTAAAATATTAACATCGGAAGGTTGTTTTTTCTGTGAGTTTATTTTTTACGTCCTATTTCATTTTTACAGCATTTTTGGGTAGATGTGATTGATAATAAGTAATAAGTAAATCAATATAATTTTGTCCCTTGAAAATAGAATGTCAGTTGTTTTTTTTTTAATGTTCTAATACTATTTTAATGTGATTTTTTTTCAACATATGTACTCGATTATTGCTGCTTCGCAACTAGAAAATATTACAAAATGTAAACTTACATTGGACTTTTGTTGAAACTGTTCATAAAGAAATAAACTGTAGATTTTCGAAAATGAAATGCGGTTTACAATATACCCCTCTGTTTTTCCATGCTTGTCACACAATGCTGATTTCTCAGTCTGTCTAACAGACGAGGTAAAGTCATGGCTATAATACTAGTTTTCATCCAAACAGATGTCAAAGTTAACAGGACATGATAATGATTGACTCGACCAAAATTCTTCGAAAAGTGGAAAGGAAAGAGGAAGTCTGGATCGGTATTTTATAATGAGAAGCCTCTAACTGACCAATCTCATATGCATGTACTGTTCTGGACATGCAGGTGTCACATGTAACAAGCGAGAAGACATAATGATTGGCGAGGCAACAAGGACAAGCGAGTTAAACTAAACCGATGACATACGATAACAAGCCTAAACAATCACCATACGAGTAGTCCACCTGGCAGAGCTGAATATTAAGAGACAAAACTGGCCGTACATCCAGACTAAAAGTAAGAGTAAGAACCATCACCAACCAAGCAGATGTTGGCATAATCTCAAAACACACCGTAAAAACCTCTGGAAAATGAAACACTCATACTGGACTTTTCCAAAAGCAGACATAAATCAGTGATCACATTGTTACAGAAATAACACATTCTTAGACTCCCAGTTTCCTGCTTTGCTTACTGCAGTAAACTTAAGTGTGATAGATATACAGTTAGACAGACAGATGAGATGAGATAAGGTAAGGAAAAGTGAGATAAGATACGAGAAGGTAAGATAAGATAAGATAGATAGATATCGAAGCGTGTGAGTGCATGCATGGGCGCGTGCGTGCGTGAGTGCATGCGTATGAACTCTGCGCACCATGTTATTGTGTTGGTTCGGATGAGGAATTTGCACAGGCCCTCGATGCCAGGCGCCTGAAACTCAACCTGCCACGAGCAAACGAAACTGAAGATTGGGAGAAACTGGATGCAAAAATCGTCCAAAGACTCGATGCACTGATAGGGAAAAGCACCCTGGAACACAAACTAGCCACATATGGGGACATTGTGTATGCCACATGTAGAGACGCCTATGGAGCAAAACTACCCAAAGAGAAAACACCTCCAAAGAAATCCAGACGCCAAGAAAAGATGGACAAGATCAGGGTCCAAAAGAAAAACCTCAAGATGCAAATGAAGACCGCACTGCCAGCTGAAAAACAAGGCTTGGAAAAACTGTGGAAAGACCTGAAAGAAAAACACAGTGCCCTCAGCAAAGCGGAATCTGCGAGGAAGAGGAAGAGCAAAAAGAAGAAGACACAAGAGCGCTTCTTCAGAGACCCCTTCCAGTTTGCCAGAACACTGTTTGAGCAGCCAAAATCTGGGACCCTAAGTGTGGACAAAGGAGTTCTTGAGCAGCATCTGAGGAAAACATACTCTGACCCACAGAGCAAAGCACCACTCGACATTCAAGGTCTGGTGTGGCCAACCAACCCTGAGGAACAGCTCAATGGCAAGCCTCCAACGTTGGCGGAAATCAAGAAGGTGGTCGACAAAGCCAGAGCCAAATCATCACCAGGGCCAAACGGAATACCTTACCAGCTTTACAAGAAATGTCCCAAGGTGCTGGAGTGGCTCCACAGGCTGCTGCGATCGGCTTGGAGAAACCAGAAGATCAGCGGCCAGTGGATGACGGCAGATGGTGTGTACATCCCCAAAGAGCAAACCTCAAGTGACATTAGCCAGTTCAGGCCAATATCACTACTGAACGTCGAAGGGAAAATCTTCTTCTCTGTCATGGCAGCAAGGCTGACCAAGTACCTGATGGAAAACAAGTACTTGGATGTGTCAGTCCAGAAAGGTGGCATCCCAGGCGTGGCGGGCTGTGTAGAACACGCCACAATGATCTGGGACGCAATCCAAAAAGCAAAAACAGAAAAGAGAGACCTGGACGTAGTGTGGCTTGATCTGGCAAACGCATATGGATCTGTGCCCCATGAGATGATACAGTTGGCTCTTGAGATGTACCATGTGCCAAAGAACATCCGCGACATGCTCAAGAAGTACTTCAATGGCTTCTCAATGCGGTTCTCTACCAAGGAGTACACAACAGACTGGATCAACTTGGAAGTGGGTATTGCAATGGGCTGTGCAATTTCCCCAATACTGTTCGTGCTGGCAATGGAACTCATCTTGAAAGCAGCAACAAACAACGCGAGACAAACAGACCTTGGCGATGGATACAAGATGCCTCCTCTCAAGGCCTTCATGGATGACACTACAGTGATTTCATCCAGAGAAGACGAGACACGTCATGTGCTAGAGAGGCTGGACGACATAGTTGCCTCATCCAGAATGAAGTTCAAGCCAAAGAAATCACGGAGTCTCTCACTGAGGAAAGGAAAAGTGGCCGGATCTGTGGTCTTCAGTGTTGCCAACCAGGCCATTCCAACAGTCACAGAAGAACCAGTCAAGAGCCTTGGAAGATGGTATGATGATACGCTGAAAGACACACAAAGAGCAAAAGAAACCAAGCAGATGGCGGAGGAAGGCTTGGAGACCATTTACCAGTGTGGGCTCCCTGGCAAATACAAGGTCTGGTGTCTGCAGTTCATGCTGATACCAAAGCTGCTATGGCCTCTGATGATATACGACATCTGCACCAGCATAGTGGAGGCAATGGAAGCCAAAATCAACAAGTTCACAAGGAAATGGCTTGGTGTCCCACCCTGTCTGACTGACATAGCGCTGTACTGTCGCCAAGCAAAGCTGAAACTACCCCTGAAATCCATCCTGGAGGAATACAAAGCAGGGAAGATCAGACTTCAAAGCATGCTGGAGGACTCAGGAGACAAGGTGGTAGAAGCAATTAAGCCCCAGCTGAAGACAGGCAGAAAATGGAAAGTTCAAGAGGCGATGGATTCTGCAAAAGAAAGTCTCAAGATCAGAGAAATAACAGGACACACACAGACCAACAGACAGGGACTGGGGGTGACCAAAACTGAATGGTGGTCAAAGGCCAAAGGAAAAGCCAAAAGAGACATGATGATTCAGGAGATGAGAAAAGAAGAAGACCAAAAAAGACTCCAAAAAGCAGTCCAGCAGAGCCAGCAAGGGCAATGGACAACGTGGGAGAATGCACTCCAAAGAAGTCTCACTTGGAATGACATTTGGCACATGGCCCCTCTCAGGATCAGCTTCATTCTCAGATCTGCATATGACCTTCTGCCCTCAAATGCAAACCTGGTGAAGTGGGGGAAAACAGACGATCCTGCATGCCCCCTCTGCCATGAAAAACAAACAGTAGAGCATGTCCTAAGCTCATGTAAAGTAGCCCTGGCTCAAGGAAGGTACACATGGAGGCACAACCAAGTGCTCAAAGAAATTGTACAAGTAGTCTGGGCTAGTACCAACACCACAAAAGGGAAAATCAGGACTCCAAAAGCACCCGCAACATTCTTCACGGCAGGAGGCAGCAAATCATGGCCAAGAACAACAGTGCCACTCGAAACATGCAGGCAGAGTCTGCTGGACGGGGCAGATGACTGGGAGTGCACTGCAGACCTCCCAGAATGGAAGAGTCACCCAGAGATCATCAGCAAGAGTGGCATGAGACCAGACATAGTAGTCCACTCTAAGTCAACCAAGCAGCTGATCATGATCGAGCTCACGGTGCCATATGAGAACAGAATGGAGGCAGCTCAAATCTACAAGACTGAAAAGTATGCTGATCTGGCAAACAGCCTGAGGAGAGAAGGCTATCAGGTCAAAGTCCTCACTGCAGAAATTGGAGCTAGGGGTTTGTAGGAACGTCTGCATACAGCCTCATGAAACAGCTCTCAGTTGCAGGGAAGGAAAAAACCAGAGCCCTGAAAGCAATGGCAGAAGCGGCAGAGAGGTGTTCAAGCTGGATCTGGTCAAGGAGGAACAAAAGTGAACTTCATAAGGCTTAATTTCCCTACAAATATCAGGTGTCCCTGTGGCTCAGTGGTTAAAGCGCGAGTCATTAAGTGGAAAATGAGCATGTCCAGAGGGTCATGGGTTCGAATCCCAGCCATGGCTCGTCCCAAGATGGGAAAAAAAGGGGCAGCAGAGGGACATCCGGAGTCATGAACCGGGTGTGGCCCAACCCCCCTAGAGTGTCAGGAGATAAGGGCCGAAACACTTGCTTGAAGGGGGCTTCTCTTCTGAGGACTCTCTGCTGCCACGCTCTCCACGAGTTTCTTTCTACTGGCTTAGCAGTTGTAGTTTAACGTCAGTGAACTACTCTGCGTGCGTCCGTCCGTGCATGCGTGCGTGTGTGTGTGTGTGTGTGTGTTGTGTGTGTGTGTGTGTGTGTGAACTCTGCGCACCATCTTATCGTGGCTTAGCGTTTGTAGTTTAACGTCAGTGAACTATTCTGCGGACAATGACACCCTTGATGAAACTGAAACTGAAACCTTCCTGTATCGCACGATTGGCAAACACTAACTCTGGATGGAATCCATAAGAATTACTACAATTAAAACTGGAGATAAGAAAACTTTTAATGCCAAAATACCTTTGTCCAAACTACAAATTAGTGTTGCCAGTATTTTTTTCTTTTGTTTGTTTGTTTGTTAGATTTTTTTTCTTTCTCAACATTCGTAACAATCGGGAAAATGACTGTTGTGATCCAGTTGTGCGCGGTGTTATCTGAAATTTTCGCTGCCAAGTATTTTTTCTTTTTGACGAAGAAGGACACTGATATACAATAATTTTCATATTGAATTTTACCAGAGGAGTATTTACTTTGTGCGCTTTTATGATGTATGAAGAGAACATATTCGTCGAAAACTTGCTCATGTGCATTGCATTGTATACAGATCTCTTTTACTCTACACTTTGTTTTGAATGCTCATGTCCATCCATGCTTTTTAAAACAAGCGGTTCATATCACCGTTTCTGATGTGCAGTACTTCTATTTATTTCCCCTTCTTCCTTATATTACATACATTTGTAACAGTAATTTTCCAAAGCCCCGAAGAAGATATGGTGGATTACGCAATGAGAGTCATAACGGAAAGAGAAATATTCAAAAAGACTCCAGCCATCAAGCCATCAACGACGTACATGAAACACGACTTCAAGACTTGCGCACGTAATTCCGATTGCTACTTCATAAATATTCATCATGGCTGCAACGGGAGAGGGAGGATGAAGAAGGAGGGGGAGGGAGGGGGGGGGGAGGGCTTAAGTTTTCACAAGCACCAGACCTCCGGTCCAGCGGAGACTGAAAGCAGCATGGCGCAGCATAGAAATGAAGCGTTCTGCACCTCCACTGAACATCTCACATCTGGTTCACGCTAAGGATGCTAAGAGTGGATTTACCAGGCGGGAAGAAAAATGGCCCCTACGTTTCCGTATCCTGCGCACAGATGTCGTCTTGGAGAGCAGGATGAGGTTCTGGCTCCTACAGGCTGATTGGCTGAGTGGTTAGCTGGTTGGTTCGTTCCTGCTGGGTCATTGGTTTGTTGACTAGCTGGATAGTTGGTAAATATATTTGAAGTCTGTTCAACAAATTGGAGTATTTATTTAGACTCCAGGTAAAATGAAGTGTTATTACATAGCCACAGATCAACAATCATGAACAGACAAAAAGCAAAGAAGAGAGAGAGAAAGAGAGAGAGAAGAGAGAGAAGAGAGAGAGAGAGAGAGAGAGAGAGAGAGAGAGAGAAACAGTTCAAATAGAGGAACAGTTCAAATAGATAGACAGTTTCTTTAAAAGAATGGAATGATCAACAAAATCAAACGCCTTTTTGAAGTCAAGAAAGACAACTCCTGTTATTTGTGACAGGTCCATCTTTGAAAGCCATGAGTCACACATTCGTGATAATGTTGTGTTGCAGAAGTGATTAGATCCGAATCCAGATTGGAAAGGGTGAACTGATTTGTTTTTCTCCATGAACGAAAATACACGTGCGTGTATGTGTCTTTCGAGGGGTTGGACAGAATTGATAGTAAGGATATAGGTCTGAAATCATTTAGATCTGACGAATCATTTGATTTTGGAAGGGGGATCACTTTGGCATTTTTGAACGCTTGAGAGAAGACATTGGCTTCAATATGTGAATTATATATGTATGTAAAAAACGCAATAATGTAAGGCAGAGCGAGTTTGAGTAGAAATGCAGGCGTGTTCTCGGGACCTATGGGCTTTTTTATTGTTTAACTGCGCTGTGTGCATTCATATTGATGTACAGCAAGAGGAGGAATATGGAACGAGTAACTGGATCCAAGTCTTTGTTTGTAAAATGATTTAAAGACATCAGACATGTATATTCATTAGATACTCTTATAGTCTGTGAACCTTGAGTGAGAATGTTTAATAATGACAGAAAGTGTGTGTTATGTTTGTCCACAGTCGAGTTTGTTGTTGAATTCTGTGAATCTGTACGCTTTTTGCGTACAATGGTGTGAATTCATGTATGCCGAATCTAAAAAATGCCATCGATTCGGCAAATAAAATGAAAAATAACACAGAGAAAAATGAGGGTGACAAAAGGAAATCTTGTAACTGTACCAAAAAAGAACAGTGCCCTCTAAGCAACAAATGCCTTTACAGCAACATTGTGCACCAAGCCACTGTAACATCAGAGAACGCAGAAGAAACATATGTAGGTATCACTGGTAACCAATTCAAAACTAGATATGCAAACCATAAACAATCATTCAACAAAGAAAAATATAAAAACCAAACAGAACTGAGTAAATATATCTGGAAACTTAAAGACAAAAACACAGACTACAACATATCTTGGAAAATCTTAAAAAGAGCAGCACCATACAACAACACTTCAAAAAGATGTAATCTATGCCTAACAGAGAAATACATCATACTATGTAAACCACAATTAGCAACTTTAAATATCAGAACAGAAATGGTTAACAATTGCAGACACAGATGGAAGTTCCTAACAGTGAACAAAAACACCTGAAACACATGTAGCACGGGGAAAAACAGCAGCAAGCTATATATACACACAACACTGGCAATACAAGCTCACTACACCCTGACGACCGCACTGACAGCGCGAAACAGATCTGTAGGTTTTAAGCTTGATTTTAACTTGCTTTTAATACAGTATATATATATATATATATATATATATATATATATATATATATATAATATATATATATATATATACCTGCACATTTTACAATATTGTTCATGTTCTTATAAGTATTCCTACTCCATCATCCATTTATAATAGCCTCATTCTCCCTCATCTCCATTCATAATTATACATTTCCATTCATATTCATATTCATTCCTTACACATATTTTCCTCGAGACATATATTCAATTCCATAATTCCATTCCTTCATATTATATTACATTCACATTCCCTCACATTACAACCTTGTATTCACTTTTATATAGTTATCTTTTCATCATGCATATGTACATAGTCCTTGTCTTGCTTCACATCTGAGTATATAATTGCATAATCTTATTTGTGTTCATGAATATGACATCTCTTTCATAAATCTGTTCATATCGACACACCAATCACAATTTCATACTCATTCAGGTATTCATATTACTTTCCATACTGAGAAACACCTTCAGAGTTAAATCCATGATTCAACCTTCTCTATATTATGTTATCACCATACATCCATGTTCATATGTTGTGCAGATAGATTCACATGTTCATATGTTTTATACATAAACATTCACATAATCATACATCACATACACAAACAGTTTAAATTCAACCATAAATCCACAGAAGCAAAACCAAATCTCTTTTCTTTGACTTAAATTTGTGTTTCTCTGTATTTTAATGCATAAAAAGTATACATTGCTAAGTCACGTGTCATTTCCATATTTTCATTTTGTAATAGGTTTCTTAGTGTAATTGTATCCTTATTTCTATAATGCTTATAAATATATTTCTCCCTTAATTGTCTATAACATGGGCATATCTTGAAAAAGTGTAATTCAGTTTCTTCTGTTGGACAAAAAGGACATGTTGTAATTGCATCCTTGTCTGTGAACTTTTTGTTTATGTGTAATTCGTTTACCCCTAAACGTAGTCTGGTTAGTGCTTTTCTAAATTTCGCTATCGTGATGTCGTAAAAATATTTTTCAGTATGGTGTACGGATTTGAAAGAGCGGTAGGTATTAAAACGTTCGCTATTTTCTATTTTATCATGCCAGTTCTGCTTATGACAATCTATCATTCTTTGTTTTAATACTGAAATAAATCTGTTCTCATCTCCTACCCCTTCATTTAGCCATACTTCTGAAAAGCCATATATGTCTAAACAGTGTTTTAATTCTAATGCCCAGTTTTGAGTTTTGTTTATTTCGGTCTTTTCTCTTTCATATGCTTGTTTGGGAAGTCTGTTTGGTTCCATTTTTATAATTTTAAACCAATACCTAATCGCCCTTATTGTGCTAGCTATGCATATAGGGTATCTACCCAACTCTCCATATATTAGATTATTTGGGGTTTTCTTGCCCACACCCATATATTTTTTACAGGCGAACAAGTGTATATTTTCTATTGCTTTATATCTAGTTAGGCCCCATGCTTCTGCTGCGTATAAAGATAAGGGTTTAACTTGAGTGTCAAACAGTTTAAAGTAAATAGCCATATCAATATGTCCTAAACTATACATAGTTTTCATTATTTCCATAATTTTGCCTTTCGCTCTACCTGCATATTCAGAAAGTGAAATGTCTACTGAGAGTTTAGTTGTCAAGGTAAAACCTAGGTACTTATAACTGTTTACTACTTCTAGTTCTTGGTCTTTTCTCCTTTTTGCCCAAGTAGCCCCCTTTCCTAAAAACCATTATTTTTGTTTTTTGTAGATTTACTGTTAAACCTATAGAATTCGAGGCTTGTTGTAGGTTGTTTAATTGATTTTGTAAGCCCACTGGTGTTAATGATATCAGGGCTATGTCATCTGCAAATAGCAATGTGTACATCTCTTCTGCACCTGGTAAAAATTGATAACCATGTGTACCTTTTCTTGTGACATTGTCCGCCACTTCTGTTATTAATAGAGAAAAGATCAAGGGGCACAACAAACAACCCTGTTTCACTCCTGCTGGACATTGGAACAATTCTGTTAGTTCAGTTCCATATCTAACACAAGCTTGTACTGTTTTGTATATACCAGCAGAGCCAGCAAGGGCAATGGACAACGTGGGAGAATGCACTCCAAAGAAGTCTCACTTGGAATGACATTTGGCACATGGCCCCTCTCAGGATCAGCTTCATTCTCAGATCTGCATATGACCTTCTGCCCTCAAATGCAAACCTGGTGAAGTGGGGGAAAACAGACGATCCTGCATGCCCCCTCTGCCATGAAAAACAAACAGTGGAGCATGTCCTAAGCTCATGTAAAGTAGCCCTGGCTCAAGGAAGGTACACATGGAGGCACAACCAAGTGCTCAAAGAAATTGTACAAGTAGTCTGGGCTAGTACCAACACCACAAAAGGGAAAATCAGGACTCCAAAAGCACCCGCAACATTCTTCACGGCAGGAGGCAGCAAATCATGGCCAAGAACAACAGTGCCACTCGAAACATGCAGGCAGAGTCTGCTGGACGGGGCAGATGACTGGGAGTGCACTGCAGACCTCCCAGAATGGAAGAGTCACCCAGAGATCATCAGCAAGAGTGGCATGAGACCAGACATAGTAGTCCACTCTAAGTCAACCAAGCAGCTGATCATGATCGAGCTCACGGTGCCATATGAGAACAGAATGGAGGCAGCTCAAATCTACAAGACTGAAAAGTATGCTGATCTGGCAAACAGCCTGAGGAGAGAAGGCTATCAGGTCAAAGTCCTCACTGCAGAAATTGGAGCTAGGGGTTTGTAGGAACGTCTGCATACAGCCTCATGAAACAGCTCTCAGTTGCAGGGAAGGAAAAAACCAGAGCCCTGAAAGCAATGGCAGAAGCGGCAGAGAGGTGTTCAAGCTGGATCTGGTCAAGGAGGAACAAAAGTGAACTTCATAAGGCTTAATTTCCCTACAAATATCAGGTGTCCCTGTGGCTCAGTGGTTAAAGCGCGAGTCATTAAGTGGAAAATGAGCATGTCCAGAGGGTCATGGGTTCGAATCCCAGCCATGGCTTGTCCCAAGATGGGAAAAAAAGGGGCAGCAGAGGGACATCCGGAGTCATGAACCGGGTGTGGCCCAACCTCCCTAGAGTGTCAGGAGATAAGGGCCGAAACACTTGCTTGAAGGGGGCTTCTCTTCTGAGGACTCTCTGCTGCCACGCTCTCCACGAGTTTCTTTCTACTGATGCATGGGTAAACCATTGACTTCCGGGAATAGGCCGGAGGACGTCCGGGAAAGACCGGAGGACACTGGGAAAGACCAGAACCAAGGGCTCTGTGGGCTGGCTCCCCACTTTGCCTTAAACATGTGGCTACTAAAAATAAAAGGAAAAGATGCTCCCAGGATTCACCGAAAGGGGGAGAGAATGATGAATCCATCGGTGCTCAACCAATCATGACTGCAAATCCCAAACGGACTATGAACATGGACCAAATGGAATATCCATGTGTCTGTGGAAAGCGTTTCGCTACCACCCGTGGCATGAAGATCCACAGAACAAAGATGGGATGTGTGAAGACTCATCTGAATGAGCAGCAGCGCACTGCATCAGCAGATAAGACGTCGGAAGACCAAGGCCAGGATTTAAACCACAGTGCCAAGGACATTCACGCTGTTGGTTCGGATGAGGAATTTGCACAGGCCCTCGATGCCAGGCGCCTGAAACTCAACCTGCCACGAGCAAGCGAAACTGAAGATTGGGAGAAACTGGATGCAAAAATCGTCCAAAGACTCGATGCACTGATAGGGAAAAGCACCCTGGAACACAAACTAGCCACATATGGGGACATTGTGTATGCCACATGTAGAGACGCCTATGGAGCAAAACTACCCAAAGAGAAAACACCTCCAAAGAAATCCAGACGCCAAGAAAAGATGGACAAGATCAGGGTCCAAAAGAAAAACCTCAAGATGCAAATGAAGACCGCACTGCCAGCTGAAAAACAAGGCTTGGAAAAACTGTGGAAAGACCTGAAAGAAAAACACAGTGCCCTCAGCAAAGCGGAATCTGCGAGGAAGAGGAAGAGCAAAAAGAAGAAGACACAAGAGCGCTTCTTCAGAGACCCCTTCCAGTTTGCCAGAACACTGTTTGAGCAGCCAAAATCTGGGACCCTAAGTGTGGACAAAGGAGTTCTTGAGCAGCATCTGAGGAAAACATACTCTGACCCACAGAGCAAAGCACCACTCGACATTCAAGGTCTGGTGTGGCCAACCAACCCTGAGGAAAAGTTCAATGGCAAGCCTCCAACGTTGGCGGAAATCAAGAAGGTGGTCGACAAAGCCACAGCCAAATCATCACCAGGGCCAAACGGAATACCTTACCAGCTTTACAAGAAATGTCCCAAGGTGCTGGAGTGGCTCCACAGGCTGCTGCGATCGGCTTGGAGAAACCAGAAGATCAGCGGCCAGTGGATGACGGCAGATGGTGTGTACATCCCCAAAGAGCAAACCTCAAGTGACATTAGCCAGTTCAGGCCAATATCACTACTGAACGTGAAGGGAAAATCTTCTTCTCTGTCATGGCAGCAAGGCTGACCAAGTACCTGATGGAAAACAAGTACTTGGATGTGTCAGTCCAGAAAGGTGGCATCCCAGGCGTGGCGGGCTGTGTAGAACACGCCACAATGATCTGGGACGCAATCCAAAAAGCAAAGACAGAAAAGAGAGACCTGGACGTAGTGTGGCTTGATCTGGCAAACGCATATGGATCTGTGCCCCATGAGATGATACAGTTGGCTCTTGAGATGTACCATGTGCCAAAGAACATCCGCGACATGCTCAAGAAGTACTTCAATGGCTTCTCAATGCGGTTCTCTACCAAGGAGTACACAACAGACTGGATCAACTTGGAAGTGGGTATTGCAATGGGCTGTGCAATTTCCCCAATACTGTTCGTGCTGGCAATGGAACTCATCTTGAAAGCAGCAACAAACAACGCGAGACAAACAGACCTTGGCGATGGATACAAGATGCCTCCTCTCAAGGCCTTCATGGATGACACTACAGTGATTTCATCCAGAGAAGACGAGACACGTCATGTGCTGGAGAGACTGGACGACATAGTTGCCTCATCCAGAATGAAGTTCAAGCCAAAGAAATCACGGAGTCTCTCACTGAGGAAAGGAAAAGTGGCCGGATCTGTGGTCTTCAGTGTTGCCAACCAGGCCATTCCAACAGTCACAGAAGAACCAGTCAAGAGCCTTGGAAGATGGTATGATGATACGCTGAAAGACACACAAAGAGCAAAAGAAACCAAGCAGATGGCGGAGGAAGGCTTGGAGACCATTGACCAGTGTGGGCTCCCTGGCAAATACAAGGTCTGGTGTCTGCAGTTCATGCTGATACCAAAGCTGCTATGGCCTCTGATGATATACGACATCTGCACCAGCATAGTGGAGGCAATGGAAGCCAAAATCAACAAGTTCACAAGGAAATGGCTTGGTGTCCCACCCTGTCTGACTGACATAGCGCTGTACTGTCGCCAAGCAAAGCTGAAACTACCCCTGAAATCCATCCTGGAGGAATACAAAGCAGGGAAGATCAGACTTCAAAGCATGCTGGAGGACTCAGGAGACAAGGTGGTAGAAGCAATTAAGCCCCAGCTGATGACAGGCAGAAAATGGAAAGTTCAAGAGGCGATGGATTCTGCAAAAGAAAGTCTCAAGATCAGAGAAATAACAGGACACACACAGACCAACAGACAGGGACTGGGGGTGACCAAAACTGAATGGTGGTCAAAGGCCAAAGGAAAAGCCAAAAGAGACATGATGATTCAGGAGATGAGAAAAGAAGAAGACCAAAAAAGACTCCAAAAAGCAGTCCAGCAGAGCCAGCAAGGGCAATGGACAACGTGGGAGAATGCACTCCAAAGAAGTCTCACTTGGAATGACATTTGGCACATGGCCCCTCTCAGGATCAGCTTCATTCTCAGATCTGCATATGACCTTCTGCCCTCAAATGCAAACCTGGTGAAGTGGGGGAAAACAGACGATCCTGCATGCCCCCTCTGCCATGAAAAACAAACAGTGGAGCATGTCCTAAGCTCATGTAAAGTAGCCCTGGCTCAAGGAAGGTACACATGGAGGCACAACCAAGTGCTCAAAGAAATTGTACAAGTAGTCTGGGCTAGTACCAACACCACAAAAGGGAAAATCAGGACTCCAAAAGCACCCGCAACATTCTTCACGGCAGGAGGCAGCAAATCATGGCCAAGAACAACAGTGCCACTCGAAACATGCAGGCAGAGTCTGCTGGACGGGGCAGATGACTGGGAGTGCACTGCAGACCTCCCAGAATGGAAGAGTCACCCAGAGATCATCAGCAAGAGTGGCATGAGACCAGACATAGTAGTCCACTCTAAGTCAACCAAGCAGCTGATCATGATCGAGCTCACGGTGCCATATGAGAACAGAATGGAGGCAGCTCAAATCTACAAGACTGAAAAGTATGCTGATCTGGCAAACAGCCTGAGGAGAGAAGGCTATCAGGTCAAAGTCCTCACTGCAGAAATTGGAGCTAGGGGGTTTGTAGGAACGTCTGCATACAGCCTCATGAAACAGCTCTCAGTTGCAGGGAAGGAAAAAACCAGAGCCCTGAAAGCAATGGCAGAAGCGGCAGAGAGGTGTTCAAGCTGGATCTGGTCAAGGAGGAACAAAAGTGAACTTCATAAGGCTTAATTTCCCTACAAATATCAGGTGTCCCTGTGGCTCAGTGGTTAAAGCGCGAGTCATTAAGTGGAAAATGAGCATGTCCAGAGGGTCATGGGTTCGAATCCCAGCCATGGCTCGTCCCAAGATGGGAAAAAAAGGGGCAGCAGAGGGACATCCGGAGTCATGAACCGGTGTGGCCCAACCCCCCTAGAGTGTCAGGAGATAAGGGCCGAAACACTTGCTTGAAGGGGGCTTCTCTTCTGAGGACTCTCTGCTGCCACGCTCTCCACGAGTTTCTTTCTACTTTTAACATGTTGAGCATTTTTGTAGATACTTTGTGTTTATATAGAATCTTCCATAATTTGTCTCTATTTACAGTATCAAATGCTTTCTGATAATCTGTGAATGCTACATAAAATTTACTTCTACGTCTGCCATAGAGGCAATTTCTTATCATAGTTGTTAATGTGAAAATGTGGTCTATTGTCGAATATCCCCTTCTAAATCCTGCTTGTTCCTTACTAATTTTGTTCTCGTCTTCTGCCCAGTTGTAAAGTCTTTTGTTGTTTATTGCTGTAAAAAATTTACTTATAATGCATAACAGTGAAATCCCTCTGTAACCCTCTGGGTTTTGCTTATCGCCTTTCTTGTGGAGTGGTACAATTACTGCACGTGACCATTCTAAGGGGAAGTAACTTTCTTGGAACAGTTTATTGAATAACTTAGTTAGATATGGTATTATTTTGCTATCTATTGTTTTTAGAAATTCTGGGGGGATTTCATCTATTCCTGGGGATTTTCCTGTTTTCAGTTTGTTTATTGCTAAACCTACTTCCTGTTCTGTTATTTCCTCATCTAACTCATGTACTAGAATCTCTTCCATATTCACTTGCTGTTCTCTTACAGTAGCTCCTTGCCTTCCTGTTATTTGGGGTTCAATATGCTTTCAAAATGTTCTTTCCATTGTTCCGATGTAATAACTGGTAATTTATTTTTCTTTCTTCTAATGTTTTTTTTTTTTTTTTTTATTGTACTCCAGAATTTCTGGCTATCCTTCTGATTTTGCATAAGTGTATCATATATCTGTTCCCTATATTGTTTTTTCTTTCCTCTAATCATTTTTTGATAAGAAGCTCGTTTGTTATTATATATCACCTTTCTTTCTTCATATTTAATAGGGTTTTTCTTTTTATCTATTAAATTAAGTCTACACAGTGCTTGTCTTGTTTCTTTCTTTTCCATCTTGTATACTTTATCATACCACCCATTTGTAGGTTTATAGTCCCCTCCTGAACTAATTATTTTACTCATACGTTCTCCAGCATTCTTAGTTATTGATTAAATCTATCTATACTTGTATCTATATCTTGATCAATTTCCTCCTTAATTTGTTCTAATGTTGCTTGTGCTCTTCCAGATTCCATGAAATTTATGTAGACTTGTGCTTTGGCTGGGTCCCATTTGATTTTCTTTGTAAATGTTCTCTTTTTTTGTCTTTCTGGATATCCTGCACTGTGCTCAGAAGCTCCATTCTAATTGGCATATGGTGAGACTCAATTCTTTCATCCACTTAACAGCTGTCAACATTTTCGATTAATTCTATGTAACATACATAGAAATCTATAGCACTATTTCCCCTTTCCGAGAAGAATGTGAATGCGCTGTCAAAGTTTTTCATATTTAAGCCATTCAGCGGAGTTAAATTAAAACTTGCGCAGAGTTCGATAAGCCTTTTTCCAAATCCATTGATGATGTTATCCTTTGACTTACGTGCATACACATTCTGTTCTCTGTCAAATATATCATTTTCATCCTCGATATTTAATCCCCATTCCCCAATACGAGCATTTAAGTCTCCTCCTATAGTATATAAATATTCATTCTTTATTAACTCCTACGTAAGCGCGATTCGATATTGGTTCAAACTGATTGGTATGGAACAGAACAGATTACCGCGGCAAGCATATAGTATGCAGGTAATCCTTGATCAGAATGATAGAAATGCTGGGTAACAAATATAAGAGAATTGTTATGTGAGACTGGTTTCAACTTGGTATGGTTACAACAGGATGTTGGCAATGTTCGTTGGTTTTTAGGCATATTCAAGCAGAGATTAACTGATATGTTTATACAAGAGTGGACGGGAGCTATTAGAGATAAGGAAAGATATGCAAGCTATAGATCTTTTAAAATCGTTTTTGAAAGGGAAATTTATCTTTGTAGCATTGATGTGTTTTGTTTCAAAGTAGCTTTTTCACATGCAAGATTAAATGTTTTACCTTTGAATAACAATTTGTTCAGATATAGTCACAATTCAAAAGACAGAAATTGTCCGTATTGTGTTAATTCTGTAGAAGATGAAAACCACTTCATATGTAAGTGCTCACTTTGTAATGATTTAAGGGAAGCGTTTATTTAAAATATTGTGCAATTACCACTGTCAATTATTCTTCTACCACGGGATAATAAAAGAACTTTTCAAGTTTCAAAATTTATTTTCTACGCAATTCGTAGAAGACAAGTTTATTCAGGTCGTGTATTAAGATGAAAATGCTATTAAAATTGACATTTTCTTAAATATTTTCACCTGTTTTCTTTTCCGTTGACGTAATTTTTTGACACCCAATTTTTTTCTGTCCATATACGCCCTTTTCTGAAGGTGAATTATCGTAGATACGTTTGTATATTCTTTTGAATCTGGATCCTTTTTGTGTATTGACGTATCCATTTGTAAAAAGTAATCATGATGTATGTGGATGATTTCATTATTTGCCCCTCCCCAGTGACCTTGACCCATTGTCTTCCCCACTTCCCTCGCCCCGCACCCCGAATCCTTTTGAATTATGGTCTGTAGCCGATGTTCAATAAAATTCGTTCCTTCGTTCGTTCTCTCTCTCTCTCTCTCGCTCCTCTCTCTCTCTTTCTCTCTCTCTCTGTGCATCAAGACCTTTTTTTCTTCATTTCATCTCCTATAGCAGAGGGATATTTTTCCTCTGACACCAGCTATCGCTTGTTCTTGTCCATAAAAGACAAGAGGAGGTTGTGACACCCCAGCTTCCATTCAAAATGGGGTATGCGTATTGACAATCAATCTCTTTAACACTCGGATGCGTCTTTGCTTTCTGGTGCTGCTTTGTTTGTTGTCGCGTGCTTGTTTTGTTTGTTTGTGTCTTTCTTTGTTTTTCTCTTGGTTCAGTAAAAGAAGAATGTACTTGATTTATGACGCGAAGTTGTCTTTGTCTTAGACGTATCGAATTAAGATATGTAGTACCCACTTCCCACATCGTTCACTTTCACACACACACACACACACACACACACCCCTCTCTCTCTCTCTCTCTCTCTCTCTCTCTCTCTCTCTCTCTCTCTGTCTCTCTCTCTCTTCTTCTCTCTTCTCTCTCTCTCTCTCTCTCTCTCTCTCTCTCTCTCTCTCTCTCTCCATCAAGATTGGATTTTTTTTTATGTTTTGCTTTAATTTCAGAATTTATCAATAGGATATTGCTTTTCCGCCATCTGCCATCGCTAGCTTCTTGAGAAGAAATGGGAGGATGAGGTGGCGCAGTATTCAATTACGTTGGGGCATGCCAATTGACATGCCATCAATATCATTACGACGGCAATGGACCTTTGCTTTCTGTTGCTGGTTTGTTTGCTGTTCAGTTTTCTTTTCTTTTCTTTTCTCCCTTTTCTTTATGTGAACTTCAGTCCACTATAGGAGCAGCACATATCCTCTTCTGAAGGTGAATTATACAGGGTTTTTTTAGTTGGGGGTGTGTGCGGGAATAAAGAAGGTGGTAGGTTTTTTCACCCTTTAGTACAAACACACAGGCACGTGTACCGTATAAAAACAGATACAGAGAGACAGGTATGGAGGAAAGAGAGAAAGAGGGGGGTGGGGGATGAGGAAGAGAATGAGAGGTGCAGACAGAGTGAGCTAGTGAGCGAGAGAGACAAACAGACAGACATACAGACAGACAAAAATCAGAGACAGAGACAGATCGAGAGAGACAGATTGAAAGACTGAGAGACAGACAGACAGAGACAGACAGACAGATAAATGCTATATTCTCTACCTCAACTCAAAATCGAACAAAGTATATTATTTGAAACGTCATGTCGAGCAAAGTGAAGCCGCCATTTCAGATGGTCCATTCCATTCATTCAGCCTATCAGTGTGAAGACGGGGCTGGATTTCCTAACAACGTCGGTTTAATTCGTCACAGAGCGTCACTTTGTCAGGAACTCTAAATGTATTTTGATTTGTCACAACCGCTAATCTGTCTCCATCACGTGCATATTTTGGGTGGGTAACATTAATAGAGCTAGCTAGGAAAACAGTACAGCTGAACAAGACATCATTTGCTAGCTTATGTGTGTGCTGTAGTGTGTGTGCTCGGTGTGTGTGCGTGTTTGTGTGTGTATGTGTGTGTGTGTGTATGTGTGTGTGTGTGTGTGTGTGTGTGTGTGTGTGTGTGTGTGTGTGTGTGGCGTGCGTGTGTCAGACTGTTGTCGTTCTTAGGTTAAAAACGATTGCCGACCATTCCCCTTCCACGCAAGCTCAAACTCCAATTGTTCTGTTCAAGAAAAAATATCCGTCACGGGTCAGAAGGGACAGGGAAAGGGCCGAGGAACACAGGAAGCAAAAGGCGACTGAATGTGTATTTACCCCGTCGGTCTGTTTCTGCCAGCCCCACCTTGTCTGCTATACAATACCGACAGAAGCGACAACAATAGTGGAGTTACCTGTGACATCTTTCAGTCATCTGATCACCATCCCTCAACTCTATCTTTGTTCCAAGTACACCGTCTGTCAATGAAACATGCATCAACATGGCATAGACAGTGAGTCGGTTACTGTTGCCCCCATGTTAGAATTTCATAATGACATTGATGCAGACAAGCAAAGCGTTAATGAAGATCATGTTGAAGATGTTTCTGAAGCATATGTGAATACAGTCCATTATTAATCAAGACAGACTTCAACACAACATGAAGATGGAGCCTTTGTTGCAGATCCAAACCTATGATAAATAGTAGTTGTGACTGTAAAGATTCCTATGATTTCATTTTGTCACCGACAGCCCATACAGACAATATTACAGTAAGAGATATCATGACACGTTTGCAAGAGACAACAAGGAAGATGGGTGACCGCTTGTGTGCCTTGAAGGAAGAATTGAAAGGCAGCGTGACACTAACACAGAGGTCAAAATCCGAAATCTTGGCGATCTATCGTAACTGTTGCATTGTCGCATAATAGTTGTTCATAAATTTTTTGAGAATCTGATTGTCACTAATGTGCGATGTTGATAAATGAGTCATATAATCTGGATTCCTCGTAACGATGAAGTTTCCTGTTATGTATCGATTGTGTTTATTTTCAGTTTTTGTTCATGCACTGTCCCTACCCCCACCATCTCACATTCTTGTGAATGGGCTTTATGAAGCTTACCACAATACGCCATTCATTTACTCTCTCTCTCTCTCTCTCTCTCTCTCTCTCTCTCTCTCTCTCTCTCTCTCTCTCTCTCTCTCTCAAGTTTTTTTTTTACGTTCTGTTGTTTTTTCATTCAGATTTTGTCAAAAGAATGTCGTTCCTCTACCATCTGCTACTGCTTGCTCTTTGGAAGAAATAACAGGAGAAGATGAAGATTCTGCAATATTCATTCAAGATGGGAAATGGGTATTGATATCATCTATGTCTTTAAGGCTAGAACGCACCTTTGCTTTCTGTTACTGGTTTGCTTCTTGTTGAGTTTGCTTATTTTTACCCCGGGAGACTAGAACAACAAATCCATCTTATGATGTTTGATAATATAGGTTTTTGTTGTTGCCATTGTTGTTATTTGGCTTTTCTCTTGTTGTTGTTGTTCTGTTTGGTGGAGTGGAATGTACCTTATATATACAGACACGCTGATACCTATTGATACATACATTTATACATACATACATACATACAGGCAGACAGACAGACAGACGGACACACAAAGACAGAGAGAAAGAGAGAGAGAGAAGCATAGACAGTGAAACATAGACTGACAGACTAATGCAGAAAGAGTGAGTGAAAGATAGGGAGACAGAGACAGAGTAAATTAAATGGGAGAACGAGGAAGAGGAAAAAAGAAAGAAACAGTCAAACAGAGAGAGGGAAAGAGAAAATGTGCACAGAGAGAGAGAGAGAGAGAGAGAGAGGACAGAGACAGAGAGACAGACAGAGACAGAGACAGACAGAGATTAGATATTCTCCACTTGAAGCCAAACTCAATACATAACTTGATTATATGAAATGCAGCGTCGATCAGAGTGCGGCAGCTAACTTTGGATGGAAATGAAATGAGGCAGGGAACAGTAAACAATAAACAGTAAACAAGTGGGGTAACTTTTGCTCCCATAAGAAAACCTAACACAGAGTAACTTTTATTCAAGACTGGCACAGCCTTTCAAACTTGAATAAAGTCAGACAAATACATAGACAAACAATCTAATAGTGGGGGAAAAACAAGCGCAGGCCAACTACTGAACTGTCTTCATAGTAATGACTTTGCAAAGATTTGGACTTGGGGGGGGGGGGTGAGTTTGAAGATGGAGAAACTGGGTACATGAAATTAAGAAAATATATTACAGATATGAAAACTCTTCACTAGCTGCATAAGGGAACCATCGCAATCCCTTTTGAAGGCAGATGTATTTGTATTGCCTGCTCCGAGGCCTTTCGTCCGCTGGGTCGGAACTCATCAGGGAGACACGGCTGGTTGTGTCTGCGCTCCTGGCGTCAAATAGAAACACACCACAGTCCATAATACTGTGGTGTTCTCACCACCAAGGGTGCAAAAAAGAATCCAATAGCACCCCCAAAGCAGCCAGTAAAGTGTAGTAAATTAAACCAAACGAAAGTGTGGGGAGGGAAAAAAAGTTGCTGAAAAACTAAAGACATTATGCAAATAGTATAACATGTAGGAGACAATCTTTGAGCCTACGCTTGAGGATCCACCCAAAGATGCAAGGGAGATCAAAAGACAAACACACAGACGGACAGATACAAATACAAATAACCTCAATTTAATCGAAACAAAATTGGAAATGAAATGAGGCAGGGAACAGTAAACAATAAACAGTAAACAAGTGGGGTAACTTTTGCTCCCATAAGAAAAACCTAACCCAGAGTAACTTTTATTCAAGACTGACACAGCCTTTTAAACTTGAATAAAGTCAGACAAATACATAGACAAACAATCTAATAGTGGGGAAAAAACAAGCGCAGGCCAACAACTGAATGTCTTCATAGTAATGACTTTGCAAAGATTTGGACTTAAGGGGGGAGGGGGAGTTTGAAGATGGAGAAACTGGGTACATGAAATCAAGAAAATATATCACAGATATGTTGTCGGATCAGCTCTGACCAGCTGGTCCGACAACATAAAGGACTGGACCAAAATGACCATGCCAGATCTCCTCAAGACAGCCACCAACAGAAGAGCCTGGAGAGAAACGGCGGCTGCCTCATCACGTCCCCCCAACGACCCCAGCGGTCAAGGGAATGACTGACTGACTGACTGACTGATTACAGATATGAAAACTCTTCACTAGCT
>CM065718.1:39126356-39153856 GCA_033310375.1 Conus canariensis
TGGGCCCATGCCCACACACCATACATACACGTGTACATTCACTCACTATACACACACAGACACACACAGACACACAGACACACACCTACACACACACACACACACACACACACACCACACACACACACACACACACACACACACACACACACACACAAAACATGGTAGGTAGGCACTCAAGGTCTGACCAGCGCGTTGGGCTAATGCGTAGTTCAGACATCCGCCGAGTCGTAGCCACGAGACCCTCTTCTTCTATTGTTGTTAATTCATTTATCCATCAGCTTCAAATTATGCGTAGTGTGGTCTCAAAACTTAGCGGATGTGGTGTAGCGTATATGGACTAGTCCGCACGCAGTGACGCCTCCTTGATGAAACGGAAACTGAAACTCAAATAGGATAACCAGGGACGGGTGAATGCTGGGGAGGAGGGGGGGGGGGGGGATAAGGTGGATATTGAGGGAGGAATGAACTAGTCGATGTTAGGAAATGTTAATTGATGTAGATGATTTAAACCCCGGAAACATGGGGTAAGGGGGAGGGGAGAAGGGGGGGGGGGGGGGGCACTTGCTTAATATAGTTATATGCGTGTATGTGATCATGCCTCAGGATATTTATCACCTTTTATAACGTCTGCACAATCAATTATTTAAAATTCTACATTTTGTTCGTTTTTAATTCGTCATAAACGTGTTGCTTATATCAATTTCTTTACCATTAGTAATAATTTTACTACTACCACCACCACCACCACTACTACTACTACTTATTTTACTACTGCTATTACTACTACTACTACTACTGCTGCTGCTGCTGCTACTACTACTACTATTACCAATTATCATCATCATCATCATCATTATCATTACCATCATTATCATTATTATGATCATGATCATCATCGTTATCATCATCGTTATCATCATCATCATCATCATCATCATCATCTCATTATCATCATCATCATCATCATCATCATCATCATCATCAGAATGATGATGATGATGATGATGATGATGATGATGATTTTATGATCATGACCATGATAATAACGATGCTGATGGAGCAAAGAGTTTATTTTTAATATGCAGTACTGCTTTCAAGAGAAAGGTCTGTGGGGGCGACTGGCAATCATCAAGGCAAAAATCGTCATTCTCAGTGACGTCAGTGCAACCACAGTCCTGCAGTTGCTATTTCTTATTTACCCCGGTACAAATCACAGTTCCCTTGTTTTCCAGGGCCATTGGTCTTCGCGCCGGGCACTGTCAGCACCATTGTAGCATTTGGGTGAGTGTGTGTGATTGTGTGTGATTGTGCGTGCGTGCGTGCGTGCGTGCGTGCGTGCGTGCGTGCGTGCGTGCGTGCGTGTGTGTGTGTGTGTGTGTGTGTGTGTGTGTGTGTGTGTGTGTGTGTGATTACCATGACTGTGTATCTATGCATATGTATGTGAGTTCGTGTGTAAGTATATGTGTGCGTGTCTATGTGTAAGGATGTGTGTGTGTGTGTGTGTGTGTGTGTGTGTGTGTGTGTGTGTGTGTTGTGCGTGCGTGCGCGCGCGCGCGCCTGTGTGTGTGTGTGTGTGTGTGTGTGTGTGTGTGTGTGTGTTGTGACATATTCATCACATAATTAAAGGTGAAGAACAATTAACAAAAAAACTGCAGACAAACCTCGGCATTAGCTCTTTATTCATCTGCAGAAATACACACAAGTAAACAGTATTAGCATTGTTGTTTAGCTAAAGATAAAGAGGCAAATTTTGACCGTGGATTTATAATTGTTTCTCAGCATTTTTCACTCAATTGTTACCCTAATTTTCAGGAGTGTTCATGTTTAGTGGACTTAAAAAGCACAAACAAACAAAAAAGATAATCACTGAAAAAGAATCGGAGCACGTCCTGGATCCTTTGATACTAATCAGGCGGAGGGAGACCGAATTACAGTCTGAATGAAGAAACGGTAACAAAATACCGTTGATTAGTTTGAACTGTTTGCCACGGGAGAAACACAGAAGAAACAAAATAAAGGCAATAAAGGCGGGAGAGGGAAAGAGCAAGAGAGAGACAAGACGGATGAGAGAGACAAGACGGATGAGAGAGAGAGAGAGAGAGAGAGAGAGAGAGAGAGAGAGACAGACAGACAGACAGACAGACAAAACAGAGAGAGAGAGAGAGAGGGAGGGAGGGAGAGAGAGAGAGAGAGAGAGAGAGAGAGAGAAAATCTTTTCCTCATCGTATTCCCGTTTTGGTATCATACTTTGTTTTTCGCAATTTTTTTTTTTCTTGTTTGTTTTTGGATTCTCGTTGTGACTTTAATTAGGCATTTGCACAAATTGTTTCTTTTCATTTTCGTTACAATTCCATTAAACGAACAAGAAAAAGGACACTAGAACCATCTCGAAGAATGGACTGTGATCAGTATGACAGGACAGGCAACTTGTAACAAAAAGTATCATGAAGGATCTCTTTTCATTCAGCATATCAGAACTGTTCTCTTAAGTTTAAACATTCTGTTACATAAAGATCTACTTTGAACACCAGCTTTCTTTTAAGTCTGACAGTACAAAAGATGTACTTTTTTGCTGAGACAAAAACTGCTGTAGTAGTGAGGAATATATTTCGTTGTTAAAGAAATATATCTTGGGCATAAGAGTATGAAATGTGTTGCGTGTTCGATGCAGTTCTCATTACATTGTTCATATGTACCATCATTTGGTAGTTTGCCAAAACGAGGGATACCATTGAGATGAAGTCGATTGCTTTTCAGCAGACACAATACTCTTCTAAGTTTAACATCATCAAGATCAGCAATATATATATATATATATTCAATTATAAACAAAGCTTGCTCTTATGTCTAAGATTGAAGAAATAGGGGATGATAAGCATACATATCTGCAGTGGTAGATCATTCTACCTAACTAACAGTATGTGCTTGAGTGGGTGAATGGGGAAAAATAAAATAAATGCTTCTCAAACTGAACCTTCAGCAAGCTTATAGTCTCCAAGAGGGAGACAGTCTCCAATGGGGAGGAAACCCACTAACATATAACTCCTGGTCAGATACCGATATTTCGAAACCTGATTGTTTCTCCTCAGTGACCGCGGAAAGTGGTAATTTGACTCCTCTGCCTTTTCGGTTTTAAGAAGAATGCTATCCCAGAAAAGGCTGGTGTGCAATACCGTAGTATGTTTGTTGAGTTTTCAAAAAACCAACCAAAGGTGCCACCTAAGAAGCAAAAGAAAATCATGAAAGAGCAAAACAAGCTATATTTTCTTGTGAAAAGTAGAAAATATAAAAAGATAACCTCTTAAGACACAAGTGCTGAGGGCCAGTTCTTGGAATGAATCCGCAAGGGACTAAATTACAATAAACTAATAAATTCCAAGGATAAGTACCGAGCACCATTCCAGCAACTTACAGAGCAGCTTGGTGTTGCAATGACTGCAAGAAATATTCAATTATAAACAAAGCTTGCTCTTATGTCTTAGATTGAAGAAATAGGGGATGATAAGCATACATATCTGCAGTGGTAGATCTATATATATATATATATATATATATAATATATACAAAGAACAGATAAAAACACAGTGTTGTACAGTTTCATTTTCTATCTTCACCAAATTTTCGCTCAATCGAGCTTCCTCATGGCATGGCACTGAGGAAGCTCGATTGAGCGAAAATTTGGTGAAGATAGAAAATGAAACTGTACAACACTGTGTTTTTATCTGTTCTTTGTATTTTTACCTCAAGTGTGTGTTTGGGAGGTGTGGTGCCAAGCAGCATTGTGTGTTTTAATCAAGTGAAATATATATATATATATATATATAGAACTGGCCCTCAGCACTTGTGTATATTTTCTACTTTTCACTAGAAAATGTGGCTTGTTTTGCTCTTTCATGATTTTCTTTTGCTTCTTAGGTGGCACCTTTGGTTGTTGTTTTTTTTTGAAAACTCAACAAACATAGATCTAGTTGCAAAGCGAGAGGACTGCAGGCGGAAATCTAATCAAATCTTAAATAAATGTTAGCGAACCGCCCAGAGAACGTGGACAAACGAGTCACAAGACGAAACACAACGCGTTTCGACCTCTTAGGTCTTCATCAGGTGAGACATTAACGAATAAAACAATGAAAATTCACTTAGCTTTGATCGCTTCAGATCACTTCGCAGGGTTCAGCGCAAGGAAGAAGGCGTTGAGAACTGGTGTGCAATACTATGGTATTGCACACCAGCCTTATTCTTCTTCTAAAACCGAAAAGGCAGAGGAGTTAAGTTACCACTTTCCGCGGTCACTGAGGAGAAACAATCAGGTTTCGAAATACCGGTATCTGACCAGGAGTTATGTGTCAGTGAGTTTCCTCCCCATTGGAGAGTGTCTCTTCCTTGGAGGCTATAAGCTTGCTGAAGACTCATTTGAGAAGCATTTATTATTCCCCCTCACCCTCTCAAGCACATGCTGTTAGTTAGGCAGAATTAACTGTCACTGCAGATATGAATGCTTATTTCCCCCTATTTCTTCACTCTAAGACATAAGAGCAAGTTTTGTTTTATAACTGAATATATATATATATATATATATATATATATTATATATATGGCAAATTCTGTGTGTGTGTGTGTGTGTGTGTGTGTTGTGTGTGTGTGTGTGTGTGTGTGTGTGTGTGTGTACGCTATAGACTCAAAAACGGCTCAACCGATTGTCATGAAATTTGGCAGGTACGTCTGTTGTGACCCGAGGATGGTTTGGGGCTAATCTCTAAAAAAAAATAAAACCGTTAAAAAAAACTGTTATAACGGTTTCAAAGACATCTTTTTCCTCTGCTTTTCTTCAAATAGCCGTTGTGACATTGCACAGGTACAGGACTACTTCTCTAAAGTTAGAACCGTTATTTGGCTGTTTAAAAAAAACGGTTAAAAACCGTTAAAAACACCAAACCCTATAAAAGAAACTGTTTAAAACCCGATCTTCTTGAAATTTAGCAGGTACGTCTGTTGTGACCCGAGGATGGATTCGGTATACATGTGCAGTTTTAAATGCCGAAAAATGATACACAACTTTTACGAACCGAAATTTAAAATTGACCGTTAAAAAAACGTTATTTTTATAAATTTAGAGCATTCTTGAAGAAATTCGATATACATGTGCAGTTGTGAATGCTAAACAATGATATACAATTTTCAAGATCCGAAACTTAACATTGATCGGAAATGAAATGAGGCAGGGAACAGTAAACGATAAACAGTAAACAAGTTGGGTATTTTTTGCTCCCATAAGAAAACCTAACACAGAGTAACTTTTATTCAAGACTGGCACAGCCTTTTAAACTTGAATAAAGTCAGACAAATACATAGACGAACAATCTAATAGTGGGGGAAAAACAAGCGCAGGCCAACAACTGAACTATCTTTATAGTAATGACTTGGCAAAGATTTGGACTTAAGGAGAGGGGCGGAATTTGAAGATGGAGAAACTGGGAACATGAAATTAAGAAAATATGTTACAGATATGAAAACTCTTCACTAGCTGCATAAGGGAACCATCGCAATCCCTTTTGAAGGCAGATATATCTGCATTGCCTGCTCCGAGGCCTTTCGTCCGCCGGGTCGGACCCACCAGGGAGACACGGCCGGCTGTGTCTGCGCTCCTGGCGTCAAACAGAGACACACCACAGTCCACAATACTGTGGTGTTCTCACCACCAAGAGTGCAAAAAAGAATCCAATAGCACCCCCAAAGCAGCCAGCGAAGAGTAGTAAATGAAACCAAACGAAAGTGTGGGGAGGAAAAAAGTTGCTGAAAAACTAAAGACATTATGCAAACAGTATAAAATATAGGGGACAATCTTTGAGCCTACGCTTGAGGATCCACCCAAAGATGCAAGGGAGATCAAAAGACAAACACACAGACGGACAGAAACAAATACAAATAACCTCAATTTGATCAAAACAAAATCGGAAATGAAATGAGGCAGGGAACAGTAAACGATAAACAGTAAACAAGTTGGGTATTTTTTGCTCCCATAAGAAAACCTAACACAGAGTAACTTTTATTCAAGACTGGCACAGCCTTTTCAAACTTGAATAAAGTCAGACAAATACATAGACGAACAATCTAATAGTGGGGGAAAAACAAGCGCAGGCCAACAACTGAACTATCTTTATAGTAATGACTTGGCAAAGATTTGGACTTAAGGAGAGGGGCGGAATTTGAAGATGGAGAAACTGGGAACATGAAATTAAGAAAATATGTTACAGATATGAAAACTCTTCACTAGCTGCATAAGGGAACCATCGCAATCCCTTTTGAAGGCAGATATATCTGCATTGCCTGCTCCGAGGCCTTTCGTCCGCCGGGTCGGACCCACCAGGGAGACACGGCCGGCTGTGTCTGCGCTCCTGGCGTCAAACAGAGACACACCACAGTCCACAATACTGTGGTGTTCTCACCACCAAGAGTGCAAAAAAGAATCCAATAGCACCCCCAAAGCAGCCAGCGAAGAGTAGTAAATGAAACCAAACGAAAGTGTGGGGAGGAAAAAAGTTGCTGAAAAACTAAAGACATTATGCAAACAGTATAAAATATAGGGGACAATCTTTGAGCCTACGCTTGAGGATCCACCCAAAGATGCAAGGGAGATCAAAAGACAAACACACAGACGGACAGAAACAAATACAAATAACCTCAATTTGATCAAAACAAAATCGGAAATGAAATGAGGCAGGGAACAGTAAACGATAAACAGTAAACAAGTGGGGTATTTTTTGCTCCCATAAGAAAACCTAACACAGAGTAACTTTTATTCAAGACTGGCACAGCCTTTTAAACTTGAATAAAGTCAGACAAATACATAGACGAACAATCTAATAGTGGGGGAAAAACAAGCGCAGGCCAACAACTGAACTATCTTTATAGTAATGACTTGGCAAAGATTTGGACTTAAGGAGAGGGGCGGAATTTGAAGATGGAGAAACTGGGAACATGAAATTAAGAAAATATGTTACAGATATGAAAACTCTTCACTAGCTGCATAAGGGAACCATCGCAATCCCTTTTGAAGGCAGATATATCTGCATTGCCTGCTCCGAGGCCTTTCGTCCGCCGGGTCGGACCCACCAGGGAGACACGGCCGGCTGTGTCTGCGCTCCTGGCGTCAAACAGAGACACACCACAGTCCACAATACTGTGGTGTTCTCACCACCAAGAGTGCAAAAAAGAATCCAATAGCACCCCCAAAGCAGCCAGCGAAGAGTAGTAAATGAAACCAAACGAAAGTGTGGGGAGGAAAAAAGTTGCTGAAAAACTAAAGACATTATGCAAACAGTATAAAATATAGGGGACAATCTTTGAGCCTACGCTTGAGGATCCACCCAAAGATGCAAGGGAGATCAAAAGACAAACACACAGACGGACAGAAACAAATACAAATAACCTCAATTTGATCAAAACAAAATCGGAAATGAAATGAGGCAGGGAACAGTAAACGATAAACAGTAAACAAGTGGGGTATTTTTTGCTCCCATAAGAAAACCTAACACAGAGTAACTTTTATTCAAGACTGGCACAGCCTTTTAAACTTGAATAAAGTCAGACAAATTCAGCAACTTTTTTCCTCCCCACACTTTCGTTTGGTTTCATTTACTACTCTTCGCTGGCTGCTTTGGGGGTGCTATTGGATTCTTTTTTGCACTCTTGGTGGTGAGAACACCACAGTATTGTGGACTGTGGTGTGTCTCTGTTTGACGCCAGGAGCGCAGACACAGCCGGCCGTGTCTCCCTGGTGGGTCCGACCCGGCGGACGAAAGGCCTCGGAGCAGGCAATGCAGATATATCTGCCTTCAAAAGGGATTGCGATGGTTCCCTTATGCAGCTAGTGAAGAGTTTTCATATCTGTAACATATTTTCTTAATTTCATGTTCCCAGTTTCTCCATCTTCAAATTCCGCCCCTCTCCTTAAGTCCAAATCTTTGCCAAGTCATTACTATAAAGATAGTTCAGTTGTTGGCCTGCACTTGTTTTTCCCCCACTATTAGATTGTTCGTCTATGTATTTGTCTGACTTTATTCAAGTTTAAAAGGCTGTGCCAGTCTTGAATAAAAGTTACTCTGTGTTAGGTTTTCTTATGGGAGCAAAAAATACCCCACTTGTTTACTGTTTATCGTTTACTGTTCCCTGCCTCATTTCATTTCCGATTTTGTTTTGATCAAATTGAGGTTATTTGTATTTGTTTCTGTCCGTCTGTGTGTTTGTCTTTTGATCTCCCTTGCATCTTTGGGTAGATCCTCAAGCGTAGGCTCAAAGATTGTCCCCTATATTTTATACTGTTTGCATAATGTCTTTAGTTTTTCAGCAACTTTTTTCCTCCCCACACTTTCGTTTGGTTTCATTTACTACTCTTCGCTGGCTGCTTTGGGGGTGCTATTGGATTCTTTTTTGCACTCTTGGTGGTGAGAACACCACAGTATTGTGGACTGTGGTGTGTCTCTGTTTGACGCCAGGAGCGCAGACACAGCCGGCCGTGTCTCCTGGTGGGTCCGACCCGGCGGACGAAAGGCCTCGGAGCAGGCAATGCAGATATATCTGCCTTCAAAAGGGATTGCGATGGTTCCCTTATGCAGCTAGTGAAGAGTTTTCATATCTGTAACATATTTTCTTAATTTCATGTTCCCAGTTTCTCCATCTTCAAATTCCGCCCCTCTCCTTAAGTCCAAATCTTTGCCAAGTCATTACTATAAAGATAGTTCAGTTGTTGGCCTGCGCTTGTTTTTCCCCCACTATTAGATTGTTCGTCTATGTATTTGTCTGACTTTATTCAAGTTTAAAAGGCTGTGCCAGTCTTGAATAAAAGTTACTCTGTGTTAGGTTTTCTTATGGGAGCAAAAAATACCCAACTTGTTTACTGTTTAACATTGATCGTTAAAAACCGTTATTTTCTGAATTTCGAAATTTTCATCCTTCTTGATAACATTCCGTATGCACATACAGTTTTAAGCGCTGAACAATGTTATGCAAATTTACGAACCAAAACTTAACATTGACCGTTAAAAACCGTTATTTTCTCAATTTACACCGCTATTGATAAAATTCGATATGCATATGTCCAGTAACAGTAAGTAATTTTGCAACATGGATGGTTTAGCAGGTACATCTGTTGTGACCCGAGGATGGTTTGGAGCTAATCTCTAAAAAAAAATAAAACCGTTAAAAACCGTTAAAAAAAAACTGTTATAACGGTTTCAAAGACATCTTTTTCCTCTGCTTTTCATATGGCCGTTGTGACATTGCACAGGTACAGGGCTACTTCTCGAAAATTAGAACCGTTATTTGGCAGTTATAAAACGTTATTTATAATAGTTAAAAACCGTTAAAAACACCAAACCCTATAAAAACTGTTTAAAACCCGATCTTCTGAGGTTGGCGGCCACGAGAGTCATCGGATCGCCACCAAACTTGACATAAGCCTACAGGAACATCCAGCGGGCAACATAAGGTCATTAGATAGTCATTATGACCATTAGATTTGACCGTTAAAAACCGTTATTTTCAAACTTTAGGCTGTTCTTGATGAAATTCGGTATACATGTGCAGTTTTAAATGCCGAAAAATGATATACAACTTTTACGAACCGAAATTTAAAATTGACCGTTGAAAAACGTTATTTTATAAATTTAGAGTATTCTTGAACAAATTGGATATACATGTGCAGTTTTGAACGCTAAACAATGATATACAATCTTCAAGATCCGAAACTTAACATTGACCGTTAAAAACCGTTATTTTCTGAATTTCGAAATTTTCACCCTTCTTGATAACATTCTGTATGCACATACAGTTTTAAGCGCTGAACAATGTTATACAAATTTTACGAACCAAAACTTAACATTGACCGTTAAAAACCGTTATTTTCTAAATTTACACAGCTATTGATAAAATTCGGTATGCGTATGTCCAGTAACAGTAAGTAATTTTGCAACATGGATGGGACAGGGTAGGGGGATGAAAAGGGAGGAATGAGAGGGGCCAGAAAAATGATTATACAGTGCAAAACCTGATACACTATTTTTACATTAGACACAGACCCGTTGAAATAAACTACTTCTGCACAAAGTCTATTCCTACGAAATTAAGGGCAATCAGAAGAATGGGAATGGGAACAGTGAGTGCAGGCGGAAAATCGAGCGAGAAAAGCATCTCGACGTACTAGGGAAGATCCAGAGGAAAGGGGCCAGAGGCAGGCGGAAAACAATAGAATGTATAAGAGAGAGAGAGAGAGAGAGAGAGAGAGAGAGAGAGAGAGAGAGAGAGAGAATGTGTATTTGTGTGGGGGGAGGGGGTGGGAAGATGTTGGGGGGGGGGGGGGATTGATTGTAAATCAAAACAATTAATACATGTTTGCCGTCACGTGAGTATCGCAAAAAATGTTCATATCCCGGGCAACGCCGGGTGCCCCTGCTAGTGTATATTATATATATATATATATATATATATATATATATATATATTCAAGATGGTACACGAGATAATCTTGCTCTGTTGATAAAGAGTCATGCCAGTTTTGACGATAAATATCTTGGAATCTTGTTTTAAGTGCAGACAGAAATATCTGTACATAGCCTGGATCCTGCATCTCCCAAACATGCTCAAAACCGTAAATACATGAAACAGTTCTTATATGTGTAACCTAGTTCTTCCTTACAGACCTATCTTGCATACACAACATGTTACAGCACTGTTTGGGATATATGTCAAGATTAATGCTTGTCTCTATGAAAATAGGAAAACTGTGACATTCTGCAAGTGCTATTTTATTTTTGACGGTCCTTCCAACCGCTGATATCATTTCAAAACACCTTAACCTTAACCATTTACAAACCTTAACCTTCTGTACTGGTTCAATAGTATCACACTGTTTTTGATTTCTGATCCATAATTAATAACAAAATAGGCCAGGTTTTCATATCAAAGATATGAAGAGGTTTTAATTTTAGATGTTATCCTTTAACCCCTGTAAGTGCTTGAACGGCTTTGCCACTTAAATGTTCAACACATCTGGTCCAATTTAAGGTTGAAGAGAATATTACATCAAGATAATTATATGAAAACATGGTCTCTATTTCCCGACCGTTTGAATACCCTCTCTCAAACTTCTTAATAAACCATCATTTTTTTAAGATGACTATTAATTTTTCAGTTTTGTCCGTATTTACCGAGACACCTCACTTTTCTACTATTCCACTATTTTCTTTTGAAGATCAGTAATAGCATCTGATACTAGAAAAACATCATCAGCATACATCAATTAAAAAATACCTAGTCGATCAGTGAAAACATTTACCCCATGTGCACCACAGTATATAAATCTTGTTGAAGCTCACACAGAAACATAGAAAACAAAAGAGGACTTAAAGTACACCCTTGTCTGATACCAGTGACATATTCGAAACATTCTGTTATCTTATTACCTACACACAGTGCTGCCGTAACTTTCTTGCACATTCAATGTAAAGTTGTTTTTTTCATGCACGCCTTTTGATAACAACAAATAAAGTATTTTTTCCCGTGAATACAGTCAAATGCCTTTGAAAAATCCACACACAGTGCGTGAAGACGATCTCTTTGTTTTGTTAAGTACTTTTGTATCATTGATTGAAGTGTGAATGCATTGTCTGTTGTGCAATATTCTTTACGAAAATCAGCTCGTATTTCATGGATTATATTATACTACTCAAAAGAATTTAAGGGCCACACAGTTCATCACTCCCCAATAATAACTCAGAAGTCCGACAGCTGAAATCAACCAGCAAACATTTAATTCAATCATTTGATCATCGATTGGACACAATTTCATCAAGATGTGCAAATCAATTATCGCGAAAATTTCATTGACATGGACACACCCCTATTTTGCAAATTGAGAACAACCGACTGTCAGAATGTCAAGAGTCAATATCGTGTGTGACCGCCATTGGCGTTGATGCAGTCAAAGCAGCGCTGTCTCATGGATCTGACCAAAGTCTGGAGGGTGTTCTGGAGGATCGCCTGCCACTCCTGCTCCAGATTCCTGAACAGGACGTCGAGATTGTGTGCAGGAGGGTGGTTGTTGCGTATACAACGGCCCAGAACATCCCAAAGATGTTCGATGGGGTTCAGATCGGGTGAGCGGGCAGGCCAGTCCATCCTGGTGACTTGCTGCTGCTGGAGAAAGTTCTGTACGACCCGAGCTCTGTGCGGCCTGGCGTTATTGTCCTGTGGTATGGCTCCTGGTCCCATGGCCTGCAAAGCTGGTACAGCGATTGGCTCCAGAATGTCGTCCCTGTAGGCTACGCCGGTCAGGTAGCCTTGGACACTGTGCAGGGGTGTTCTGTGATGAAGACTGAAGCCACCCCACACCATCAGGGACCCACCACCATAGCGGTCATGCTCCGCAACAGTGGCGTCAATGAAGCGCTCTCCAACACGCCTCCAGGCGCGAATCCTGCCGTCATTGAAGGACAGGGTGTAGCGGGATTCATCAGAAAAGAGCACCCTGGACCACTGCTGCCTTGTCCAGGCCAGGTGTCGTTGAGCCCAAGCCAGACGAGCAGCACGGTGAGCTCTGGTCAGTGGAGGTCGCAATGCTCGATGCCTTGACCGCATGTTGGCCTCACGCAGGCGGTTGCGAACCGTCTGGTCGCTGACGAGGACGATGCTGGCTGCTCTCAGCTGCCCCCTGAGCACGTTGGCGGTGGCAGTTCTATTGCGTAGTGCCACCAGGGTGATGAAGCGATCCTGTCGTCTGTTGGTCGCTCTGGGGCGTCCAGGTCTGTGTGCTTCTTGAACTCTCCCATAGTTGTACCGGTCTCTCAGTCTTTGAATGACAGAATGTGTTACTCTAAGTCGTCTGCCAACTTCTCAGACCGCCACGCCTTCGAGAAGCCAGGCCACAGCCATCCCTCTCTCAGCGTCACTAAGTTTGCGTCTTGGTGGCATGTTTGAACACACCCCCAGAAGCGGCCCTTAATAAAGCCACTGGTCAGCGAATCAGGTTGACAAGTGTTCATTAAAGGTCTGGCTTGCATGTGCAATGCAGTTTTCAGACAGCCGAACACTGCTGCGCCAGCTAGGCGCACTCAAATTGCGACCTTTTTCTCGTGGTTTTTGAGCTTCTTTTGCGGACCAGTGTAACACCTTTGACACAGATTCGACTGAACAATTGCCCAAACCAGTTTTCTGTGAAGCACTTGTCACACTTTGAGTGAATAAAGTGGCCATAAACATTTCATGTTTTATGCTACGCTGTATTATGTAAACCATATAAAAAATGAATGCGGCCCTTAAATTCTTTTGAGTAGTATATATATATTTTGAAAACATGAAATTGTCAAACATTCTGCACTATACTTCGGCCACATGGCCTTCATCAGGGAGACAACAAAAGGAACGGAAAAGCTAGGTAAAATCCATGGTCGGTCAAGTCGGAGAATGACGTCTACAATATTGACGTAATCATTGCGTTTTTCTCTTACTTAAGAGAAAACCATAATTGCGTTGCATAGAACGGAACAATCAGAACGTTCTGTTGCAGCACTGTTTTTATCGTTGGCACCATCAGGGACAGTGCAATCAGCCAAACTGAGCCAGAAAACAGTAAGATAGCATTCTACAACTGTCTTTTACGCCCCCTGGTTGTGTGGTGAGAGGAGTGGGGGGTGTGTAGGGGGGAGTTGGGGCGGTTGGGGGTTTGGGGGTATGGGGGGTTGGGGGGTTAGGGGGGTTGAGGGTGGGGGTTGGGGATGGGGGAGTGGGAGTGGTGGGAGGAGTGGGGAAGTGGGGGGTGGGGGGAAGTGGGGGTGGGGAAAGGTGGGGAAGTGGCGGGGGGGGGGGTTGTTTGGGGGTCTTTGGGGTGGGGGTTGGGGTGGGGGGTTGTTCAGGGTGGGGGGTGGGTTTGTCGGGGTGGGGATGGGTGGTGAAGGTGGGGGTGGGGGGTTGTTGGGGTGGGGGGGTGGGTTTGTTGGGGGAGGAGGTGGGGGGGTAGGTGGTGGGGTTGGTTTGGTGGGCGGGGAAGAGGGAGGGGAGGGGGATTTTGCGGCAGTGGAGACCTGTAAGAAGGGGAGCGAAGGGAAGGGGCCCCGCAGTGAAGCAATGTCCGACCGTCAATGGTCGATTCGCCAACGATAAAAAAAATAGTGCTGCTGCAACAGAACGTTCTGATTATTCCGTTCTATGCAACGCAACCATGATTTTCTCTTAAGTAAGACTTAACCAACCATGGATTTTACCTAGCATTTCCGTTCCTTTTGTTATCTCCCTGATGAATGCCATGTGGCCGAAATATAGAGCAGAGTGTTTGGCAATTTCAAGATTTTAAAAACGTTCTTCCCTTTGGAAGTTGGATATCATCTGCTTGCGTTAATAACACTCCTGACGATGGATAACGGAATTGGCTTGAGAAGGCTAAAGGAGAAAAGAGCCAGGTACGAGTCCCACCAAATGTTCCTGGATAAATGTCTGTCTAAATCAATAGTCCCTAAAGGCTTCTCTTTGCAGTGGACAAATGATATTGACATGGATAGTGTTGTTGTTGTTGTCGTACCCTGGCTAAAAGACTCCAGGGATCATCCGAACAACCAAAGTACTTGAACACTATGGTACAAATGCATCAGCTGGGGATGAGAACATTACGTGTGTGACCGTTTTTGATTACTCCGCCACGTGGGCAGCCACACTCGGGGGATTTTGGAGACGGATAATGTTATGCTAAGAGCTTGTCACAACTGAAGACAATCCTAGCATAACTATGCAGAGCATAACAACATTTTGATATAGCGTAGGTGTTCTAGCCTATGTAAGGTCCATGAGTGGCATTGCAGCATCTGGTTTCATTTTCTGACATTTGTCAAGAATATGATATGGATAGTGATATTCTTGACCAATGTCAGAAAGTGAAAAAAGATGCTTCAATGTCACTCATGGACCTTACAAGACAGGCATGTATGATAAAAAAAAATTCAAATGTCTGATGAAATTGCATCTTATGAACCCTCTGTAAGCAATGACATTTGTCAATATACAGATGACTGTGAAAACCTAGAAAGATCACGGATGAGCGGTATCAAGGCAAAAGAAAACAACTACAAAAACTGTCTGACAACCAAGGTAACCACATAAAAACCACTGGGGACGGGAACTCTTTAAACAGATCTTTAAGCTTTCAGTTTTATGGCGATAAAGATTAACACGTGGACATTCGTAATGACATTGTTGATTTCATGAAGACAAACAAAGACGACTTCCAGGCTTTCATTGATAGGCCAGTTGAGCAGCACTTGATGAATCAAACATTCACTGATGGAAGGAAGGAATCATGGACTACAGAGGCTGAACTCATGGCAGCATCCGCACTTTACAAGATCAATATTAAAGTAAAGGTGAAACAGCGAGGGCGATCTGATTGGCATGTCTTTTACCTTCCAAATAGGACACCGTGCGAGTCACACTGTGAAAAGTGAAGGCTGTACGATGCTAACGTGTGCCTTCTGTTTAGATCTAACCACTCTGATCTTCTCTTGAATGAAGTCACTGGAAAAAAAAATGTACCTAAAGAGATCAGCAACCACGTCAGGATTGGTTTGACTGTGTGCAATCAGATTGCAAACAGAAAACAGACACACAAATGTACATACGGATGGACAAAAATGGAGAAAGCCAGAACCATACAAAATGCTGCGGTGAAGAAACACGTAACCAAAGAGATCAACAATCATGTCAGGATTGGTTTGACTGCGTGCAATCAGATTGCAAACAGAAAACAGACACACAAACGGACATAAGGATGGACAAAAATGGAGAAAAACCAGATCCACACAAAATGCTGCAATGAACCTTTCACGCAAATGCCTCTTGACAAGACCAGAATGGCAATCCAACCTGCAAAGCGCAGTCAAAAACGGCACAACAGGAAACAGCGGACACGCATGAACAGAAAGAAAGCATCAACAGACAATTGCTGTCAACACAAGACCATGCAAAAGGATCCAAATCTGCCCCCGGAACCACAGAACCAGAATAAAACACATGGCGACGTTAAAGAAGAAGTTACAAATTTGTCAAGCCACACACTTACAGATGCAGAACTATCACTGCATTCCAAAGGGCTCAAGTTTGTACCAGGGAGATCTAAATCAATACTTTGAAACGCGTAGCAGATTTGGGAGAATGGGAACGTAGGATGCGACTTAGAGAGTATTTCTATGATGAGAACGTCGATGAAAACGAAGATTCACAAGATCAAAATCCTCCAGAAGAAAAAGTCAAGCTGAAACAGAAGAGTCACTTTACACCAAAGGCGGGTAGGGACCATTGGCTGGACATCTATATAGAACTAGTTAAGAGCGACGTTGTGAATAATCTGAAAAAAGGGAAGATGAACCTTATCCATTCAGAAAAAAATACATTTCATGACCTTTTGAACAACGACACTATTATCATCAGACCAGCAGACAAAGGTTCAGGCATAGCTGTCATGAACAAAGAAGACTACGTTTCTGGTCTGCAGAATGAAATGAACAACAGTGAGTCTTACAAAACAGTAGACAAAGACCTGACTGAATTTGCTATAAAAAAAAGTTTTTAAAAAAAGCTTGTAAACAATATGTACAGAGAAGGATATATTACGAAAGACCTACAGCACTATCTCCTCCCACACTATCCTCGAAATGGAAAACTAAAAGGAAATCCCAAACTACATAAGGATGGTGTACCCTTACGGACGATTGTAAGTGGTATCAATACCCGACGGAAACGTTGGCTGAACTAACTGAACATGAGCTCAATGAACACGTTACCAAATCACCAAGCCATATCAGAGACACAGCCGATTTCATCAACAAACTCGAGGAATGTCGCTCCCCCATTGCACAAAATGCCATACTTTTCTGCTTTGATGTTGAACAACTATATTCATCAGTACCCAGGGAGGAAGGAATACAGGCGTGCAAAGAGGCCCTAGATAGCAGGACTGATCCAATCATTCAGACAGATAGTGCGATCAAAATGATTGAAACCGTTCTAGATAACAATGGATTCAGCCTTGGTGACACCCATTATAAACAGACTGACGGGACAGCAACAGGGTCAAGACTTGGAAGGAACATTGCGTGCACGTACATGAGGAAATGAGATGAAAAACTTCTAGCATTTGAACATAAACTGTTTTTCTACAAATGGTACATAGACGAAGGATTCGGCATTTGTGAGGGGTATCTTGAGTCACTGGTCCAGTTTACAGAACACGCAAATTCCAAACACAAAAATATTAAAATCACGCTCCAATGCAATACAACACAAATCGAGTTCATGGATACTCTGGTGAAGTTAGAGAATGGGCACGTGTATACAGATCTCTTTAAAAAAAAAAAACAACTGACAAACAACTGTACCTTCGACAGGACTCTTGCCACCCAACACATACAAAGAAATCTCTTGCGTATGGGTTAGGTGTAAGACTAAGGAGAATTTGTGAAAAAGAAAAAAAAATGAAGACTACTTCAGACACAGATCAGAACTCATAGGTCAACTGAGGAACACACCAACACTCTGTATACCTGCATGCAGAAAGTGTTTGAAGATCCCCCAATTCTTGCATACAGACGTGATAGAAATCTTTGTGACACCCTCGTCCACCAAAAAAACAGGTAGGGCTATGAGAGGAGAAACGGAGACTTGCAATTGTGACATCTGCAACTCATTAGTTACATATGCATTCGATGCAAAACACAACAAAACATATGAGGTTACAAAAAAGCAACATGCACGGACAGAAATGTAGTATAAACCCTACTATGCAAAAGATGCGACAAAACAGTGTATGTTGGAGAAACAGAACTCATGTTAAAGGAGAGAATAGTAGAACGCCAAAGAGACATAAAATTTCAAAAAGACAAGACCTTATGCGTCACTTCCTCAACCACGTTGAAGACGATCTCGCCGTAGCAATCCTGTCCAAGACGTGTGGTGAAACGAAAGACTTCAGACTGATCATTGAAGAGAAATGGATCAGGACCGTGGACACCAAGACTACCAAATGGGTGTAACGTTAAAAGAAATATGTAAACCTATAAGGAGCAAGGCGCTCCAAGAAGATCTCAACTTACTGAATGATTAGGAACAACGATGGGGGATGGAATTTCACCCCGAAAAATGTAATGTCCTTACCTGCTCAACGTCAAGAAACCCAATCAACTTCAACTACAAACTTAAAGGACATACCCTGGACCATGTTGACAGCTCGAAATACCTTGGCGTCGACATAAGAAGTGACCTCAGCTGGAAAGACCACGTTACAAGATTCACTAACAAGGCCAACAGCATGGTAGGCTTCCTGAAAAGAAACTTGAAGATCTCCAATAAAGCCACCAAAACCAATGCTTACCTAACACTGGTACGCCCTCACCTGGAGTATTGCTCATCAGTGTGGAGTCCGTACAAAGCAGGCCAGAAGAAAAAGATCGAAATGGTGCAAAGAAGAGCAGCCCGTTATGTATGCAACAAATATGATTGGACCAGCAGCGTAACAGTCATGCTGCAAGATCTGGAATGGGAACCCCTTGAAGCACGAAGAAACAGACAGAGGCTAACCTTCATGTACAAGATCGTCGATGGCGCTGTGGACATACCTCCTGACAAATTCCTCAAGAAAGGATCTGCCAATACCAGATCAAACCACAACCACAAATTTGCTCATCTGGGCACTTCCTCTGACCCATACAAGTACAGCTTTTCCCATCAACCATCCCAGCCTGGAACTCCCTGCCTGCAACAGCAGCAGGGGCTCCCTCCTTGGTATCATTCAAGAGGGAGCTGAACAAAATCCCAGCCTAGATCCCTATCACAGCTAGCCGAACGGTAAATGATGGGCAGGGTTGTGCTGGTCCAGGTCACGACCTGGGGGTCGCCACGATTACCGGGTAAGCCTCCCCAGATACTAATTAGGCTTGTTGAGTCCCCCTTTTTTTTTTTTTTTTTTGCCTGCCGCAACACGCTGCCCCAGAGCTGAACTCAGGGGTATGCGGTTGGGGTACTAAGGCGACTTTACAGCTCTTTAGCTATCTTTCTGTTGTCCCTATTAGATCTTTATTTTATCTTACGCCACTGTGCACACAGGTCAATAATAGTCAACTATGACGGCTGACCTACAAATTTGAAGATTGAAGATTGAAGGACTGGTGTCCCTTCTCGCCGCGGAGGATGCGTTGTGGAGGTTCCAGATCAGACCACGACCTCTGCCTCTATTTGGCGAATCGACCATTGACGGTCGGACATTGCTTCATTGCCGAGCCCCTTCTCTTTGCTCCGCTTCTCACAGGTCTCCACCACCGCAAAATCCTCCCCCCCCCCCCCCCCCCCCAACACACCAACCCCACCACTTACCCCCAACAAACCCCCACCTCCCATCCCCAACAAATCCCACCTCCCACCCCCAACAAACCGCCACCCTCACCATCCACCCCCACCCCTGACAAACCCACACCCACCCCGAACAACCCCCCACCCCCAAAGACCCCCAAACAACACCCCACCCCCCACCCCCATTTCCCCCTCCCCTACTTCCCCCCCCCCCTTTTCCCCCACCCCAACCTCCCAAACCCCCTCCCAAACCCTCAACTCCCCCCCCCCCCCCACACACACACACTCCCCTCACCACACAACCAGGGAGCGTAAAAGACAGTTGTAGAACGCTATCTTACTGTTTTCTGGCTCAGTTTGGCTGATTGCACTGTCCCTGATGGTGCCAACGATAAAAACAGTGCTGCAACAGAACGTTCTGATTGTTCCGTTCTATGCAACGCAACCATGATTTTTTCTTATGTAAGAGAAAAACGCAGTGATTACGTCAATATTGTAGACGTCATTCTCCGACTTGACCGACCATGGATTTTACCTAGCTTTTCCGTTCCTTTTGTTGTCTCCCTGATGAAGGCCATGTGGCCAAAATATAGTGCAGAGTGTTGAGCAATTTCATGTTTTCAAAAATGTTCTTCTCTTTGGAAGTTGGATATCATCTGCTTGTATTATTTTGATTACAAAACTGTTCGAGTCTTCTGGTTATGACAGAACTGTAAAGCTTGCTTATTACGTTTATAAGTGAAACACCGCTGCAATCATTGACATCATTTTGTTTGTTTGTTTGTTTGTTTTTGTGTAATGGCAAAATTATCGCTTCTGTCCATATTTCGGGATATTCCCCAGTTTTTTAAATTTCATTAAAGAGCGGATGGAAAAAAATTTACCAGCGTATCTTTTGCATGGAAGAAGAAAGCAGCAGGCAAGCCATCAGGCTCTGAAGCTTTTTTCTCATTTCATTCTATTAATAGCATCATAAATTTTGGTTTCAGAAATGTCATCATCGAAGCTGAAGTTTAAACATTCAAGACAAGTTTTTGAGTTATGTTTGATAAAAGTGTTCTTAATTCTGTATTAGGCAAATCCCTAAAGTACGGAAACCATGATCGTAGAAAAAAAAGAGCAGATGGCATATTATTTGTTTGGATAGTAAGCGATTTGATTTTCCTCCAGAAACATTTACAATTTATGTCATTACATGCTGCATTAACAATTCTGTTGTTCCCTTCTCCTTGTTTGCGTTTACACAAGTCCTTCAAGTCTACTATCAAACTGAGATACTTATTGACTTTGGAATGTTCGCCTGTCCTGCAGAATTGACTCAAAGTCGTGTATTTATCCTGCTCTGACTGTTCATATTCTTCATCCAACCAAGTTGGTTGCGCACTTGATTGCTTATCTCTGAACTTTGATCTAATTGATTCTGCAGCTTTTTGAATAAATAAAACAATCCACTCTGATCCTGCATTCACCCCTGTATCTAACGCAGTCGTTAAAAATATCAAGTCCGATTTCTTTTCCATGATAGTTTGTGTATACTGATTATGGTATTGTTCATTATAAATAAATCGTACGCTACGTTGAAGTAAAACATCCTGTTCTTCGATCACACAGTTGTTTTCAATAAAAGTCAAATACAGAAACTAAAGGGAAATGATCCGAGTCACTTCTATTTACGACAAACGTATCATTAACGTGACCAAACAAAGAAGGTGGACAAATGAAATAGTCCTTAGTGCTCATGCCCTTGTTTACCACACATGTTATATCCCCTTCCTTATTGCCTTCTTTCAGTCCATTTACAATGTACAGACCATGCTCTTTTACCAGATCTACAGGTTTGTGTCCAACATTTATTCGAATCAGGATCTTTGAATCTCCTTTCTTTCGGTATTGCTAATTCATTCAAACGTTAATCAGTCTCTTATATTTGTGGTACATGTCTGTTGTTTGAGTCCTCAGTGCCATGCATGTCACCAGTGCGTGCATTGAAATCTCCACATATGATCAAAGGTAAGTTAGGAAATACACATTTAATCAGCGAAGTTGTTTTCTAGCAATTCAATCCCATTTATGTTATCTTAGCCATATATCACAGATCATTCAGGTGTGATGTCTTTAAAATGTGCAATAAAGTTATGAGAACTATTGAATTTCAGAAAGATTTTGTCTCCAACCTGTTGAAGTAAATGGTCAACAGTAAGATCAATTTGTTTGTCCACACAATGACGACACCACTTTTAAAACACGAAAAGCGAGGTGAAAATAGACTTTATGATAAGGATAGATTTTGTTTTTCATCTTTTTTTTTTTTTGGCATAACCATATTTGAGATAATGAAACAACTTTGAACTGTTGACGAAAAAGATACAAATGATTTATTTCTACGTTTACTTTTTAGTCCTTGAACGTTCCAAGTCATAAATTTAACTTGTGGTTTTACATCTCTGACAAACGTAGTTTGGTTGTTCTCTCTTATACTACTGTTCGTTTAATATAGTTAACATGAAATTGGTCAACAATACAATTCCCATTATTTACAGTTTTGGCTCTAGTATTCTCAAAAACAGACTTTGAATCTGTTTCATTTTTATATGAATACATGGAAGTGCTCCTAATTTTGCAACCACAAACAGATAGGCCTACATTTTCATCAGAATTTACGCCCGCATTTTTAAAGAGTTCGATTGAAGATTCGTTTTGTTTCTGTTTGGTTTCAAGAGACATAGAAATTTAAGCTTACCTTGTCAGTAGAAACGATAGTTTGATTAGTTTAATTATGTTCATCATTAGTATTGTTAGCACTTTTCTTTGAGATATCTGTTATTATTGGAAAAACACATTTCGAAGTCAAGGGAAGTTTCTCTCCTTAGCCATGGTACATGCCGTCTGCCGGCAAATCATTTCTGCCCCTATCGTTCCCTCAGTTGCTAAGTATCTGTATCAAAAACATAAGTCTTTCCCTCCATAACCAGTGTCGAATCTCGGTTGTGTTGCTTTTTTTCCTTTTTGCTTGGCCTTTTAAAGGAAAGGTAGAAGCTGACGGCGCCACTCCCTCAACCTGGGGGTAAAGTCTTCAGACCCGAATAAACCAGAACAGTCTTTGAATATGCCTCGTGCAGATAAAACGGTTCATTTTGTTTGAAACAGAAAAGGACAATAAACAGGTGTGGAGATTTGCCGCCTCTCAAATGACGTGCCCGTACACTTTCTATTTCCTCATCGATCCCCATTTTGCCCTCTCACAGTCATTCCAAGTTTCAGTACGTCCGGCTTGGGATGCAATGCCATGAAATGACAAGTTATTTCTTCTGCTCCTCCCCTCGAGATCATTTTTTTCGTCCACATTTCAGATGGTTTCTCTTACAACTGATTCGGTTTGATCATTGACTTTACTGTTCAAAGCATCCATTTTATTGTCCATAGAGTTACTCTAGTCTGCCATATCTCTGAGCATTTTCATAACATCGGAAATCGTACCTTGTTCGTTGCCGGTGATCTGTTCGTCGGTGGCGCTACCTTTCCTTGAGGGGGGTGTCGATGCGTTGGCACTGCTAGCCAGTCTTCTTTGATGCATATTTTGCTGCTTGTCGTTGGGTCCTGGATTTGGCTCCCCCCAACCAATCGTCAACAGAGCGAACAGAGAGCCGATTGAAATTGCAGCCGCATACGTTTACATTTTACAACCACGACAACGCATTCTGGCTGATTTTGCTTTCATTGACAAAAAATCGCCCACAAAACGAAGACAAAGTTTCCAATCCTTGCACAAAAGATTTCTAAACAGCATCACCATTGCAGCTGGTTGAAGTCTGTTCACAATAGCTTTTGACAGGAGCTCGAGAAAAACGTCCGTCTCCGTCGGCGATCACAAGTTGTGTGTGTGTGTGTGTGTTGTGTGTGTGAAGTCAAGTCAAGTCAAAATTATCTTTATTGAGGGTTAAAGAATAAGCTTTCCAGCTTTTTTACATCCTGCCCTCATAAACAAGAAAGAAACAAATTCAACATTTAACCACAAACTCAAAAAACATTTTTAAAAGCACACAATTTCTGTCATGCAAATACATAACTCTCATATGAAATCTGAAACAATAATGAAACTGTTGTTGGAACTTCAAGTTCAAGCACAGAGAGAGAGAGAGAGAGAGAGAGAGAGAGAGAGAGAGAGAGAGAGAGAGAGAGAGAGAGAGAGAGAGAGAGAGAACGAACGAACGAACGAACGAACGAATTTTTATTTTCAGAGGGTAATGGAATAAGCATCACTGCTTTTTTACATCCAGCCCTCCGGAGAGAGAGAGAGAGAGAGAGAGAGAGAGAGAGAGAGAGAGAGAGAGAGAGAGAGAGAGAGAGAGAGATGGGGATAAGGGGATTGTATTAATGGAAATGACTTCAATTGATGCACAGAGTTTCTATTAAATGCATTTTCAGTGTCACCATAGTCTAATATCACCATTGTTGTGAACAGACGTTAAATTAAGTCAATCAATCAATCAATCAATCTATTAAATGCATTTTCAGTGCTTTTTTAAATGTATGTTTTGAGCGACATGATTTTTTGGAGGAAGGCAAATTATTCCATGCGGTCCCTCCAGAGTACAGAAAACTTGATTTATAAAGATTGCATCCAGGTCTGGGAAGAGACAGTTTATGTGTATGTCTGTAACTATTGAAGACAAAGCTTTCAAAGATTATCTTCGGGGCTGATCCATTCATTACATTGTACATGCTCAAGCATTTGTTGAAGTAGAGTCTGTCTTTAAATGGAAGAATATTTAAAGTTTTGTAATCACTCTTTGTCAAAGTATTGGATTTCAACTGAATTAATTTAATGGCCCTTTTATGCAGACGACTTACTAGTTTCAGATTAGTTTCACTGGCATTATCCCATAACGTGGATGCATAATTGATAAGAGAAACAATGTGCGCATGAAAGAATATCTTTCTGGAGTGAAGATTTAGAAAATGTTTTATCTTTGAAAGTTGATATGTTCTCTTAGAAATACATTTTCCAAGATCCGCAATGTGGTAAGACCAAGATAAATCGTTGTCAATGATAACACCTAAAACTCTATGCGATGTAACCTCTTCAATCTTTTGTCCTTGGGCATGTAATGGCGCAAATGAGGATGTCATTTTCTGTCGTTTCTGGCATGTTGTGACATACATGCATTTGCTTTTACTAGCATTGAGGGACAGATGATTCATTTCTATCCATGTAATTAGCTTGTTGATGTTTTTCTGCAGGTTATTTACCAGTTCAGTAGGGTTACTACTGTGAGATTGTAATGAGGTATCATCAGCAAACATTTCACAACATTCTATAAACAATGGTAAGTCATTTATATAAATAGAAAAGAGTAGGGGTCCCAATACTGACGCCTGAGGGACACCAAATTGTAAAGGGAGTAACTTTGACCTTTTGCAGTTGATTTCAACAAGCTGTCGACAATCAGTGAGAAACGAGGTAAAGAATTTTTAAGGCTGTATTTGATACTTTGTAACACAATAAGCTTTTTTATTAGAAGGGAGTGGTTTATAACGTCAAACGCTTTTGCAAAATCTACAAAAAGAATTCCAGTAAGGTCATTATTGTTAATATTCGTAAGACATCTGTCGATATGTTGTACAAGAGCAATGTGACAAGAGTGATTTTCTCGAAAACCTGACTGATTTTCGTGTGTGTGTGTGTGTGTGTGTGTGTGTGTGTGTGTGTGTGTGTGTGTGTGTGTGTGTGTGTGGCGCGCGCGCGCGTGCGTGCGTGTGTGTGTTTTTGTGTGTGTGTGTGTGTGTGTGTGTGTGTGTGTGTGTGTGTGTGCCTGTGTACGTGTGTGTGTGTGTGTGTGTGTGTGTGTGTGTGTGTGTGTGTGTGTGTGCGTGTGTGTGTGTGTGTGTGTGTGTGTGTGTGTGTGTGTGTGTGTGTGTGCGTGTGTGTGTGTGTGTGTGTGTATGTGTGTGTGTGTGTGTGTGTGTGTGTGTGTGTGTGTGTGTGTGTGTGTGTGTGTGTCCGTCTGTCTGTCTGCCTGTCTGTCTGTCTGTGCATGTGCGTGAGCTTGTCCTCTTTTTGTACTCCCAGTTCTTATAGAATAGGGAGTACTTTAGAATGGGAACGAAGAAATGCTGTCTGTGTGTGTGTGTGTGTGTGTGTGTGTGTGTGTGTGTGTGTGTGTGTGTGTGTGTGTGTGTGTGTGTGCGTGTGTCCGTCCGTCCGTGGTCAAAATGTGTTCCACTCGCTCCAGACAAAACTACTGGGCCGATCTTTCTGAAAATTTGTAGGTATGTTCATTGTGGGTCAAGGATGATGTCCCATGTTTTAGTTTACCGCTGTAACCGTTACTAACGGCTGTAACGGCATGTAACGGTTTTTCTTCTTTATGGACTATCTCGGAAAGTACTTGGCCGATCTTTGTAAAAATGAGCAGGTACATTCATTATGGGTCACGGAAGATGCCTGATGTTTTAGTTTACCCCGTTATAGCCGTTACAACGGCTGTAACGGCCTGTAACGGTTTTTCTTCTTTGCGGAATATCTAAGAAAGTACTTGGCCGATCTTTCTGAAAATTTGTAGGTATGTTCATTATGGGTCACGAATAATGCACGATGTTCTAGTTTACCGTTATAGCCGTCACTAACGGCTGTAACGGCCTGTAACGGTTTTTCTTCTTTATGGAATATCTCAGAAAGTACTCGGCCGATCTTTATGAAAATTAGCAGGTATGTTCATTATGGGTCACAGATGATGCGCGATGTTTTAGTTTACCCCGTTATAGCCGTTACTAACGGCTGTAACGGCATGTAACGGTTTTTCTTCTTTATGGAATATCTCAGAAAGTACTTGGCCGATCTTTCCGAAAATTTGTACGTATGTTCATTATGGGTCATGGATGATGCCCGATGTTTTAGTTTACCCCGTTATAGCCGTTACTAACGGCTGTAACGGCCTGTAACGGTTTTTCTTCTTTATGGAATATCTCAGAAAGTACTTGGCCGATCTTTCTGAAAATTGTAGGTATGTTCATTATGGGTCAGGAATGATGCCCGATGTTTTAGTTTACCGTTATAGCCGTTATTAACGGCTGTAACGGCATGTAACGGTTTATCTTCTTTATGGAATATCTCAGAAAGTACTTGGCCGATCTTTATGAAAATTAGCAGGTATGTTCATAATGGGTCACGGATGATGCCTGATGTTTTAGTTTACCCCGTTATAGCCGTTACTAACGGCTGTAACGGCCTGTAACGGTTTTTCTTCTTTATGGAATATCTCAGAAAGTACTTGGCCGATCTTTCTGAAAATTTGTAGGTATGTTCATTATGGGTCACGAATAATGCCCGATGTTCTATTTACCGTTAGAGCCGTTACTAACGGCTGTAACGGCCTGTAACGGTTTTTCTTCTTTATGGAATATCTCAGAAAGTACTTGGCCGATCTTTCTGAAAATTAGCAGGTATGTTCATTATGAGTCACGGATAATGCACGATGTTTTAGTTTACCCCGTTATAGCCGTTACTAACGGCTGTAACGGCCTGTAACGGTTTTTCTTCTTCATAGAATATTTCAGAAAGTACGTCGCCGATCTTTGTGAAAATTAGCAGGTATGTTCATTATGGGCCACGGCTGATGCCCGATGTTTTAGTTTACCGTTATAACCGTTGTTAACGGCTGTAACGGCCTGTAACAGTTTTTCTTCTTCATGGAATATCTCAGAAAGTACTTGACCGATCTTTGTGAAAATTAGCAGGTATGTTCACTATGGGTTACGGATGATGACGATGTTTCAGTTTACCGTTATATCCGTTACTAATTGCTATAACGGCTCATAATGGTTTTTCTTCTTTATGGAATATCTCAGAAAGTACTTGGCCGAACTTTCTGAAAATTTGTAGGGATGTCCATTATGGGCAACGGATGAAGCCCCACGTTTAGTTTACTGTTGTATCCGTTACTGACGGTTGTAGCCGCCCATAATGGTTTTTCTTTTTTATGGAATGTCTCAGAAAGTACTTAGCCGATCTTTCTGAAAATTTGTAGGTATGTTCATTATGGGTCACGGATCATGCCCGACGTTTTAGTTTACTGTTATGGCCGTTACTAACGGTTATAACTACCCCTAACGGTTTTTCT
>CM065718.1:39156356-39186356 GCA_033310375.1 Conus canariensis
GTTAAAAGCGTCCCGTGTAGTCGGTTTAGCTCGATCCCATTCAGAACTGGAAAATAAGAAGGAAGCAGTCGATCTTGATCAGACGAATGCTAGAAAGCTGCTAAATCTCAAATGTTATGGTCAGCAAAGCTAATACGCATAACACACAGGCCTATCCCAACATTTTAAAGTCTTTAGGCGAGAAACGGCTCATTCGTAAGTAACGAACAATCCGGTGTAACGATCCATTTTAACTCCCCTCCACTTTTTAACTCCCTGGGATTTAGAATTAGCACGTGCCAATTTTAACTCCCCGGGAGTTAAAACAAACCACGCCAGAATGACTCCCCCCCCCCCCCCCCCCCCCCCCCCCCCCCCCCCCCCCCCCCCCCCCCTGTTTTAGATTAACTCCCCCACCCAAAACATTCAGTTTTATGTGTTAGTCACGATATGAAAAATAAACATTTAATATACACCCCCTCCCTCCCTCCCTCCCCCTCTGTCTGTCTGTCTGCCTGTCTGTCTGTCTTCCTCCCTCCCTCCCCCCCCCTCTCTCTCTCTCTCTCTCTCTCTCTCTCTCTCTCTCTCTCTCTCTCTCGTCCTTTTAGTGGATGACCTGGGCATCCAGCACCCGTTCTTCAGGGCACTGGGCCTAATAGTTCAGTCCTTTTTCAATCGATTTTCGTCAAATCTCTGTAATGCTTGCTGTAGCAAAGGCAATCTAACCTGACCAGTTAGCACTTCAGCGGGTGACATGGCCAGCCAGCGCCTAAGATACTAGCCCTTCTAGCTTGACCACTTCTGAACCGATTTTATTCGAATTTGCAGCGAAGTTTGGTGTTGCCATTATAACAAATCTTCATAGCAATACAAGTACCTGTATGACGGGTATTCAGCATCATGTATTCTGTGTTACACCACTAAAAAAAAGTCTGCAAATGTGAGTGCGCACGCATGTGTGTGTGTGTGTGTGTGTGTGTGTGTGTGTGTGTGTGTGTGTGTGTGTGTGTGTGTGTGTGTGTGTGCTTCGTGCATGTTTGTGTGCATAAGTGTGTTTGTATACGTGCATGTGGTCGACGTGCCCAGAATGACCCCCTCCCCTCCCCTCCCCACCCCGTTTTCAAATTATAGAATGAGTGAGAGAAATATGTTTTGAAAGTTGTATTAGCATTGCCTTACAATGCAAATTTCACCCAGGAAAAAAAAAATCTGAAATAATCTGAATAGAGGGGGAGGGGGGGGGGGGGGATTCCTGGCATAAGGCCAGAATGACTCCCCCCTGCTATTTTTTAACTCCCCGGGAGTCAATCTGGATCAACACTTCTTGATCGAAATTAACTCCTGGAAGTTAGTTTAGGCACGTGCATATTTTAACTCCCTCCCAGGGGTAGAGTTAAAATACGCGCGTGCCTAAACTAACTTCCGGGGAGTTACTTTCGATCAAGAAATGTTGATCCAGATTGACTCCCGGGCAGTTAAAAAATAGCAGGGGGAGTCATTCTGGCCCTATGCCAGGACTGCCCCCCCCTCCCCCCCCCCCCCCCCCCCCCCACACACACACACACACACACTGCAGAGAGACACTTGACACATGACACTTGAAAACTTTACTTGACAAGGATAAAGATCTTAGGCTAACATAAAAGCCTATTAATCCAATCTGTCTTTGACAAACACTAATAATAGTAAACAAAGCTGACTAGAAGCATGCAGAGAGAGAGAGAGAGAGAGAGAGAGAGAGAGAGAGAGAGAGAGAGAGAGAGAGAGAGAGAGAGAGGGAGTAAAAGAAAGAAAGAAAAACGGACGGACAGACAGAGAGAGGGGGAGTGAAGGGACAGAGACACTGAGATAGATAAACAAATAGACAGGCAGACAGAGAGACAAGCAAAGAGAGAGGGAGAGAGATTAAGAGAGACAGACAGACAGACAAGCGAAAAGTCAGACAGGCAAGCAAGGAGAGTGAGAGAGTGAGCGAGAGACTGAAAGAAAGTTGGGGGGGGGGGGGGAGAGGGAGACAGACAGACAGGCAGACAGACAGAGAGAGGGGGAGGGAGGGAGGGAGGGAGGGGGTGTATGTTAATTAAATGTTTATTTCTCATATCGTGACTAACACATAAAACTGAATGTTTTGGGGTGGGGGAGTTAATCTAAAACAGGGGGGGGGGGGGGGGGGGGCACGTGCTAATTCTAACTCTCGGGGAGTTGAAAGTGGAGGGGAGTTAAAATGGATCGTTACACCGGATCTGCTTATTCGTCACTGAAAAGACAGTCATATCTGTTGCTTAGGCATATGTAATCGATTTTATCGATTCGATATCAGTTTAACAACTATCATGTTTCTTTTTACTCTACTTTAGGGAAAAAACTAGGTGAAGTGAGAATAGATCTGTTTCGAAAAAATAGGCAGGGGAAAATCGTGCCTGTCTTTCTATTGCAAATAGAGTCGCCCTTTTTCAGTTTATGAGTCAAGCAAACAGGTCTAGAGAGTCAAATATTTCATTTGAGGCGCACGCTAGAAAAACGATTGAGATATCAACTGTTTGCATTACTGGTGCACCATTTCAGACCCATATCTTGGCATGTCCTCTTTTTGACTGGACTGCTGGGCTGACTGATGGGGCAAACGTGTGTTGGGCGGTGCCAACCAGTGCCATCTGTCCCACGAAATTAGCGGGAACAGTCTCGCTGAATGCGAGCTCTAACAAGGATTACCTCCCTTACATATTCCGAATAACGTCATTTGAATGCAGCTGTGCTGCAAAAAGTATCTGTGGTGAAACAAGATCATCTACACTCGTCTTTTATTTGTTATGAACCTCTAAGGCCACTTACTTCTTTCTAGACCATTGAAATAATAAGGCATGGCTATGACAAGTTGTTGCTGCCCCCCCCCCCCCCCCCCCCCCCAAAAAAAAAAAAAAAAAAAAAAATGTCTTCGCTTTTCGAACTATCTCGTTTTTAATTGAATTAAGTTTTTCTTTTTCTTTTTTTGCTGAACAAATCTTAAATAAATGTTAGCGAACCGCCCAGAGAACGTGGACAAACGAGTCACAAGACGAAACACAACTAGTTTCGACCTCTTAGGTCTTCATCAGGTGAGACATTAACGAATAAAACAATGAAAATTCACTTAGCTTTGATCGCTTCAGATCACTTGGTTGGGTTCAGCGCAAGGAAGAAGGCGTTGAATGAGAACCAATTCTCATTCAACGCCTTCTTCCTTGCGCTGAACCCAACCAAGTGATCTGAAGCGATCAAAGCTAAGTGAATTTTCATTGTTTTATTCGTTAATGTCTCACCTGATGAAGACCTAAGAGGTCGAAACTAGTTGTGTTTCGTCTTGTGACTCGTTTGTCCACGTTCTCTGGGCGGTTCGCTAACATTTATTTAAGATTTGTTTAGATTTCCGCCTGCAGTCCTCTCGCTTTGCAACTAGATTTTTTTGCTGAGTTAGGTATCTAGTTTACTTTTGGTGATGATAGTTAGCCCACTCTCTCTCTCTCTATGTCTCACACACACACACACACACACACACACACACACACACACACACACACACACACACACACACACACACAGCAGAAAGCACATCAAGTGAAACATCTTCATGAACGCCTAGAAAATGACATGTCAACAACGGAAAAACCTCCTGACTGCATCGTCTTACATTGTGGAATTAACGATCTAAAGAATGAAGAAGTGGAAGCCGTCAGTAAAAGTTTTGTTGACTTCGTCAAAAAAATCATCCAACGCTACCCCAAGTCATTCATTGTTGTGAGCAAAGCCACACCAGTGCGTCAGGCTGAGCTTGATGTTAAACGGCAGCTCTTCAACGCACTGGTCGCAAAAGAATTGTTTGGTCAGATTGGTGTTTCTTTTGTCTCTCATGACAATTTCAACTATAACTATGGTAAAGACGGCATCCATCCCACCATGAAAGGCTCCAGCATCCTGGCGGTGAATCTTGGGCGACACATACGGCAACTCTTCTGGGTGAAGCCAAAGAGAACAGCACGGGCCGTGGGTCAACTCCCAAGAGGATCCCAGCGTCGCTGTTATAGTCTACATCCCCATTTCTTGGAAGCTCAGATCCCTGGTGGAACATGTATGAAGTGCTTGGTGGATGGTTCTGATAATCAGTTTCGGACTTGTCTTTTTTTTTTTTTTTTTTTTTTTTTACAGTCCCGATACTGGTATATCACTAAGACCAAAGCAGAATCTTGTAAATCGTCTGGTGGACTTGGTATAGGTTTTGTTGTCTCAAGAACACTCGGCCAGTCGAATCGTATCTGTACCATTTTAGGACGTGAATACCGCGAAGACAGACTATACGTATTATAGTTTACTACATTGTGTCTTTTTCTCAAACTTCATTGTTTTCCACACTTTTTTTTTCTTCTCAAACTTCCCTTTTCTTATCGCTCCAGAGCATAACTTTACTTTTAATAGTTATTTTGCTCATTTATTCATTTTCCAAGATCAAAACTTGCACAGTATTTTCTGGATATCATCCAGAAGATATCTAATCAATCCATAATGAACATGAATAACAAATCGAATATACACAAAGTACAAATCCTGGAATGGAATTGCAGATCAATAGTAACAAACTTAGCATATCTTAAACACCACCTTGCCTTGAACCAGTATGAAGTTTTAATACTGCAATCTCTCAACGTCACACACCCCCAAACTGCCTGATCTGCCGAACTATTATCCTCCAATACATGAAGTAGGGGATATAAATGAAAAGGTACAGACAGCAATGTATATTCGTAAAGGCTTAGAATACAGTTTTTGCGTATTACCAATATCGAAGTCAACTTCAGAATTTCACTCATGCTCAGCAACAATAAAATTCAATAAGTCTCTGACACTAAATGTTATGTCAGTGTACCTGCCAAAAGGTCCCAACGAACATAAACATGAATGGCTCCGTACAATCCGGGACCAACAGAGTAGTAAATGGCTCACTGGCGGTGATTTTAACGCCCACTCACCATTTTGGGAAAGGGAATGTTACACAGTAACAAGTAACCGCCTTGTAGAAAATATTGTAGACAGTCCATTTCATCTGTTAAACGACGGCAGCGTCACAAGAATTCCAGACAACTCGAAACACAGAGCAACAGCCATAGATCTTTCCCTTATTTCTCCGGAGTTAGTACCTTCATGCTCCTGGGAAACACATAAAGATACATTAGGCAGTGACCATCTTCCTATTGTTATAACTCGAGAGAGAGAGCACATACAGTCAAATGATGGTCTGGAAGATATCATACCAAGATATAATTATAAGGGAGCAGACTGGAATAAATTTTGCAATATTATTGCTACACAAGACTTCCCTAATAATGATGATGAAAATGTGGACGAATTACTTTTAACATTCAAAAAAGCAGTTCTGTTCGCAGCTGACTCGTCTATACCTAAACTAAGAACTTTTAGATTCACTAATCACACTGGCAACGTTTGGTGGAATGATGATTGTGAGAAGGCGGTAAATAATAAAAAAAAGAAAAATATAAACTCAACGTAAAAGATAAAACTGATGAAAATCATGCTGCGATGAAGACTGCAAAAAATCATTTAACAGAGTAGTTAACTGTGCCAAAATAGAATACTGGCGATCTTTTTGCACTAAACAAGTTACTGGGCATATAGATTCAAAAAAGGTCTGGAAAAAAATTACGGACATGAAAAATGGAATTAGATATCCAAGTTATCCAATAAAAATGGGCGACAATGACAAGATTCCGTCAGATATGGAAAAAGCAGAAACTTTTGTTAGTATGTTTTCAAATAATAGCAGTGTAGAAGGACTATCATCACACTGTAGAGCCCATAGAGAAAACGCTAAATTAGATTCGTTGTATGCAGATCCAGTTCCACAAAAGGATCCTTATATTAACTCACCTATAACACTGACTGAGATTAAAACTGCAATATGCTCATTAAACAACAAAAAATGTTCAGTTGGTCTGGATGCAGTCAGCAATGAAATGTTAAAACACATTCCTGAAAATGGTATTGCTTTTCTACACAAAATTTTTCAAAAATGCTGGGACAATGGTGTCATTCCACAGCTATGGAAAGATACTATTGTCATACCTATTCTTAAGGCTGGAAAACCTAAAAGTGACAAAAATAGCTATCGCCCCATAGCACTTACTTCACATTCGGGTAAGCTGTTTGAGAAAATTATCCTAAATCGACTATTACATTACTGTGAAAAGAATAAAATTATACCTGTAAATCAAACTGGTTTTAGGAAAGGAAGATCTGGCGTTGAACATTTAGTTAAACTATCTACAGAAATAAAGCGACGATTTGCGCGTAGAAAGAGCGTATTGACAACCTTTTTTTATGTCAAAAAAGCATATGATCAGGTTTGGCATAGTCGTCTCATGTACAAACTTAAAACAATTGGACTATCTGGAAATATCTACAGATATATCAACAACTTTCTGACAAACAGGTCAATGGTGGCCAGAGTGGGAACAACATACTCTGCCCCTAGGAGTCTAGACATGGGTATCCCACAAGGCTCAGTGATTGCACCTATACTTTTCAACATCATGATACATGACCTGCCAAAGGCGGTATCAAGCAAAGTAACTCTCGTCCAATACGCAGATGATATATGTATGTGGATGGACGTAACCTTAAAAAAGTCGACACCACAAAGAGCCCAAAATTACATAAGAAGATTGTACCAGTTTGACCTTGATAACATTGAAAAATACATGTTTCAAAATGGACTATCTTTATCCCCTGAAAAAACTAATATGATACTATTTAACTCTGGTAGTAATCCAGCAAAATTACCGATCTTAAAACTGCTTGGTGAACCTTTAGAATATAAACAAAACGTCAAGTCATGGGATTAATTCTTACATCAAAGCTGACATGGAATATGTATTTTGAGTATATTCTAACAAAGGCAAGACATAGGTTAAATCTTTTAAAGACCATTAGTAGATTACCTTGGGGAATGGACCCTGAAACCTTAGTTCATCTTTCTACAGCACTTGTTAGGTCAAAACTTTCTTACGGACAAGAAATTTATTTTAGTGCTCCAAAATACATATTACAAAAATTACAAAGTATTGACTGTAAAGCCTATAAATTAGCTCTTGGCCTTCCGAGTCATGCGTCAAACAAAGAAACATACAGAGCAGCTGAAATCTTACCGCTTGATGATTATCGTGAACTTGCTACTTCAAAATTTGTGTTGAGAGCAAGTACAAGCGACAATTTCATTGGGGAAGAATTGAAACTAAGAACTGAGTATGATTTTCCTAAAAGGGCAAGCAATATTTCATCGCTAATGTCAACAGCAACATATACTTCTAATTTAATTGAAAGTTCAGGAATAAGCATCAAAGACATGTCAATAAGACCATCATTCGCGCCTATACCACCATGGGAAACATTCAAACCGTCATATGATATCAGCTATTCTAAACTGAGAAAAGAAGAAAATATAAATGTTATGAATTCAATTGCAAAAACACGTATCTATGAAAAATATCAAAATCATCTTCAGGTTTTTACAGACGGCTCCGTACTTGACAATGATAAAGTTGGTGCGGCCTTTGTCATACCGGCACTGAAAATCGAAAAATGTTTTTACCTCGGCAAAAAACTGTCAATTTTTACAGCCGAATTGACAGCCATCATGCTTGCTTTAGAATTCTTGGTGAACCTTCCAATGACAGTACTTAGAACTGTGATATTAGTGGATTCTAAATCGGTTTTATGTTCACTGAACTCCTTCAGTACCGATACACGGCCTGACCTTATGCACGAAATTCATTATTTATCACATTGCTTGTCGCCTAAAGGCACAGTCATTGAGTTTTGTTGGGTGCCTTCGCACTGTAACATAAATGGAAACGAAATGGCCGACAGAGCTGCTAAAAGAGGCGCAAAAGGTTTAGAGAAGCTTGTAGACATGACACTTCCTTTGTCACTCCATGAAAATTACAGGCTGCTAGAAACAACAGCATGGGAAAAAATTTAGCAGACGTTCTGATGAAAAGACTCTAACACAAAATACAGCAGCAGTTCCGTTGGAAATTGTATCAAGAAAGTTGTCAAATGCACCGTTATATTATTCTAGATTTGTAACTTCCCTTTTTTTCCACCTAAAAATTAACGCTTTAAAAACAAAATTCTCCAAAAATGTATAGTGCCTGTGTGGTGCACAAATCACACTTAATCACATTTTATTCCATTGTAAAAGTCTCCGAGGTTTTCTACCTGATTCAGTCACAGCAAAGAATGTTTCGGAAGAAAACATAGAAGATTTATTATATGATACAAAGGTTTTACTACAAATTGCTGAATCCCTAATTCACACACCCATCAGGTCATTCCTGTAGATTTTTTTTTTCTTCCAAAGTAGATTAGTGGTGAGGGACACATCCACCCACCCACGTTTCTGTATTTTGCATTTTGTTTGTTATATGTATCTTTAACATTACCTCTTTACTGTTAATGCAGTGTTCACAGTTTTACATTACCTCACACATTTACACTCTCACACACTCACAGACAGAATGCACTCACTCACGCACACTTTGGTCTAATAACACTTATGGTGAAAAGACGTAAAAGCAAAGAACGAACGAACGAACGAACGAACACACACACACACACACACACACACACACACACACACACACACACATACTCACACTTACACACACACACACACACACACACACACACACACACACGCACACACACACACACACACACACACACACACACACTCACGGACGCACCCACGCACGTGCGCACGAAAACACACACACACACATACACACACACACACACACACGCACGCACGCACGCACGCACGCACGCACACACACACACACACACACACACACACACACACACACACACTTGTCACAAAAATTTGTGAAAAAGACATAAAACGAAAGTACCAAGCTACCACAAAACAGGATGACGTCACTCAAAGTGAGATCACCAAATGACATCACAGTCCAGACCAAAGTATCAAATCCATGGCAATGGACGTGGATTTGGGAGAATGAACACAAAACACTTTGGCAATCATGGAGCTCTGCCAGTATGAGCCAAAGAAGCAGGCCAGGTAAGTGCTACTGCCATGCCATGTTCTCAAACATCCGTTCGCTCTCCTTTCGTAATTTATGCGGGATGAACATAGTGACTGAACAGATCCTGGCAATTTAGAGGTGATTTAAAGCCCACTGGATAACTTTTCAAGTGTTACTTCTTTCTGACAAAAACTGAGGCTAGATTTGTTGGAAAATGCAAGCTTGTAAATGTAGATGTCATGGCTCCTACAGCTCATGATCTTAGTTGGCGATCCAAATCTAGATCTAGAACTTGTGTGATTTAGCATCTTCAATACGATGCTTTCTAGACTACGTAAATTCACTGTTAGAAATTACGGCGGAGAGAAAACGTCTTTTAAGGCAAGTTGATGTCGAAGGTAGGATGCCCATCAACTCCTTACGATTTTATCTTTACGTAATTGCAAACTGAATAATCAAAGTGAGCTACAACTGAAAGGGAAATAGGCTGAGAGGAGTCACCAAAGTTGGACAGTCCTCATGACTTCAGTTAAACCTTTCCTGAATCCATCGTTTGACACTTGCTACGTCTCCAAAGCTGTCACAGATAAACACAATTGTTAGTACCAACTGCATCCTCGTTGTCTTACAGTTGCACCTTGGTAGAATAGAAGTTGCATGTTTCTGGCTCAGTAAGTTATAGAGCAGTGACCGTACAGTCTCCCACCTCTGCCTTACGAATGTTATTAGGCCAGGGGTTCAGATAGTATTTAGTTTTAACTGGCGTTCCAACGGGACGAGGCTGAAGATTTTCCGTACTGGCAGATTACTTACCAGTCACTGGCCCGTGGCGTTTTGCAGAAATCTGTGTCGGCGAAGAACTTTTTGCGCACGAAGTAGCCGCGTGAGTTCGGTAGAAATTATTTCTGCTTCCCTTTTGCTGCCGAATCGCAAGAACCAGTGCCGTATGTATGGAATCTCGACTTTACTCGTCACGTTTCATATGAACCTAACTAATTCAGTGGAATGCAGCACGAGATCTCTTTATATTCCCTCAATCCCTGTAATCTTCATCACTATGGGGAACCTAATAAGTATGGTTGTCATAATCTCCCAATTCCCGGCATTGCCACGTCATCTCAGCGCATGGCACTGACCTCTCTGTCACCCCCCCCCCCCTCTCTCTCTCTCTCTCTCTCTCTCTCCACCCAACAGCTTAAAGCGCCGAATGATTTAGTGTGCGGAGGGACAGGACGTCACCTTGTTTATGTAAATACGTCTGTTTGGTGTATTAGATCAATATTGGCTTAAGATATCACGCATGGATGGTAATAGACTGCCGGTGAAAGCTTACGAGATGCCGATGTAGCTAGACTCACATGGTAAATATTCATGGGTTTGAAGGATTCGAGAAACATTATATCAGAATGGATTTGGAATGGCATGGTTAAATCAAGGGTTTGAAAATGTCAATGAATTTCTGCATGAATTTCGCCAAAGGCTTTGTGATTGCCGATGGCAATAGCTAAATTAAAATATCCAAGAAAAGGACCGGTCTTATTTGTAGAGAACATTCAAATCATCTAGAAGCTGTGAAATGTATCTTTTAATTGACATCGACAGACATATTAAATGTTATTTAACAAAATTTCGATTCGGATTAACTGACATTATAATACATCGAGACCTATAGAATCAGGTGTCAACTAATTCTGTAACATGCCCTATGTGCAGAGATGTAAAAGAAGATGAAGTATGTATTTTGTTTTGTTGCCCTAGTCTCTGTGAGCTGAGGCAAGAATACATTCCACGAAAATTTTATGCACATCCGTGTCTATTCAATGTAGCCTTTTACTGACGGCTAATAGTCACAAAAATATACTAAAGAATCTATGCATGTATCTATATAAGGCATTTAAAAGGCGTGCAACTGCAGTTGAAGGATGCGAATGCTTATATTCAAGCATGTGTTTGTTGTACTCTATAGTCAAAGGCTGTTGGAATTTGTCATTGTTATGTTGATGTATCCTTACTTTTCCTTGTTAAAGTGCCATTGTAAATTGACCCCCTCCCCCCCCCCCTACCCCCCCTCCCCCCGCCCAAGTAGGGGCTGTGGCCTAACCTGAATATACCATTTCCACCTTTCTATTTCAATTTCTCTCTCTCCCCACCCACGCACCCCCTACCCCCATCCGAATTTGAAATATGATCTGTCATCAAAAAGGACGGCCTTGGAGATTTTCCTTCAAGCTCATCTTTAGAAATCTGTGAAAATATTGGGGATGGGGGGAGTGAAAAAGATCCTGGATTATTTTTTCATCCGGATCTACAACGGATCCGCACCGGATCTCCACCTAAATTTAATGGGTCCGTTCATAGGCCTGTTTCCATCATATTTTGTCAGCGTGTGTGTGTGTGTGTGTGTGTGTGTGTGTGTGTGTGTGTGTGTATGTGTGTGCGCGTGCTTGCGTGCGTGCGTACGTGTGTGTGTGTGTGTGTGTGTGTGTGTGTGCTGTGTGTGTGTGTGTGTGTGTGTGTGTGTGTGCGTGCGTGCGTGTGTGCGTGCGTTGTGTGTGTGTGTGTGTGTGTGTGTGTGTGTGTGTTTCTGACAGACAGACAAAGAAACAGATGGGAGTGGAAATTTTTACTTTTCTTGGTTGGGGTACTTGCTATTGGAATGGAGCGTATTTATGCATAACTCCTGACTCCAAGATTGATATTCTGGTTGGATGCTTCCCCCTTTTCCCCGTCTTTATCACCCAAAATTGCCTCTCTCTCTCTCTCTCTCTCTCTCTCTCTCTCTCTCTCTTCTCTCTCTCTCTCTCTCTCTCTCTCTTATTTGATAGTCAAGTTTAGCCAAATGTTCAATATGGCTCTGAGATACAGGGTCTAGATAAAGCTATCTCCCACTGTGAAGCAGTGCACACGTTTGCTTTGAAGAACTTTTTAGGTGTAGATTGGCGAAAGCCTAATGATCTAATTTACAGTGAAACCAGTAGATTCCCTATGTATCTAGTTTCAACTGTTTGACGTTTTCTTTATAGGCTGAAACTGCTACAAATGAAGACAGTAGAATACCACGCAAAGCCTATAATATTCTATACCACTTAGATGCTAGAGGAAAGAAAAAATAACTGGGTAGCTAAAGTATGTCTTTGTTTGCTTGAATATGGGCTTGGTTTTGCATAGCTCAGTCAAGGTGTTGGAAATGCACATGCATTTATAAGCCTTTTTCGGCAACGCCTGATTGATTATATCGTTGGCAAAAGTGGTCTGACCACATCCAGAATAGCGAAAACTTGTGGATTTTACAAAAGTTAATGTAATTTTCATGATCTGAAACTTTACAACCTCTCGACATGGATAGACAATGTGACCACAAAATTCAGACTTGGTGTCTCAGAAATAGCTGTTCATCATAATAGATACAGATCTGCTGATACTAATGGGCTGTTGTGTCCTCTGCGCAGAGTCACAGAAGAATGAAGTACATTTTGTCCTTTGTTGCCCTGCTTACAGGAATATTCGAGCTAAATTTATCAGGCCAAAATATTATAAGCAACCATCCTTATTCAAATTGGTTTTGTTGATGTCGTCATCCTCTGCCCAAAATGTTAAAAAATGTCCTTTGTTTTTATACAAGGCACTTAAGGTAAGAGAATTAGCTGTTTCATAATAAGAATGATATGCTCATATAAGTTTTATTATTGTCAATAATTTGAATTAAATGCAGGTCTTTGTGTGTGTGTGTGTGTGTGTGTGTGTGTGTGTGTGTGTGTGTGTGTGTGTGTGTGTAGGTTTGTATATAGTGTACAGACCCCTTCACTAGGGGCCAAGGCCTTTAAATGAATAAACCTTCCGAATCTCTCTCTCTCTCTCTCTCTCTCTCTCTCTCCTCTCTCTCTCTCTCTCTCTCTCTCTCTCTCTCATTTTCACACTTTGAACTATTCCACCAAACGTACTAATCAAAACCATTTTTTTTTATACATGCGTGACTAGTTGAGTGCACGTGCTGTTTTTTTTTAAGGCTTATGTATTTTTTCTGCCGGTAGTAGTGAACTACAACAAAATTTAAGGTGACATAGCGCCGTTTAATACAAGAATGAACCAGGCTTACCAGCCGAGCTGCACTGATAACGCTCATTAAAAGACAAAAGCTGACTGGACAGACGAGGCAAATGGACGGTTCTGGTGCTTTGTTCTTTTTAATTAATTCAAAGAACAGACTTTCGTGGTCTCCATATTGTTCCAGTGAAGAATGTCATATATTGCAATTCAATGCCTTCTCTTTCATCCCCGTTATTTTGCTCTCCCCAACCTCCCCTTCCGCGTATGTGTTCTGTATAAATCTTTACTAAGTCCTCGGTTTAATGGCAGAGGAATTGTTTGCTCGCGCTGGTTTACATAATACACACACACACACACACACACACACACACACACACACACACACACACACACACACACATACGTCCATTGATCAAGAAACCTTCATTAGATAAAAATGTTTTAAAGAATTATCGGCCTGTATCAAATTTGTCATTTCTATCAAAATTATTGGAGAAGATCGTTTTGGAACAAATTCTAGAACATCTCGAAAAGAATCACCTTTTGAATCCTCATCAATCTGCTTACAGACAAGGCCATAGTTGTGAGACAGCACTCCTCCGTATAGTCAATGACCTCCTCTGCGGGCTTGACGATGGGAATGTTTCCTTATTAGCGATGTTAGACCTCTCTGCAGCATTTGACACGATCGATCATAATATTTTGTTCTCACGGCTTCAAACTTCCTTTGGATTCAAAGACACAGCTCTCGACTGGATTATCTCTTACTTGACTGGACGGACTCAGACAGTGTGTGTACAGGGAAGATACTCAGACAGTTCTCCTCTTAGGTACGGTGTGCCTCAGGGTTCTGTACTTGGGCCAGTCCTTTTTGTGCTGTATGCTAGTCCTGTGTCTGACGTCATCAGTGGTCACGCCATGTCGCATGAGAGCTTTGCTGACGATACTCAGCTTCATCAGTCAGCTCCCATTGCTGAAACTGACTCACTGATTTCTCGGACGCGGGGCTGCATTGCAGACCTGAAGGACTGGATGACAACCAACAAACTACAACTAAACGACGACAAGACGGAACTCATGTTCGTGACAAAACAGCCTAACCATCCTTCTCTGCCTTCAACTGTCACTATCAATGACTGTGCTGTCTCTGTCTCCACCTCTGTCCGCAGTCTAGGGGTCATACTTGACCAATCCCTCTCCTTTGAGAAACAGGTTTCAAATATTTGCAAGATTGCCTATTTAGAACTAAGAAGAATCAGCTCTGTACGTCACCTTCTCTCTACAGATGCTACAAAAACTCTCATTTGTGCATTTGTCTTATCTAGAATAGATTACTGCAACTCACTTTTGGCCGGCCTTCCAAAATACCTGATAGAAAGATTACAGCGAATCCAAAATCATGCAGCCCGAGTCGTCTGTAGAGCAAGAAAACATGCTCACATTTCGCCTCTCCTCCACTCTCTTCACTGGTTATCTGTCTCAAACCGTATCTCGTACAAAATCTCAACTCTCACTTTCTCTGCTCTCTTTGAAAATGGACCTTCTTATCTCTCAGATCTCCTTAAAATCTACACCCCCTCTCGACAACTACGCTCCTGTGCTGACGACCGCCTTCTGCGAATGACTCGCTTCAGGACTACTACTGGTGAAAGATCTTTGTCTTTTCAAGCTCCAGCGACGTGGAACAGACTGCCAGACTGTCTCAGACATTCAGATTCTATCTCTTCTTTCAAGTCTAAACTTAAAACCCATCTATTTTCTCATAATTAGTCAATGCTGTGGGGAGGGGGGGGGGGGGTACAACCTAACTCATAGCCGTCTGGGCCTTTTCAAATGTAGCGTATGTGTATGTTCTCTATTATATGTATTTGTTGTATGATTGAACGTTATAGGATTAAGTTTTTGTAGTGATATTTGAAGAATAAGTGAATGTCACATTGGTAGGATTAGGATTTGTTAGTTATTGTAGTAATAGTATTTGTAGTTGGGTATAAGGTGTATTATTGTATATGAGAAGGGTGAATGTAGTATGACTTTGTAAAGCGCTTAGAGAAATTCGTTTGATTAAGCGCTATATAAGAAACATTATTATATATATATATATAGAGAGAGAGAGAGAGAGAGAATGGTACTGAGGATCAGCGCAATCTTAAAACAGTGCTCAACCACAGTGGGAGCGACATTGTTATATTAAAACAAGTTAAAATCAAACTTCTAAAAACATCTACAAATTTGTTTCACGCTGTGCGGTCGTCAGGATGTGATGAGCTTGTGTTGCCGCACAGCGTGAAACAAATTTGTAGATGTTTTTAGAAGCTTGATTTTAACTTGTTTTTAATATAACAATATATATATATATATATATATATATATATATATATATATATATATATATATATATATAAGATTTCTTGAGTCTCCGAACTACAACGTTGTTTCAAGCTTTCGCTCTCATCAGGTTCTAGAAGTTATTAGATGGCGTAATTTATCAGATGACATATTTTATCAGATGACGTGATATATTGGCTACGTTTTATATGTGTGACGTTCTGATAGGGTCTTTCTGTGTGTCATTTATGTTACGTTTGCTAGGAGGAACTTTCGTCTATGTGGGCATGCGCTGATCATCTCCACTTGAGTTCAAAGTTGCCATGCCTGGTTTGCAGAGTATGTAGTACTTCTCTGTTGTGCACAAGTTGCATCTTTTGCTGGAGGAGGAGTACGACCTGGCTCTTCGGACTATCTTCCAGGAAATGTCGTAGTCAATATTGTTTTCTTTTAGTGTCCATATGTGTTTACTTAATTCTGTCTGGTTTTTGTACCTTTCTTGTTTGAATGATTGTTTATGGTTTGCGTATCTGGTTTTGAATGTTGTTTCTGTCATTCCAATGTAGGTCTCTGTTTTCTGCGTGTTTTTCTCCGTGACAGTTGCTTGGTATACAATGTTCTGGCTTTGGCAGTTATTTTGAAGTGGACATTCATCTCTTTTCCGGCAGTTGCAGTTGCTTTCTTGATTTGTGTTGCTCCTTTTTTCCTGGTGGAGTTTTTTCTTGTTGTTGCTTTCTATGATCTGCTTGATGTTTGGCATGCATGAATAGGACAACTTTACGGTGTTGCGGTTGAAGATTTTGTGTAGTTTGTGGTTTGGGGGGAATGATTCTTCTACTATCTTGAAGAATTCTTTACCAACATTGGTTTTGACGGTTCCTTCGAATGGTGGGTTGAACCATATGATGTCTCTTTTCCTTCCTCTGGTTTTGTTTTTTTGTTTGTTTTTTTGGTTTTTCTTGTTTCCTGTTCTGTTTTTTGTTCTTCATAGGATAGTTTGTGGTTGTGTCCGCTGTTTTTTTAGGGCTTGTTGGTATTCGTTTGCTGCTTCATTGAATACTATCTTTGTAGCGGACAGTGTAGAGAGTCGTTTGTTGATTCCTTTGGGTATATTTCGCTTTACTGATGGTGGGTGGTTGCTCTTTACGTTGACGTAGAGTGGTACGTCGTTTGGTTTTTTGAATGGTTTGAACGTGTTTTCCTTTAGATCGAGGGTGATGTCGAGGTAGTTGACGACTTTCTTGTTTGCTTCTATGGTAATTTGCATGTTGTGCTTTTTGAATGTTTTGCACATATTCTTTTTGATTGTCTCCACTTCTCTGGGTGATTTGTTTAGGGCTGCTAGCCCATCATCTCGGTACAATCCAATGTTGTTTCCATGCTCTGTTTGGAGCTCAGACAGGAGGAAGAGTCCTACTAGTTCACAAGTTTCTGCCCCATCGTAGGAACCCATGGTCACGTCAAAGTTGTTTTGTGGTTTTTGTGATGTTTTCATCCACGTTTCATCTTTAGTGAATAGGAGAGATTTTTTGGTGTGTCTTATTAGTTCCATCTCTTGTTCAGTTATTGTTGTTGTTTTTGAGGCGAATTTGAGGGCTTTTTCAAGGAGTTCTTGAGTGATTGATGGGTAGAAGTCCACAATGTCGAAGCAGATGAATGTTGTTGTTGTGTTTTTTTCTATGTTTTTGAACCACTCAATCACAGCTTGGGTGTTTCTCCAGAGGTTGAGATGTTTGTTGTTTCCGATATCCTTTACGACTCTCTGTAATATTCTTTTACTGGCTCTGCCTAGTTCAGATTTTGCTGGGTTGATCAGTCTACAAGTTGGCTTATTTGTAAAGTTTGGTTTGTGGTCTTTCAAGGTCACAAATGCTTCTTTCTTTATATATATATATATATTATATATATATATATATATATATTGTGTGTGTGTGTGTGTGTGTGTGTGTGTGTGTATGTGTGTGTGTGTGTGTGTGGTGTGTGTGTGTGAATGTGGATGGATGGATGGGTCGTTGGATGTTTTGGGAGGGGGTGGGGGAGACTATGCAGAGAGGGAGTGGAAGTGAGGGAGGGTGAATGGATGCGGAGGGGAAGGTTACGCTCTTCTCCGAATTCTGTAATCGTCCTCGTAATCGATAACAATCAACGACTCCTTTCACCTACTGTTGTCCCAACATTATAAAGCAGACTGTGTCAGGGCCGCGAACAACGGTCGGTGTGTGTGTGTGTGTGTGTGTGTGTGTGTGTGTGTGTGTGTGTGTGTTGTCTGTCTGTCTGTCTGTCTGTCTGTCTGTCTGTGTCTGTGTGCGTGCTCTCGTGCGTGCAAACTGCTTGCGTTACTTGGATGACCCTCTTGATCTCCGTTCGACTGCTTTCCCTTGTAAATTTTACTGACCATACAAATAGAAACCGCTTGCAAGAACAGCCTGAGCCCGAAGAGGTAGAATACGGAGAACTCCTCCTGTCAGTGTTTCGGGTACATGGGAATAAAATAAATGGCTGGATTGATCCAAAAGCATTTCTTTTATGACCTCTGGTTCTTTCAGACAGCATTTGTCCTGTTCAAATGGAAGATGCAGTGGATTAAAAAAAAACAAAAACAAATCTGAATTAGATTCTGAATTGTTTAAACCGCTGTCTGTTTTCTGTAGTTTTTCAGTAATATATTTCAGGTAATGTGATTCGTCCGATGGAAGCGTTCCGAAAAAACAACAACAGGGAAGACGCCTATCTTTCCTTTGCAATGAGAGTTACCTTTTCTCGGTTTAGGGGTCAGGAGGGTTATGCCATTTGTACATGCGTCATTTGGTAAATCAGTGTCACATCAAACCCAAGACATATAAATCTAACTTGGTCAATGATGATAATAGTAACTGAAGTTACATTGTTTTTAACACACTGTCAGCGCGATAGGCGCACTGTTTCACACGCGTGTTTTAGCATTTTCTCTCTAGAATTGAACTGTTGAGCTGATTGATGGGCAAAATAGACCTGCTTCAGAAAAAAGCAGTGGAAAAAGTAGTCTTTCCACTGAAAACAAAATGGCCTTTTTGAGTTAATGGGCCTAGCAAATAGATCTAAAGAGTCGCATATGTAATATGAAGCGCAGGCAAGAATAACGATCGGGGTATCGATTGTCCACATCATTCTTACAGACGCACCGTTTCTTACCCATGTTTCGACATGTTTCTCTCTGATTGAACTGTTAAGCTAACTGGTGGGGTTAAATTGATTTGGGAGTACCCACCGGTGCCATTTAACTGCGAAAATAATGGGCAATGCAATAAGCCGAATTCTAAAACGTCCTGGTAATTGGTAGGAACCAACAGCTCCTGTCACCCGTATCGTTCCCGTATAGAGCACTCCGTACAGAGGGATCCTGTGAGTGGTAAAGGATGACAATGAAGAGGTCATACAAGATGCATGCACTCGTCCGACTCCATGCTGCATATTATATGCGTAGCAACCGCTTCACCTGAGCGCATGGCTGTGAGAGTGCGGACGTATCAAACCAATTAAATGATGTTAATAATCGTGGTGCATAGGGGAAAATGTTGACAGGCTATCAGCCAACAGAAATTTGTTTCTCACATCATGTTCTTAAACTAAGAAAATACCCATCTCGTTCGTAAAGAAGATTTAGTGGGCCATAAATTAAAAGAAATTGAAAAAAAAAACAACAACAACGCCTCCACACCCCAAACCATTCTCTCTCTCTCTCTCTCTCTCTCTCTCTCTCTCTCTCTCTCTCTCTCTCTCTCTCTCTCTTCTGCACAATATTCGTTTTTGTGAACATCGGTTGTCTTGCTTTATATAGTTCGGTTATTGTTTCCAAAGTTAAATTCATTATCACGCGTTACCTCACCCCGACCCACGCATTTTTGACACGGGCAAAAAGAAAAAGGATCGTTCAACCATTCTCTCTCTCTCTCTCTTTATATTGTTGCAGATTCTCTCTCTCTCTCTCTCTCTCTCTCTCTCTCTCTCTCTCTCTCTCTCTCTCTCTCGTTTAAAATTTTTTTTTTTTTAATACTAACAATAAGCTCTTTGCTGCACATACTCATTTGAAGTGGATGGCTTTGTCTTGCTTTACGTAGTTTCTGTACTTTGCATTTCCGAGATGAATGTACACGCACAGAAAAGCAATCTAATAATTAAACCTCTCAATCTCTCTCTCTCTCTCTCTCTCTCTCTCTCTCTCTCTCTCTCTCTCTCTCTGTATGTGTGTGTGTGTGTGTGTGTGTGTGTGTGTGTGTGTGTGTGTGTGTGCGTGCGTGCGTGTCTGCGTGTGTGTGTGTGTGTGTGTGTGTGTGTGTGTGCGCGCGCGCGCATGTGTCGCTGTGCAAGCGGTAACCGACAGCAATCAAGAGGTCATACAAGCTGCATGTACTCAGCTGACTCCTTGTCCTTGCATATTTCATTAACTATACACGTAGCAACCGCTTCGCTTGAGCGCCTACCTATGTGCACGGAAGGTATTGACGTGGAAATCTCGAGTCAGCTCCCCCTGTTACCGGCTGACACACGCAACAGTTGGTGTCAGTGGTAAGTTAGTGTCCGTGCTGTTGGGTGACTGTGCTACAGGATGGCAGAGATGTGTTGATGTGTCGTTAGAATTCACGAATCCATGTTTCTCCAAGATGGATGTTGGAAGGTAATAGACTTCAGTTGTTTATTTATTAATTGATCGACTAAGTGAGTGAGTGGTGAGTGATTCCCTGTGCAGGATGGGAGAGGAAGGGGGAAGGGAACGATGCGCAGGGCAAGGAGGTGAGGAATGGGTAATAATAGTATCAACAACATGAAAAGTGCGTGTGTGTGCGTGTGCGTGTCTGTGTGTGTGCGCTCGCGCGCGTCTATGTATGTGTATCAATATGTGTGAGTGCGTGTGCGCGCCCGTGCGCGCGTGTACGTGTCTGTCTGTGAGTGTATATAACTATAATTATGTGCATGTAATTGTGTGCGTGTAAGTGCACTTATGTGTGTGTGTGTGTGTGTGTGTGTGTGTGTGTGTGTGCGCGCGCGCGCCCGCGTCCGCGCACGTGTGTGTGTGTGTGTGTGTGTGTGTGTGCATGTGCGTGTGTGTGTGCGTGTGTGTGTGTGTGTGTTTGTGTGTGTGCATCTACAGATGTGCGTTTCTGTGTCTGTGTGCATGGTTTTGTTATGTGTGGATGCGCGTGTTCATTCGCGAGTTTGTATTTGTTTCTGTGTGAAAGTGTATGTCACACCCGCATATATATGTGTGCTCACATATGCGAGTTTGTGCATGAGCGAGCGTGCGTGCGTGCGTGTGTGTGTGTGTGTGTGGTGTGTGTGTGTGTGTGTGTGTGTGTGTGTGTGTATGCGTGCGCGTATATGTCTGTGTGTGAATCCTCTGTGTGTTTGTGTGTGAAATCTCTGTGTGTATGTTTGTGTTGGGTTTATGTGTTTGTGTTTTTCTCTATGCTTGAGCTTGTTATATGTGGGCGCGCACATACGCTCCAGCGCGCGTTCGTGTATGTGTGCGCGCAAGCGCGCGCGTGTGTGTGCATTCGTGTGTGTGTGTGTGTGTGTGTAATTTATGTGAGTGGTTATTTAATTTGTGTCTGTTGTTTGCAATTGTGTGTGTGCGTTTGGTGTGTGTGTGTGTGCGCGCGCGCGCGCGCGTGCGTGTGTGTGATTGTGTGTGTGTGTGTGTGTGTGTGGAAGGAAGAGAGTGTGATTCTGTATTTGTGTCTGTATCTGTGTGTAGGCTTGATTAATCGAGAGATGCATTTGAAAAGATTTGGCGGCAAACAGATAATGTCACATATGTTCTAATCGCGATGGTAACCCGCAACGTTTATTAATTTGAGGCATGGATCTGACTCATAGAACATCAATTTGGGTCTTCGTGGTTGTCGGTCTTTGCATCTGTCGCTCAAAACAGATGTGTGCCCGCATAAACACACACACACACACACACACACACACACACACACACACACACACACACTCCCATGCACGCACGCACGCACACACGCATACGCGCGCGCGCGCGCGCGCGCACACACACACACACACATTTATTTGTTTGACAAGAGATAATGAGATCAGAACTAGACTGGAACACACAGAAAATATCTATGCGACGGCTTGTGAGCGATTGTAGGAGTGTGCAATTCGGTCAATTCAATTCATGTTGTTACACGTCCAGCCGATAGCGAGGGGTTACATCAGGTTGTCATCTCGACAGCGTCAATTCCTACTACAGTTATTAAACAAGAAGACATAACAAACAAATAGAAAATAAAAACTTCGTAAATCACGCGAAAATTGCTGAAAAACAACTAATCTTTTGTATCTCTTTGATCAGATACAGGATTTCTTCCATAGAATTAAAAAAAAAAAAAACATCTGTTGGAACATCACTGAACAAGGTTTTTACAGAATCCGCTGTAGTGTTTTTACGGAGTCTGCCGTAGCCTGTCTGTCTGACATCATGTAAGTTTTCATACTCTTCAAGGATATGAGATGCACATCGCACAGAATGCACCACGAATATCCTTGGCCATTGAATGACTACGTGTGGGTGTAAAATGAGTGGGTTATGTGGATGCGACATAAAACTTTCTTCTTTACAGCCGTCACTGACTCATGATATAAGCCCTTTAGGGTGTGGATGGATTTTAAAGTTTGTAATCATGCATATGTTCCAATCCTCTTGCCAGACGTCTCTTGAGCTTCAGGTTTTTCATCGGTGTGAGGGACTGTTACGGATGGTGTGGTGCTGTGTGTATGACTGTCTGACTCTCACATTCAAAAGTTTGGATGTGTATAACGATTTTTCCCTACTCACACCCACACCACACGAACATGGACAGCCAGGCAACACAAGTTAAGTTTCTTTCTTTTATATGCTGCCTGAACCATCAAAACATAAACACATATCAACATAAATCGGCATAAAATCAATACACGCCGCCACCAGCGAGGGCATTCAACAAACACAGAGAGCTTTAACCGTCACTCTCAAAACTGACACATTGAACATTTATTTCTTTTCTAGCACAGTTCTCACTGGCACCATCAGTAGTGTCCCAACAGACACAGTCCATACAGCTGGCTACAACGAGCCCAAGTCACAGTATTCACACGGCAAGCAGAGCCGCACACGAAATCAGTTCGAACACCCACAGGGTACACCCACACAGAAGATCACGTCGGACTACCGACCTGGCGGTCAGCGTCTCCAGGTCGTCTTGACGGAGAATCCTCAAGTCACAGTCTTCACACGGCAAGCAGAGCCGCTCACGAATACAGTTCGAAGTCCCACAGGGTACACCCACACAGAAGATCACGTCGGACTACCGACCTGGTGGTCAGCCTCTCCACATCGTCTTGACGGAGAATCCTGAAGCCCTTTACTACACAATTCTGCTACTGACCTGGCAGTCAGCCTCTCCACGTCGTCTTGACGGAGACAGCGGCTGGGGCACGGGCTGTACCTCCACACCCGGTGGAAATCATTTCCAGGCCGGATTCAGGGGCGTCACCGGTTTTGTTTTGTTTTTCTTTCACCTCGATGTTTTTTTGTTTTTTTTTCAACGTCATGTTGTTATGAAATTTTACCTTGACGTCACAATTTAAGTTGACGTCACAACACGCCCCCTCCTAAAAAGCAACAACAATGGCCGAATTTTTTTTTTTTGAAGAAGAAGAAGAAGAAGTAAACAAACAGCAGAATGCAAAAACCCAGAAATCACACATCAAAACAGCATTAGAAAACTACAGTTCAGACAAGGAAACTCACTTCCTAAGGGATCAACTGATTCCCACATGAACGGAAAAGAAGATCAGCGAAAACCGCTGAACCAGAAACTTGCTGGACTTTAAACGAGAACTCCTGCAACGACAACGCCCATCGCATAATTCTTGAGTTCTTGAAGTTTGACGTTCGCAGGTACGTCAAGGGATGATGATCCGTCTGCAGGATAAACCTGATTCCCCAAAGGAACCTAACAAACTTCTGCACAGCCCAGACAATGGCTAAACACTCTCGCTCAACAGTACTGTACACCTTCTCACGATCCAGTAATTTTCGACCAGCGAACACGACTGGGTGAAGAACATCATCACTCTCTTGAAACAATACAGCACCCAAACCAGCAGAACTAGCATCAGTCCTGAGAACAAAAGGATTACCCAACCTAAGTAACAACAGCACAAGTGCAGAAGACAAGATTCCCTGAATCGTTGTCAAAGCTTCAGCACTCTCAGGAGTCTAAGAAATACACATTCCAGCGCGACCAGCATCTTTGATCAAATCAGACAATGGAGCACTCAAAGTAGCAAACCCAGGAACATGTCTCCTGGACAAACTGAGCAACCCCAACAAAGACCTGACCTGCTTTCTGGTAGTAGGAGTGGATATCTACAAAATCTTATCAACCTTCTTCCCTTCAGGACGCATAGTACCGCCTCCAACAACATGACCAAGAAACTCAAGTGAACGAAAGCCTGTCTCGATCTTTAAAGGATGAGCTGGGAGGTTGAAAGACCTCAGACAAGAGAGCACACCCTTCACATGACTAAGGTGAACATCCCATGACACACTGTGCACAAGGATATCATCAAAGAAGTTGATGGCGGAAAACTGATCTCATGCCAGCATACGCATCATACGTGCAAACACTGCAGGAGCGGACACAAGTCCAAAAGGCATCCTGACAAACTGGAATAGACCCATATGTGTTGTAAAAGCCTTCTTCGGATGATCCTCGGGCTTACCCACAATCTGCCAGCACCCTTTTGCAAAGATCTATCTTTGTGAAAAACCGAGCATTAGCTAACCTTGCAAAAAGACTCTCAACGTCAGGAATATGTTCAGCATCAAAGACGGTAATCTTATTCAAAGACCTGAAATCAATGCAAAAACGACACGTACCATCTTTCTTCCTGACCAACACAACTGGAGATGCATAGGGACTATTCGATGGCTCTATGATACCAAGATCCAACATAATACCAATCTATCTCTCAACAACCTCTTTCGCAGAAAAGGGGATATCGTAACACTTCTTTATAACTGGGACATCTGTTGTAAGAGGGATCTCTAAGAATACATCACCTGAGAAAGAACCTGGTTTAGGAGTCAAAATGTCCTAAAAATCATCAAAGACTGCACGCAACTTCCAGGAACTGCTGTTAGACAAAGCACAATCAAATTGTACAGAACGAACATCTTCATCTGGCACAGAAGACGCCATCGGAACAGTTAAAGTGGGAATGAGTAAAGCGTCATCACAGTCCTGGACGACACCAAATGAACATACCACTTCACGAACAACATACTCTGGAGAGAGATCCTGTGTAACCACACAAAGACCAACTCCTGGAGAACACTCCAAAGAACCTTGTTCTTGCTCACAAGCCAAAGCTGCTATCTCTGACCAAGGCACTGAAGTATCCTGTGAAAGACCAATTGTAGGTACAACAACATTAGAGGTAGACGCAACAGCACGTCGAATATATTTTTTGAGCATATCCGCATGAAAGATCTTTGCCTTGCCCTTGACAAGAACTTTGTAATCTGGATACAAGACTTTGACCACTGGGAACAGTCCTGACCAACTGCCAAGCAACTCGTAAGAGTCAGTCGGTCACAAAACTAAGATTTCATTAACAACATGGAAACGACGTTCCCAGGCCTTCTTGCCAAAAATCGAAAACAACTAATTGATTTTTTCAAAATGATTCAGACAGACACTCATTCAAGAGAAAAGAGCTCTGAGAACGTTAAAGAAGTAACACAATCCCCAAGTAAAGACAGAAACAGAAAATTCAGGAGAGATAAACAAAGATAATGAAACCAAAGCCCACAAAGGAAGAAAGAACTAGGCCCTCGTACATCCAGAAACTATACAGGAGATACCCCGTTACGCTTGAGATGGAAAAGAAATCAAACACAAACAGTCATACAACAACACAATACAACACAACTCAATCTCTCAAAAGCAAAGTCTGTAAACGTGGCCTATCCTTAATAATTAGGGTAAACTACAGGGGCATAAAAGCAAATCCTACCACGAAGACAATTTTGAATCTAACGCCAAAAGAAAATTCAAGCTACGGGGTCACCAGATGTTACGGGTGGTGTGGTGTTGTCTGACTCTCATTTTGAAAAGTTTGGATACGTGTAACGATTTTTCCCAACACACACCCACACCACACGAACATGGACAGCCAGGCAACACACAAGTTAAGTTTCTTTCTTTTATATGCTGCCTGAACCATCAAAACATAAACACATGTCAATATAAATCGGCATAAAATCAATACACGCCACCACCAGCACATTCAACAAACACAGATCACATCGGACTACCGACCTGGTGGTCAGCCTCTCCACGTCGTCTTGACGGCGAGTCCTCAAGTCACAGTCTTCACACGGCAAGCGGAGCCGCTCACGAATACAGTTCAAAGTACCACAGGGTACACCCACACAGATGATCACGTCGGACAAAAGATCACGCCGGACTTGGCGGTCAGCCTCTCCACATCGTCTTGACGGAGAATCCTGAGACTCTTTACCGCACAATTCTACTACTGACCTGGCGGTCAGCCTCTCCACATCGTCTTGACGGAGAATCTTGAGGCCCTTCACTACACAATTCTGCTACTGACCTGGCGGTCAGCCTCTCCACGTTGTATTGACGGAGACAGCGGCTGGGACACAGGCTGTACCTCCACTACCCGATGGAAATCATTTCCAGGCCGGACTCGGGGGCCTCACCATTTTTGTTTTCTTTCACCTCGTTTTTTTTTTCAACGTCATGTTGTTATGTTATTTTACGTTGACGTCACAATTTACGTTGACGTCACAGCGATAGAGACTCTGCACAGTTCTCTATTTGTAGCATTCTCGGTAAGTTGATCAGCTACCTCATTACTCCAATGCCAACGTGACCAGAAACCAAGGTAAAAAGTGCTCTAACCGTCAGATTTCAGATATGCGTATAGTGAAAACAAAACAAAACAAAACAAAAAGATCTAGTTGCAAAGTGAGGCGAATGCAGACGGAAATCTAATTAGCTAAACAAATTCTAAAAAAATGTTTATAAGGCTCCGCCGAAAAACGTAGACGAATCACAAGGCAAAACACGACGCGTTTCGACCTCGTAGGTCGTCTTCAGGCAAGATACATAACACTCGGCTCCTTCAACCAACGGTCACCAAGCCTCCAAGCCTGTCTTCTCTCCAGTTTCTGAATCAGAGTGGCTGTCAGGTCCATTATACAGAAACATTTTCAGTTTGTTTTTCAGTTTCTTTTTCTGTAGCGTCCGTCTTTTGGGGAGTTTGTGGAAGAACACACGTTGTGAATTATTTGTCATCCCTCCCTCACCTACCCACTATAGAGTTTAGCTAAGAGGCCAGGATCCAGAAACATCTTGACCTCTTCTAGAACATTAAACAGAGTCCAACTCACCCCACCTTCCCTGATCATGCCCAGGTTCCGGGGACAGAGAACTGAGAACGACAGGTGTTTCCTTCGCCAGCCCAGGAACTGCCTGTCTTGACCCAGCACCACGCAGGGACATTCAGTTGATAAGCATTGGCCAGTGTGTACCTTCTGTCCAGGAGAGATCTGAACCTAAAAGACGCGTTGAGAGCTCCTACTCTCTCAATCCCCAGTAATCCATTCCCCTTCATCACGGTTCAGACCGGACAGCAAACGCCGCAAATCAAAAAGACCGCAAAGAAAAGAAGACCGGCAAAGAAGACTGGTAGAGGAGTAAACGATAGAAAAGATCCATTGGGAAAAGCAGAAGATAACAAATAAGAAGCAGGTTATATTTTTTCATAATCCTCGCTCTTAGCCTGCCTAACATGGGAGACCCTGCTCGGGGCATCAGTTCCTACCAAGTTGTGCTCAGGCCAATGAGCAACTTGGCTTGACAGGCCTAGATGCGTTTCGGAAACGTAGCTTTCCGTTGAAGTATCGATGCCCCCATTCAACATAGCCCACGGGATCACTGGTTCCTGCACACCCTTCGAGGGGGTGAGGTGTACTCCCGCGATCTCAAAAAGATGGTGGGACGTGACGCTTTATAATAGTCCTTTATGCTTTCTCTAGACATTGGCTTACTTTGGTTACGATTGAATCCAGGCTGATAATGTCATAACGCTATCGTACTTGCAAATCTGGCAAGAAAGCCGAGATTCAAATTTTTGTGAAATAGCATTTGATATTGTGTGGCCTCAGCAAGAAGTTGGATGTGCATTTTGTTTATGTGTATTCTATCCGGAATGATTTGGATATAGACATGATCGAGATATATATGAAAGTAAACCGATCTCTCTCCCTCTCTCTCTCTCTCTCTCTCTCTCTCTCTCTCTCTCTCTCTCTCTCTCTCTCTCTCTCTCTGTTCTTCTTTTGTACGTAAAACATATTCATTCCATGAATACATTTTACAGGTAAGACTCAATCTTCTGCCACCGAGAAACATGAGATATGACCCTTTCATGAGACAAGAACCAAAGGCGAGATCCAGTGACATAAAGACATTGAAAAAAAATATCATTACTTAATTGCTCTGTGTAAGTGCACATAACAGCACTCACATTCCTATCTGATGTATGCGTGCTGTCGGTCCGTAGTCCCTAATTAAAGCGTTTGCTTACAAGCTCATGGTCGTGACTTTCATTAACTCCTGGAGTCGGATTTTAAAAACATATTTAATGAATGAGCGTTTAGACCACTGTTTGTAATGTTCAGTGTTCTGCATTTTCAGTGCGCTTGAGATAAATTGACTTTGTTCCTATCGTGCACGTGAATGATGGCGCAAGGCCAGTATAAGCCTGTATTACATTCAGAACTCTCTCTCTCTCTCTCTCTCTCTCTCTCTCTCTCTCTCTCTCTCTCTCTTTGTGTGTGTGTGTGTGTGTGTGTGTGTGTGTGTGTGTGTGTGTGTGTGTGTGTGTGAAAATAACACAAAAAGACAGAAAAACAGTAAATATCATGACATTTCTATCAAAAGATATTTACTGTGTATCAAATTTGATTATGTTTAGCACACTTCTCTCCTTTCACCCCTTCGAGCTCCTTTCAATATTTCCTCATGCCCTACTTCTTACTTCTCAACAACCTTCCTCCTCCTCCTCTCTCTCTGTCTGTCTGTCTGTCTGTCTGTCTCTGTCTCTCTCTCTCTCTCTCTCTCTCTCTCTCTCCTCTCTCTCTCTCTCTCTCTCTCTCTCCAGTCCAACAACTGAGTGTTGTAACAACCAACATAAACACAACGCAGTAGGGAAGACACTCGGTCAAGACAGAGAGCACAGCGGGTAGCTAGCCACTGCATTATTCAGACACGGCTTCGTTGTAACGAGATGGATACGTGTCGAATCAAGCCCCAACACCCCACCCCCTTCTCTCTCTCTCTCTCTCTCTCTCTCTCTCTCTCTCTCTCTCTCTCTCTCTCTCTCTCTCTCAATAAATAATAGGAGGATCGCTTATTCTATGTCTGTGTGTGCTTAGTTTTTGTACTCCCAGTTCTTATAGAACAAGGAGTACTTTAGAATGGGAACGAAGAAATGCTGTCTGTGTGTCCGTCCGTCCGTCCGTCCGTGGTCAAAATGTGTTCCACTCGCTCCAGACAAAACTACTTGACCGATCTTTCTGAAAATTTGTAGGTATGTTCATTATGGGTCTCGCTAATGCTGTTCTTCAACTTACATCCAATAAATAAAACGCGGGAGTAGACATTTTTTTGCAGAAAGCCGAAGGAGGGGGAAAGGGACGTGAGGGGGCGAGGAGAAGGTAAAGATAGAAAAATTATTCTAAATGGAAAAAGAAAGAAAAAAGGCCATCATAATTATCATGTGTTGAATGTATTGTTAATATGTGTCCCTGGCCATTCCAGCTATGATTTTGCTATATTTACATGTCTACATTGTGTACACTAACGCTCACGCGTGCTTTGTCTTATGCCGATTTGTGTGTGTGTGTGTGTGTGTGTGTGTGTGTGTGTGTGTGTGTGTGTGTGTGTGTGTGTGAATATGCGTCAAGGAATGCTTGATGTGTCGATCTTTTCATGTTACAACTGTTTAAGCAGAAACGGGAGAGAAAGAAAGGGTGGAAATCTCAATGAAAGAGAGGCACAGACAGACAGAGAGATACTAACAGACAGCTGGGGTTAGTAAGAGTTTCTGAGGGTAAGAGGGCAGGAGGGGTGACGGAGAAGTTTATGCAAGGGTGAGGGAGAGAGGGAAAGAGACTGAATTTACATGAAGATTTCTCTGTTAGATGCTAATGAATTGAAACCATCTCTTTTCACCAATCACTGAAATTAATCTCTCTCTCTCTCTCTCTCTCTCTCTCTCTCTCTCTCTCTCTCTCTCTCTCTCTCATATACACACACGCGCACGCACACACGCACGCACACATATACATGAAAACACGCGTGCGAGCACGCATGCGCACACGCGGCTACACACACACGCACGCACACGTACGCACGCACACACGCACATACACACACACACACACACACACACACACACACACACACACACACACACACACACACAAGCGTGTGCG
>CM065718.1:39191356-39213856 GCA_033310375.1 Conus canariensis
ATTTCAATAATCGTAGTCTTTTCAAAGTTAACCTTATTAATGTTATCATCAAATGAAAACACTGTTAAACAGCTATTTATCTATATCACACATTCAAGAGACGAAGTATGTGTATAATATAAAGAATACCATTATCAACTTGCTACATGAATTACAATGTATATGCCCATTCTAAGGAGCTTTGGCCGTTATGAATAAAACATTTGAATCTCTCTCTCTCTCTCTCTCTCTCTCTCTCTCTCTCTCTCTCTCTCTCCTCTCTCTCTCTCTCTTAACCCTCCCCTCCATCTCTCTTTGACTCCGTCCTGTGTTTGCTATAGCATGTTTGTTTTTCCTCCCTACAGTAGCATTAGAGTAAGTAACGTCAACTTGCAGTCGCAACCCCCCCCCCCCCCCCCCCCTCCCCCAATGCAGTCATATGCCGTTTAGCTGGGCTATTTCTGCCATGACTTCTCTTTACCTATAACAGGCTTTTGAAGATGAACAAGAACTGGTATGTTGACTGCGCAACATTACCAGGGAGGAACATGTTTTCTGTCATGCGTGTCTTTCATACTCTTTTTCTATTTTAAGTCAGAATTAAACTTGTTCCATTTCAATGTTACACTTATTGGTGGAAAGCATGTGAATAGACAGACGCAGGTATAGGTAGTGCTGACTACTCAGTGATGACTCTCTCTCTCTCTCTCTCTCTCTCTCTCTCTCTCTCTCACACACACACACACACACACACACACACACACACACACACACACACACACACACCCTTCTTTCCCTACATTTTTCTCGGTTGTCCCGTTCCAGAAGAGGTTCACAATTTTTCGTCAAATGAAGAGAAAAACAACAGGGGTGTAGCGCTCTCTCTCTCTCTCTCTCTCTCTCTCTCTCTCTCTCTCTCTTCAAGCCCAGGCTAGATAATGTTACTGAGGTGTCAAATCAAGCTACCTCTCCATTTTGACATCAGCCCTGTGTGTTGGTTGGGAGGCGCCGGGGGGTACTTTCTGGCCGATTGTCTGCCGGTCAGTCGTGGGTCACTGGTCCACTTGACACAGAATCGTTTTCAGCGGTAATGGGTTCTTTTGCCTCCAGTCAGGCGTAGCTCCAAGCCAGTCTACAATTTCCCTGATCGATCTTGATTGTTGATCAATATTGATAAAGGACAGAGGTCTGTGCGCTCTCTCTCTCTCTTTCTCTCTCTCTCTCTTCTCTCTCTCTCTCTCTCTCTCTGGTCTGGTTGGGAACTCTACCTAACCTCTCTCTCTCTCTCTCTCTGGTCTGGTCTGGCTGGAAACTCTACCTAACATCTCTCTCTCTCTCTCTCTCTCTCTCTCTCTCTCTCTCTCTCTCTGCCACCCACACATTCATATCAGGTGACCGTTTAAATCCATCTGACTATAGCATTATCTGTATCGTCTCGTCATACCTGAAGTAAACGTTTGGAAGCCACATCAAAAAGCATGTTCGTGATCATTTTGATTTCCGTAAATTGTTTCACCCTCGGTGATCTCGTTTCAGAACGAATCACTCTTGTTATGCAGCTCTAACCACTCTGGCTGGCAAATCGCTGACCAATTTTGATAATAGTAAACTAAGCGGAGTCACACGGTAGACTTTGTCATGGCTTTTGATGTAAAAGGTCACACACTTTTGAAAACTATAAATTCTTAACATGTCTATGATATATTATTACCCCTGACATTTCTTAACATGTCAAAAATATATAATTACTCATGACATCATTTTCTGAACATGTCTAAGATATATCATTACTCCTCACATCATTTTTTCGGTCGGTAGGCAACAGCTGGTAGCAGTAAATGGACCTATGTTTCCGTCTTTGCCTACAAAGAACAGTATACCTTAAAGTTCCGTTCTAGAACCTTGATTGTTTTCAGTTTACATTAATTACTAATCTCTTTAATTATTAGTGCACAGTATGAATTGTTTGCAGATAACTCGACCACACATGCTATCATTCCAGCTAAGTACAGATTTCACTTATTCTGCAAGAGAGCATCAGTAAATTAATGTACAGATCAGAGTTAACCAATATAAGCCTGCATCCACAAAAAAACTAAATTCATGATTATCGCAACCCCCTCCTTTTCATGTAAATGATAAGAACTATTGTAAGACAATTAAGATAAGAAACTTAATTAAAAAGAAACAAATCCGTGGTGTTTTCAATCATAATCTGTCATGTCATGTTCCGATCATGTAACAATGATCAGCAAAATACATTTCTACAAAGATGTCTCAGTTGTCGGAAATTAAATATTTCTTAGCTGTTGCACTCTCGAAAAAAAAAAAATTTCCTTGCCTTCACTGAGTTGCACATACGGAACGCTTCAATTGTCATGGATTAAGCCAGTGAAAATAATCTAAAGAAAAAGGAAAAAGAAAAACCCAACTCTTTTCGAGTCGTCACACACGTGTTCTAGATTTAGTCCTCAATAGATCCTCGAGATGAATGATTTCTTATTATGCAGCACTGCACTGTCGCCGTTCGCTTAAGTTAAAACTAAGACTTTTTTTTTTTTAAGCCATTTACATTGTAAAAGATCTCTCGGGCTGTGCTCCACCGTCCTTATCAGTCACTAAGCTGTCTATGAACATTGCCAAGAGTATGAAGTCATTCTCCGTTAAGATCTCCACAGATTTAGTCTCATTTATCCTAGTGGATTCTTACGGAACACTAAATGTTGAAACTGACCTGAGTACCTTCAAGCATTATTTTGGAAAATAATTATCAATAGAAAATGCCAACTCGGTATTGTGAATCTTTTATTCTCTTTTGGTTTGACACACGTCCCTGTCCTTCCGCCTACGGTACGGCCGACACGACACCAAGCCTCACGATGTAATTAATCAACCGGTGAATTAATCAACCGGTGAATTGAGGCAGTGAAGCCGCACGATGTAATTCATCAACCGGTGAATTGAGGCAGTGAAGCCTCACGATGTAATTCATCAACCGGTGAATTGAGGCAGTGAAGCCTCACGATGTAATTCATCAACCGGTGAATTGAGGCAGTGGTCACGATGTGATTAATCAACCGGTGAATTGAGGCAGTGAAGCCTCACGATGTAATAAATCAACCGGTGAATTGAGGCAGTGAAGCCTCACGATGTAATTAATCAACCGGTGAATTGAGGCAGTGGTCACGATGTAATAAATCAACCGGTGAATTGAGGCAGTGAAGCCTCACGATGTAATTAATCAACCGGTGAATTGAGGCAGTGGTCTTCGTCAGTCGCGTGGAAATTGACAGAATTCAGAGAATCGATCACTGACGTATGCATCTGAGAGAGAGAGAGAGAGAGAGAGAGAGAGAGGGGGGGGGGGGGGGGGGCAGACAGACATTGTTTGATTCAACGTCTTTCCAAGAAAGACAACTTTCACTACCATAGTGAGGCAGTTACACGCCCATGTCTCCAAACAAAATGCGAGAGACAAGGGTGTCGTCTCAGCACATGAGCAAAAGCTCTCTTTCTTGATTGTTATTTACAATTTGCTTCTCTGTGCCTCATTTTGGGCGTCCCTACCCCTTCACCCCGTTTAAAACCTTCTTCATCTTCGATGTTAGCAAGATAATTGTTGACTTTAGGGGCTAAAGACAGAGGGGAGGGGAAAGAGGACAGGGAGGAGTAGATGGGATTTTCAGGTGCGGGTTGTTGTTGTTGTTGTCTTCAATTTAACGTCTTTCCACTTTAAGTGATATTAGACGAAGAGAAAGGGTGTGGAGAGGGGGAGCATGACGAGGAGGTGAGTGGGTTATCCTGCAATCATATACAAAAAGCATCTTTACGATCTTCACAATACAATAATAATTTTTTTTTTAAGTTTTAAAAAAAGAAAAGAAAAAAGAAAGGTATGGGAAAACCAACTTTTAGTAACTAGTATGAAACATAACACAAACTATAGCAAATTTCCCATAGGACTGTGTGGTAAACAGTTCGTAAATCAAACAACAAACTAAAATTCTCAAGGACACTGTCAAAAGAACTTTCAGAAATAGCCGGTAAAATAGGTCCCAATCTCTGGCATTCCAGAAGAATGTGTTGGTTTGAAATTTGTTCACCGCACAGACATTTAACATTCTTGCTGAATTTTGTTTTGAAGGCATTAAACTTCATCTTATAAGACAGCGAAGTAATGTGTCTAAATTTGAAAATGTTGCTATAATTCACAGCTATTTTTCAGGCGCGGGTTTCGTTTGAGATGTGTGACAATTCATTGATCCTACAACAATCTACTGCTTTTCTCTTATTAGTAGTAAGTATCGCTGCATAAATAGTTCTTTTGTGTCTGAACGTATGCACGCTCAAGCGTGTGCAGTATATTGCGTAGATGCGTGTACTCTCTCTCTCTCTCTCTCTCTCTCTCTCTCTCTCTCTCTCTCTCTCTCTCTCTCTCAACATACACATAGACATATGTATTCATACACACACACACACACACACACACAAACACACACACACACACACACACACACACACACACACACACACACACACACACACACACACACACATTTATATATATGACCTAATTCCAGTATGTTGTCATCGTACAGTTTCATTTTAAAATGTTAAAGCCTTTTCCTTCACCATTCAATCATCCAACCTTTTGTGCTTCTTTCCCTTCAAATCTTTGCTCAGTTTCATAACGACGGCGGAACAGCCGGTTCGACTGCTTTTGTTTTCCCTGCTGCTAACTTGCTCCTAGTAGACAGGTAGGTAGGAAGGCAGGCAGGTAGGTTGGTAGGAAGGGGGGGGGGGGGGGGGGGGGAGGAGAGAGAGAGAGAGAGAGACATACATACATACAAATATACATACATACATACACATATACATACATACATACGCAGATAGGTAGTCAGATTGACAGACAGACAGACAGATAGATAGATAGATAAATAGATAGATAGATAGATAGATAATGTATATGTCGAATTCTCCTTCTCTCTTTTTATTTCTGTTTTAATGTGTGTGTGTGTTTGAGTGTGTGCACGCGTATTCTGTGTGTGTGGTGTGTGTGTGTGTGTGTGTGTGTGTGTGTGTGTTGTGCGCGCGCATTGATAATATGGGCCACAATCTAGCTGTCGACTGCCATTCTCCATGTCAGCAGACTAATGGGGAAGAGGTGATCAGTTGAATTGCCTGAGCGCTCACATTGACTACAGCGGGCTGCCATGCTATGCTGGTTAGCTGGGTCGGGCTGTGCCAAGCTGGTTAGCTGAATCAATTACTCTCTTTTGTCTGTGCTCGTGGATGCCATCGATCATCGCTATGATGAGCCGTTGAGGCGTGCACAGATGGTGGTGCACGATGGTGGTGCACAGTCTCTTCCCTTCAAGTCCCCCCACCCACCCACACCCACTCTCCGCCTCCCTCACCACCACATCTCTCTCTCTCTCTCTCTCTCTCTCTCTCTCTCTCTCTCTCTCTCTCTCTCTACACACACACACACACACACACAACAAGTAATGCAGTCTCTGCAAGCATGCAAAGGAACTAATTGGACTGGAAGGAATACCTTGAGGTTGCTTGATTGACTAAGCGGTAGGCGTTGGGTTGGAGGGGGTGGTGGTAGCGGAAGGAGAAATGGGGAGGGAGGGAGCGGGGGGATAGTCTACACCAGTGTTGGTTTAGCGCGCAACGGACACGAATGCGCTCACGCGCACGCTCAAACACACACACACACACACACGCACACGCACGCGCACACACACATATGTACACGCACGCACGCACGCACGTATGCACGCATACAAACAAGCGCGCGCGCGTGCAAACAGAGAGAGAGAGAGAGAGAGGACAAACCAAGGCAAAACACCTTTCATTATTTACAAGGAGCAGCACCGGTGTGTATTTTTTTAACATTCAGTTATAAGCTTTGGTAGATCCTGCAACACCGAATAGAATAAGAGACAAACAGACGAAGATGGGTGGATATGTTCTTCAGTATAGGTCATGACCCCTAATGAAGGGGTGGAAACAAACATTTGGAAGGATAACGGATGCGCGTAAACCAAAACCAGTAAACTGAAAGAAGTTGTACAGATATACATCAACAATCAGTCAGTTACACATGATATACCAAATCTAAAAAGCTTTCGACAGCAAAATCGTTAATCACTTATTAACATCTTCCTTAGTAGAATATTGCATTAACACAGTCTGGATAAGGAAGATGCCTAAAATATTTGTGAAGTTTCTACGTTCGTCCAACGGAGGGCAGCATGAGAGAGAGAGAGAGAGAGAGAGAGAGAGAGAGAGAGAGAGAGAGAGAGAGAGAGAGAGAACGAACGAACGAACGAACGAACGAATTTTATTTTCAGAGGGTAGTGGAGTAAGCATAACTGCTTTTTTACATCCAGCCCTCCGGGGCCAAAAAAAAAAAAAAAAAAAAGAGAAAAGAAAGAAAAAGATACAAATTCTGAAATATACTAATACCAAATGCAACAAAACTAATGTACAAGAGTGAACACAGAAGAAGGGGTGGGATATGGTGGGGTGGGGGGCGGGGGGTGGGGGGCATTAGAGGAGGGAGAGAGAGAGAAAGAGACAGAGAGAGACAGAGGAGAGAGAGAGAGAGAGAGAGAGAGAGAGAGAAAAGGGAAAGAGAGAGAGAGAGAGAGAGAGAGAGAGAGAGAGAGAGAGAGAGAGAGAGGGGTTGTAAAAGAGAAGGTAAATATTATATCATTAAATTCAGGTCTTAACTGAAAGAAACCAACCATTTATAACTTTTCCATTAAGTATCTGTGGTATGCTTTTTTGAACGATAATAAACTATTTTTGTTTTTTATGTATTCCGGGATTTCATTCCATAATTTTCCTCCTGAATAGATAAAAGATGTCATAAAGAGATCAGTTCTTGGACGAGGGATAAATATTGTGCTTTTGTTACGAAACTCTCGTACGGGAAATTTCTCTCGGAGATAGAATGGTGCAAGAGAGAGAGAGAGAGAGAGAGAGAGAGAGAGAATACCTCGGCAAGAGAAACAAACGGTATTTTGAAAAGAAAGATTTATTTCGTTTAGTAACGAATCAAATGATACAGTGATCAAAATGACTGGCTCCACACATACAGCTGTCTGCTTGTGCTGGCAGAGTTTAAACGAACGCGAACACAGGACACCTAGAATCAGAGCCATAGACGACAGAAATGGGCTGATGTGTGTGTGTGTGTGTGTGTGGTGTGGGGGGGGGGGGGGGGGGGGGGGGGGGGGGGGGGGGGGGGGGGGGGGGGGGGGGGGGGTAAAACTGCTACCTAGTTGAAACCTGCCGATTTTCAACAACAGCAAAGTTGCAGGAGAAATAATTTCCTTTATTCAGTAGTGGGAGGAGGTGATCGGGAAGGTGAAGAGGAAGGTGAAGAGGAAGGTGAGCGAGGAGGAAGGGTGGACATATGCAGGAGAACGGGGGAGAGACACAGGGGAAGAGGAGGGGGAGGGGCAAGGAACGAGGGGAGAGGGGAGGGAATCGATTGGGTGGCTGATTGAACTGAAAATTAACTCCACACCCCCCCCCTTCCCTTCTCCAATCTCTAACCTCTTCTAATCTGCTCCCTCCATGAAAAGAAATCCTATCCCTCCCCAAAAAGGAGAACAAAAGAAAAAGGTGACTTGGAGCAATCGATATTTCATTCTTTCGGTGGCTTTCAGCAAGAACAGAATTATTAGCTTACACCTGCATGATAGGTAAGCCACAATAGGCACAAACCAAGTTAGTCCCTCGTGCATTCCCGTCCCCCACCCCGACCTTCCCCGCCCTATCTCCTCCGGCGTCTTCTTCCCACCTCCACATCATACCCCTCACCTCACCCAAAGCTCTTCCAACCCCAACCCCCTTCCCCACACCCTCTCTTCCCCCCACCCCCCGCTTCCTCCTCCTCCTCCCCCCCCCCCCCCCCCCCTTTCTTCCCTCTCCTCTTCACCCGAAGAGTTAGTATTGGTGTAACGGTGCCCAACCAGCGTAGGCCTTAGCAGTAAGGGAGGAGATTCATTAACGCTCTCAGCCGTGACACCTGGACGCTTTAGGGCTTAGCTGCCCAGGAATGGGTTGGAAGAAGAGGTTTAGACCGCAGTCCTGAGAGTTTATGGAAGACAGGGGGAGCGCGAGCGGTGTGTGTGCGTGTGGGTGGGTGGGTTGGAAGGAACCATCTGGGGTTTAGTTGGGAACTGAAATGTCGGGCGCTGCTTCATGTTGTCGCTGATGTGTGCTCAGTGCGGAAGGTAAGGAACGTGCGCGTGTGGTGTGGTGTGGTGTGATGTGGTGGTGGTGGTGGTGACGGTGGTTGTGTGTGTGTGTGTGTGTGTGTGTGTGTGTGTGTGTGTGTGTGTGTGGGAGGGAGGGAGGGAGAGAGAGAGAGAGAGAGAGAGAGAGAGAGAGAGGTTTGAGTTTCAGTCCGTCCTAAACCAGCAGACAGTGGGAGAGATAGGTAGAACGCAAAAATCTGAGTGAGCGAATGTGTGTGGAGAGTTGTAAGGGATGGGGTGCGCGATTGGTTATGCGTGCGTGCCTGTGTGTGTTTATGTGTTATGTATGTGTATGAGTGTGCGTGGGTGTGTATACGCGTGTTGTCGCGCACATGTTCGTGCGAATGTGTGTGTGTGTGTGTGTGTGTGTGTGTGTACACGTAGGGGAGAGAGCATGAGAGAGTGAGCTAACGGACAGAGAGACAGGCAGGCAGACAGACAGACAGACAGAGGGAGAGAGAGAAAGAGAGCAGTGAATCCCCCGTTCGCTTACACCTAGTCCAGTTATCAGTGGCACGTTGTGATAAATCGGATTTCGGTGAAGTAAGCACTGGTGACACTGGTGGTAAGCACTTCTTTCCTTGCTGGGTGCTGTTACGCTCAAAGCGTCGACCACCACCGAGAAGCGACCAGCAGTTAAATTAGCTGGATTCGCACGGAAAAACGAGCTCACTGTATCCGCGTGAACAGAACTGCCACGTAGCGTAGGCCACATTTGAAAATTAGAAAAGAAGGCGGTTTCTAAATGCACGTGTTTTTTTTTTTTTATTGTTTTGTTTTGCATTCGTTTCTGTCTACTTTTCTGTATGAAAGAAAAAAAAATTCAACAAAAAAAATTATGGGGTTTGTGTGTGTGTGTGTGTGTGTGTGTGTGCGTGTGTGGTGTGTGTGTGTGTGTGTGTGTGTGTGTGTGTGTATGTGTGTGTGTGTGTGTGTGTGTGTGATCACGGTGTGTGTGTGTGTGTGTGTGTGTGTGTGGTGGTGTGTGTGTGAGGGAGAGAAAGAGAGTGAGGTGTGTGTGTGGCGCGCGCGCGTGTGTGTGTATGTGTGTGCGCGCGCGTGTTTATATGTGTGTGTGTTTATATGTGTGTGTGTGTGTGTGTGTGTGTGTGTGTGTGTGTGAATTTTACAACCTCTCTCTCTCTCTCTCTCTCTCTCTCTCTCTTTGTGTGTGTGTGTGTGTGTGTGTGCGCGCGCGCGCGCGCGCGCGCAAAATGTTATACTAAGATTGTTTACTATTCTCTCAAAAAAAAAGAATGTTTTTCTGATTGCTGTGTTTAATTTTGTCAAATCGATGTAATTGTTCCTTTTTTTTATTGTTATTTTGAGGGCATAGTGTAAAAAAGCTTCCAGCTTATCTATTCACCCTCATTAAAGATATCGAGTCTCTCTCTCTCTCTCTCTCTCTCTCTCTCTCTCTCTCTCTCTCTCTCTCTCTCAAACACAAAATTTCCGTCGTTTTTTTTATAAGACAACAGAATAAATGGTTTGATTCAGAATGTAAAACTACAAAACAAATGTAAGAAAGTTATTGAGATCATGTAGCAGAACATTAGACATCACTGACCGTCATGCATACTGCATCAGCAGAAGAGAATACAATAATTTATTAGGTAGAAGAAAAAGTCATATAACGATTATCTTTTTTTGTTTAATTATTAAGTCTATCAATAAACAGCAGGAGATTCGGGAAAATATTACATTTGTATTAAGAAAGCAGACGCAGAATCAGAATAATATCACAATGCATGAATGGAATGAGCACTTTAAGCATAATTTGGAAAAATATATATTACCGTTAATTCCATCGTTTATGCCGGTCAGTTATCAGATCACGAGTACACAGAGTATTTAGAACGGTCCACCACAAAACACGAGGTATTATCTGCAATTTAAAAAAAAAATTAAAAACTGGCAATGCTGCAAGACCTGATACACTTATAGGTGTTTTTTTTTTTTTTAAGCATTTAGGGGACAAGGCTATTCATTTTCTTGTAAAATTAATTAATGTTTTGTTAATGGGATCTATCCTAAAAGCTGGACAGAGTCGATCATTCTTCCTTTGTATGAAAAGGGAGATGTAAATGATCCAAACAGTGACAGGGGCATTTTATTTTGAAATATAGCTACTAAACTGTCAGTCAGTCAGTCATTCCCCTGACCGCTGGGGTCGTTGGGGGGACGTGATGAGGCAGCCGCCGTTTCTCTCCAGGCTCTTCTGTTGGTGGCTGTCTTGAGGAGATCTGGCATGGTCATTTTGGTCCAGTCCTTTATGTTGTCGGACCAGCTCTTTCTCTGCCGTCCTCGTCTGCGCCCTCCTTCAACGGTACCTTGAAGGATGGTTTTGGAGTTGTAACCAGTTGTAAACGCATTTGGGTTTATATTTTTTACACGAAAATCAGCTTTACTTTTGTATGTCAAGACCTTGTGAACACAGGCAAATGCGCCGTCATGAGTGTGTAAAATGTTTTGTACAAGTTTGAAAATAGCTCAGCTGAGTTATTTTTCAACTTGTTTGATGCACAAGTTCAGCCGATAGTCCGGTATGATGCTGAGATTTGGGCGTTTGAAACAGGTCATGAAATTGAAAAATTGCACTGTTTTGCCATGAAACAATTTTTATGTGTGGACAGACGTACCCCGAATGATTAGGTCTGGTAAACTTGGAAGATTTCCCATTCATACCAATTCTTACTTCAAAAGCACTAAATACTGGCTCAAAGTGATTCAGATGCATGGTGACAGACTACCTGCACAAGCATACAAAACACTGTATGACTTAGTTGCAAGAGATAAAGTTACTTGGGCAACGAATAATTATTTGAAAACATTTATTAAGTTATGGGTTTTCATTTGTATGGCTAAATCAAGTTGTGGGTTGTGTCCCAAGTTTTTTGGCTTGTGTTAAGCAACACATGATAGACTGAGATGGCAAGATTGGGATGTCATATCCAAAGTAGTGACAGATTCTCTCTATGTACAGACAATTTAAAATACTTTTTTTTTTTTTTTTTAGCAGAACCATACATAGGAATAAATATGAACAGATCTATGAAATTTGCTTTAACAAAGTTTAGATTAGGTGTCTCTGACATTACAGTGCATAGTCAAAGTTATAAAAAAGATAACACGTCTTTGTTGAGCCCTATATGTGGATCCGGTGTAGAGGATGAAGTTCACTTTGTTTTCTGTTGCCCAGCACCTACTGATTTAAGAGCAAAATGATTATATTCCTGCCAAGTATTATAGCAGACCATCATTATTTAGTTTTGTCTTACTTCTGTCGTCGAGAAATGTAGGTGTTATGAATCATTTTGCTGTCTATCAGTATAAGTCATTTAAACGGCGGAGCACTATGATATGATGCTATTGTAATTTATATAAACACTAGTTATATGTTTATATTGATTTTGTACACCAAAGTGCATGAACAGTTTTCATTTAGTTGCATGTTTCCCACTTCACGTGGGGCTTTGGCCTCTTTTGAAGAAAATATCGTTCTCTCTCTCTCTCTCTCTCTCTCTCTCTCTCTCTCTCTCTCTCTCTCTCTCTCTCTCTTACTTTGTTTCATTGTTGAGTAATAGTTAAAAACAAACAAACGAACAAGTTCACATTCCTTAAGAGCAGCATGGTAGTGTCACTTTGGTCATGGTTTATTGTACGACAGATACACTACGGATACACCATCAATACACTCCGCGACAGCCAATCTTTTTAATAGTGGGCAGTGATGCGTGACATAGCAAAGCAGACGGAATGATTCAAGAGACACAGACAGTACAGGGCTGTGTTATGTTGCTGGTGTAAAGGTAGTCATCACACTCCTACGTCCCAGTGTTGTTGCTCAATTAAGAAGAAAGTTAATGAACACGGGTATGCGTGATTCAAAAAAAAAAATTTTTTTTACCTTTCCTTTTTCTTTCTTTTTAAAGCCAAAAATAGAAGAAAAATACCGGTGGAGCTTTTTACTTCTTATGTTTTGTGTTGTTGCTGTTGTTGTTATTACATTGTTGTTGTTATATCATTGTTGTTGTTATTATCATTGTTGTTGTTATTATTAGTATTATTATTATCATTATCTTTATTATTGTTGTTGTTGTTGTTACTATTATCCTTATTACAGTGCAGGCGATCCCATACGGATTTTTCGGGTTGGCACCTTATCAGGGAGAAAGAGAGTCTTGTCTTGACAATAAATAGATGAATACGTAAATAATAAATAAACGAATAAATAAACAAATGGATAAACAGATAAATACATAAACAAGTATGTAAATAAATAATGAATAAATACCTATTATACTGTTACCACAATATAACTATTCCGTAATTACATCAATTAAATCAATAGCATGGCTGCAAATACACTGACGTATTTGAGAAAAGTAAACCACGCTGAAGGGGCCATGCTTTCATCTTTAGTTTTCACTCTTCACTGAAAACAGTGGATAATTGAAATTAGCGAGAGAACAAAAAAGACACGAAACATTTAAATGCATGCCAGACAAAAATACTATATGAACAGATAAACACTGCAGAATACACAGCTGGTGTCTGCTTTGGCCAGTGTGTACGGTTTTGCTGTAATACAGTATTAAAGCTGGCATGTTACAAATTGTAGGAAGATAAAAGAGAAAGAAAGGAAAGGCCTTCTACAGACATAGGCAGGAGCAGTATGTCATAAATTCAGAGAGTATATGTCAGAGGACGATAGAACGGAAAGACAAAAATAAAGAAAAAGAAAAAAAGATGTTGTGTGTGTGTGTGTGTGTGTGTGTGTGTGTGTGTGTGTGTGTGTGTGACTGTGGAGAGAGAGAGAGAGAGAGAGTGTGTGTGTGTGTGTGTGTGTGTGTGTGTGTGTGTGTGTGTGTGTGTGTGTGTGTGCATACTCCTAATGTCAATTGCTACGTGACCCTAAAGGTCCATCCACACACAATTTGCTATTATCGTGTAACGGATAGTACAGATCATACTTAATGCTTTCCTGACTCTTATGGGCTGCACACACGACATGTCTCACACCTGTCTTGTTCATGTGTAAGCAACATGGACCTATTCTGCAACGTGGATCGTTTTCAAGAGCGTTTTCATTATATTGGGTATTACCTGATATATTGTCTTATTATATTTTCTTATATTGGGTAAAGTGCAGATAAAAGAAAGGTTTGGGGCGTCTGTGGTGTTCCTTATTATGCAGCTTTCTGTATTGTCCACTTCATGTGCACACGCACGCACGCACGCACGCGCGCGCGCGCGCGCCACACACACACACACACACACACACACACACACACACACACACACACACACACACACACACACACTAATACGGACACAGGGACAAGCTACAAAATGTTTGGAAGATTCCGCACCTGGAAATGTTTAAAAAGATCTGCAAATAGTCTCTATTCATAATCATAGAAATGGACACGTGTACATACTGAAAAAAAAAATTGGAAGAGTCTGAACCTTGAAGTGCTGTTGAAAAAGGCATGTTTGAAGGCTGGATATACACCTCCCCACGCCCCAGTCCGCTACCTCCCCTTCCCCTTCTAAGAACCCCAGCAGCCATCTCTATCTCCTCTGGTGGCCCTCCCTGTCCTCACCCCCCCCCCCCCCCCTCCACTGCCCCTCCAGCCCTATTGGCTACATTTCAAAGATAAATGTTAGTTTCTGCATGAGCACATTGAATTCCTTCTTCTTTTTTTTTCAAATCGTCAAAGCAACACGTCATCATACTGTAGACAATGTATCTGTGTATATGTGTGTGTGTGTGTGTGTGTGTGTGTGTGTGTGTGTGTGTGTGTGTGTGTTGAGTTCTATTCATTTGTAACTGAATTTAATAAATTAATCTGTCATCCTGTGAGAATGATTGCATATTGTAGGCATTATTTGTCGTATCAGCTGGTTTTTGTTGCTGATGTCGTAAATTTCTCTTAATAGAGTTGATGCTTCTAATGTTTGTATTCATTTCATCTATTGGCTTGAATAGAATTCAACTTAGTAGACGAGTCTCATCCACGTGTATTTCTATGAAGCTACACTTTATCAGATCACTTTTGATTCTATATGCAGACCTGTTTACCCATACCATTTCGCCATAGTTTTTACACGTTTGGCGAAAATATGACTACGAAGAACTTAGAGAAAAGAGAGAGTGGGGGAGGGGGAGGGGGGGGGGGGGATGAGCGGTAAGTCTATGTTGATACCTGGCGCTGATTTTGACTGTTGCTAACTTCCGCGCGCCAAATCGCGTAAGGCTGTCTGTTTCTTCGACAACATATCCTGAAACAAAAACAAACAAACATACAAACAAACACAGCGAAAGATCATGACTTTGTTCCAAACTATGCCGGTGAATCAAGTTTGAAAGTCATTTCTGTTAGGAAGAACTTTTTTTTTTGCCTAGATAATGCAAGATCAGGTGGTTACTAACTAGACGAAGCTTGTGCAGTGTGATACATGTTTGATGGCAGGTGAAAACATGATACCCCCATCCTCACCGGCTTTTACAGAAATGTGGAATTTTGTGCACACTCTTTGTAGAAAATGTGCTCATTTTTGTTTGAAAGTACACCCATCGCAGTTTTAGGGTAAACAGTTCTGTGTTTGTATAAGCGGCATGGATTTGCGGGAGAAGCAAGATTTCCTGCATGGAAGGAAAACGGGTAGAATGGCTTCAAACGTCAGCCCAACCGTCACTCACGTGTCGCGTCGTCTCTCAGCTTTGGCGCTAACGACTCGCCGGAAACTTGTGACTATGTAAGCTGTCTGGATACACCGTTTGGCACATCGGTGATGGCTTTTTAACCTGTTGCGTCGGCTCTGCGCTGGAGTTCTTTATTGAATAATTGGGACATCAAACGTTTGGGATTTTAAGTAAACTAAAGAAGAGAGAGAGAGAGAGAGAGAGAGAGAGAGAGAGAGAGAGAGAGAGAGAGAATCTTTGATTGATAATCTTTATTTGCAAGGTTAACAGAAAAACAAGATTTTTTTTTCTTCATCAGGCCCTTGACCCCTACAGGACTAAGGAAACGAATTCACTAACACTATTTCACAATAAAATACAAGAACATTGATTGTTGTTGTTGTGGTTGTTACCATTATTGTTATATATTATTATTATCATTATTATTGTTGTTGTTATCATTAGTATTATTATTATTATTATCATTATTATCATCATCATCTTCGTTGTTGTTCTTGTTGTTGTTACTGCTGTTCTGGTTGTTATTTTAATCATTATTTTTAATCATTGTTGTATAATAAATGTTGAGTGTTTGTATAGCGCCTGACCTCTGTTTTAAACGAATCTTTCAGCGCTTTACTATCCACACTTTCCCAGACATAAAAGGCTGCCTACCTGGATAGAGCCCACAGAAAGCAACCTGCTGGCGCTACATTCAGTCATTTCTCGCGTCGCTCGATGTGTCCGTCAATCAGTTTTTCATTCAAATATTCATTCTTACAGTACATACTAATGTGTATACGTGTCATCCATACCACTTGTCAGACAGGCGTTCTCTTCCGAAAATTGCTTATGGGATTTTATCTGTACGCAAGGTATGCCTGCGTGACACACAGAGCTCGATTTGTAGCCTCGCTCGAAGGAATTTTGGGGAAGTGAAGTCAGAACCAATGTTAACTCCGAGGGAAAAATCCCTGCCCCCCCCCCCCCTCCCCCCCCTCCCCCCCCCCCCCCCCCCCCCCCCCCCTGTTCCAAAACACCCAAAATGAGATTCGAATCCGCAATCCTGGGATCGTCAAGATCATGAGACAGGCACTCTACCAACTGAGCTGTTCTTCTCTCCACCTCCTACCCTCCCCGCGCGCGCGCGTACACACACACACACACACACACACACACACACACACACACACACACACACACACACACACACACACAAAAGCACATGCTCAGAATCTCTCTCTCACACACACACACACACACACACACACACACACACACACACACACACACACACACACACTGACTGACTGAAACCATTTACTGTCAGATTAACATAGTGTTGTACTGACAAACACACACACACACACACACACACACACACACACACACACACACACACACACACACACACATGATGCACGCATACACACACACTTACACACACACACACACACACATGTTCAAATCTTTGTCAAGTCATTACTATAACGACTGAAGAATTGTTAGCCTGCACTTGTTTTCCCCCACTACTTAATTGTTCAGCATGATATTGTTTGGTCAATCAGTGGGAGATTGCATCTCTTAGGAGATCCAGGTAAAGGTTTTCTGTACAATTCTTAGCCACTCACAATGCTTGGGTTATTGAACAGCAGAGCTGACCACTCAGACTGTTCCATATCTTTTGATCTCCCTTGCATCCTTGAATGGATCCTCAGGCATAGGCTCAAAGATTGTCCCCTACATTTTATACTGTTTGAATAATGCTTTTAGTTTTTCAGCAACTTTTTTCCTCTCCACACTTTTGTTTTGTTCCATTTACTACCCTTCGCTGGCTGCTTTGAGGGTGCAGTTGGATTCTTTTTTGAACCCTTGGTGGTGAGAACACCACAGAATTATGGACTGTGGTGTGTCTCAATTTGACACCAAGAGCACACACACACAATCAGCCGTGTCTCACTGATGAGTCCGATGCAGCGGACGAAAGGCCTAGGAGCAGGCAATACAAATAAATGTGCCTTCAGGAGGGATTACGATGGTTCCCTTGGGCAGCTAGTGAAGGGTTTCTCATGTTTATAATATAACCCCTCCCTATTTTCTTCATCTTCAAACTTTTTTTTTTTTTCTTTTAAAGTTCAAATCTTTGTCAAGTCATTACTATAACGACTGAAGAATTGTTAGCCTGCACTTGTTTTCCCCCATTACTTAATTGTTCAGCATTATTATTATATATATATAAAACACACGCGCCCGTGCGCATGCACACACACGCGCGCGCGCGCGCACACACACACAGACGCGCGCGCGCGCACGCACGCATACTTATACACACACTATATATATATATAACATGTGCGCGTGCGCGCGCGCGCCACACACACACACTACGTTGCACATAATATTTCTAAGTGGAGAGAGGATATAAGATTCCATCCGTCACAATAATCGTATCTGTCATCTGCACAACCTATGAACTGAGCAGTGATTCACGGGGCTGACATATTCAAGCGCACATGCATAAAATATATTCGTACTCAATATGCTTATTCATCAGTGAAACAAGATAACCTTTCAAGTCAGTGAGGAAGATGGAGATAGTGCAGTATTTAGGGCGTGGAGGTGTGTGTGTGTGTTTGAGTGCATGCGCGCGCGCGTGTTCGTTTGTGTGTGTGTGTGTGTGTGGTGAGCGGAGAGAGAGAGAGAGAGAGAGAGAGAGATTCATAATTCAGAATGAAGGTAGATAGAAGTAACAAGTAATTTTTTAAAGTAAATGGACAAAAAAAATGAAAAGAAAACAGTAAAAAGCCAAAGCAAAACAAAAACAAAACAGAGAGAGAGGGAAAGAGAGAGAGACAGCCAGGCAGATTGACTGACTGGCCAACTGGCCGACTAACCTGCCAACAGAAAGAGACGGGGGAGGGGAGGGGGGCAGGGGTAGGGAGGAGGGGAAGAGATAGAGACAGACAGACAGCCTGACGGACAGACAAGCAGACAGACATACACGAAGAAGAGAAAGGAAGAAAAAGACGACGAGGAGCAGGAGGTGGTGGTCCTAAGGGGAAGGAAGAAGGAAGCTGGAGGTAACACCGTATTTTGTTTGCAATTGTTCTCTAACAATGGTTGACATTTTCTGCACAGATACGCTGCTCTTGTCCTGCTGCTGTGCACATTTTCTTTACAGTTATTTTCATTTTTGTTGTTGTTGTTTTGTATGTTTGTTTTCTAACACCCATGGTTGTGTCCCTTCTGTTATCACAATACGGTACATTGTGCTTCGGCAGAATTAAAAAAAAGGATACAAAACAACAACAACAACAACAACAACAACAAAACACGAAATAATGCAGAATGTACAAGGTGCAGAATGTACAAGGGAACTAGAGGAGGAGATGGGCACCGATAGGTATTCCTCATTACCTGGTTAAAATAGCGAGGCGGGCACCAACGTAACAGAACGAGCCCCTGTTGTTGAAATACAGATGGCATATCTGATTAACTGACTGAATTCATCAATCGCTCAGTGTTCAGAATGTCAAGAAAGAATCTGCTCGAATGCTGTCTCTCATCTGCTTACTATCTTGCATTTAAAATTCTCATGAAGCGGGCACGTGTGCACTTATACGTGTGCTGTAATCGAGCACGCAAAACACACACACACACACACACACACAACACATACACACACACACACACACACACACACACACACACACACACACACACACACACATTCTCATGTAGCGCGCACGTATGCACTTACATGTGTGCTGTAATCACACACACTCACACACACACACACACACACACACACACACACATACATACACACACACACACGCACGCGCGCGCGCGCACGCACCCACGCACGCACGCACGCACGCACGCACACACACACACACACACACACACACACATGTTCAAACACACCTATATTCTCATCTTAAATATTACGATTTGATTCATGAAAATCAATCAGGTTTTCGAAAAAATCACTCTTGTCACACTGCTCTTGTACAACTTATCGATAGATGTCTTACGAATATTAACAATAGTGACCTTACTGGAATTCTTTTTATAGATTTTGCAAAAGCGTTTGACGTTGTACACCACTCCCTTCTGATGAAATAAAAGCTTATGTGTTACAAAGTATCGAATACAGCCTTAAAATTCTTTACCTCGTTTCTCACTGATCGCCAACAGCTTATTGAAATTAACTCCAAAAGGTCAAAGTTACTCCCTTTAAAGTTCGGTGTCCCTCAGGGGTAAGTATTGGGGCCCCTGCTCTTTTCTATTTATATAAATGACTTACCATTGTTAATAGAATGTTGTTGAGAAATGTTTGCTGATGATACCTCATTACAATCGCTCGCTCGCTCTGAAGCATTCCATTTTTTTGTGTGTGTTCCACTTTGCTTGGCTGTACTCGCTTAGTTCCTTCACTTGGTCTGTCAACAGGTGATGGGCAGCAGTCGTTATGCAGAAGAGAAGAAGAGGCAGAAATGAAGGAAAAATAAAAGAAATAGAAAGACAGACAACAAAAGAAGAAAAATGATAGTTTTTTGGGCCGTAATGCTTCTTAATTTCCAGACATGAAGTGGAGCGAACATCAGAATCTGTCCTTGTTACATGACTTTAAAAACCAGGTTAGCGTTTAAGGGGAAGGGGACATGAGAAGTTATCCTTGTACACTGAGTCCCCTGTTAGTTTTAGTGTTCTGTCAAAGTTGAGGCCAGCAGTTCCAGCAAGCGACAGCTGTTTTCTTCTGTGAAGAGCTCATCAGGCTTGCTACTGGATCATGGTTAACTGGTGATAAGAAGCACTTCGAAATAATTAAAAAAGGAAACTCTCTGAGATCGAGTAAATCCTTCTGTATATATGAAATATGCTTTTTGAAGGAAAAAAAAAAAGGAAAAGGAAACAACTGTGTGATGTATACACACACACACACACACACACACACACACACACACACACACACACACACACACACACACACATATATATATATATATAGAGAGAGAGAGAGAGAGAGAGAGGAGAGAGAGATCCCTTTCTATGTGTGCTCTAATTTTAGTTTGCTATTTAATCAGATTTTGTCCTCTTCAGTTGGTGCTCAAGTTCATGAGTGAAAGTATCTGTCCGATTTCGGTGTGTGTGTGTGTGTGTGTGTGTGTGTGTGTGTGTGTGTGTGTGTGGCGCGTGTGCGTGCGTGCGTGCGTGCGTGGTGGTGTGTGTGTGTGTGTGTGTGTGAAGTGGAAGTGCTTGTCTCCAGAGGGTAACAAGAAGTCAGAAGCACGCCTGATGAGCTGTTCATGTTGATTGAACTATCTGTTGATTGCTGGTCTGATTGAACTATCTGTTGATTGTTGGTCTGCTGATGACACTTTGCCCAAACAGCAGTCACAGAGCGAAAACTCTTGGAACCCTGGTGAAAGTAATATCCCAGAGGGGTCACTTTTTATGAGTAGAGATACTGTGCCCCTTTTTCCCACTTCATTCCATTTTATGGATATATGGATGATTTGTTAAAGTTTATTTTGTTTCTTCTTGGTTCCTTAGGCCGACTGCGGAGGGCACTGTTGGCACGTCTGTCTCTACTGAAGTACCCGCTGAACTATGACCCCTATCATTTCATGCTCCTTGGGTGAGGCACAGTGTGTGTGTGTGTGTGTGTGTGTGTGTGTGTGTGTGTGTGTGTGTGTGTGTGTGTGTGTGTGTGTTTTCATTGATTATAAAAAATGCTTTAGATTCTGTTTGGAGGCATGCATTATGGTCTATACTCATAAAGGAAAATATCAATGGCAAAATCCTACGAGTCATAATGAATATGTATAGTAATTTGAAGTCTTCCGTATTTGTGAACGGCAATTTATCAGACTTTTTTGGGAGCCATAAAGGTGTTCGTCAAGGTGAAAATCTTTCTCCTGTATTATTTGCTTTGTATTTGAATGATCTTGAAGGCTATCTGAAAGACACTGGGTGTTCACCATTGGAAATTAGGCTTGCTTTGGATATTGATGTAACGAATTATGTCAAACTTTTTGTCTTGTTATATGCAGATGACACAATAATATTTTCAGAGACAAAGGTGGGATTGCAAACAGCACTGCACTACATTCCTTTCTTTTATATTGTAATAAATGGAAGCTAACAGTTAATGCTGCTAAAACTAAAATAATGATATTTAACAGTGCAAGGCTGAATAAACAGGACACATTTCATTATGGAAATGAAAAAGTTGATGTTGTCACCAGCTTAAAAAAAATTAGGGGTAAATTTTAATCGAATGGGATCTTTTACTAAATGTAAGAAAAACACTTTTGATAAGGCGTCATTATCTATGTTTAAACTGATACAAAAGGCAAGAACAAAGAATTTACCTATGCATGTTATTTTAGATTTATTTGATAAATTTATTGTTCCAGTATTATTCTATGGTTGTGAAATATGGGGATACGAAAATTTAAACATCATTGATAAATTTCAGCTAAAATTTTAAAGATATATATTTCGCTTAAAAAGAAGTGCAATGACAAACATGATTTATGGTGAAACAGGACGTTACCCTTTATCAATTACAGTCTTTGTCCGAATGATTCGATTTGGGGCTAGTTTGGTTCAATCTCCTGTTGAAAAATGTCGGTTAGGTTCTATTCTTTCATGTTACATTTGCACAATAGCGCAGTAACTGTGTCTCCTTGGTTAACGTGCATTGAAAACATACTTGTACAATCTGGTTTTGACTGTGTTTGGAGCAATCAATCTTTTACAGATGTCAAAACATTATGTTACATAATGTAGGAATGTCAAAAATAGTTTGCAATGCTCTTTTCGTCAAACGTGGCAACATGACATTGAAACTAGCAGTACATGTTTTTTCTACAAATTTTATTAATCTGATTTTAAGGAGGAGAAATATATTTCTAGCTTACCAGATGTTTATATTTACCCTCATCAAATTTAGATGCTCTAATCATAAATTGTCAATTGAAGTAGATCGTCGATTTGCTATTCCAAAAGGTTATGTAATAAATGTGACATGTCTGCAATAGGTGATGAATTTCATTTTGTCATGGAATGTTTATCGTACGTTACTTTGTGCAACACGTATTTGCCAAAAAGATTTCTCTCCCCAAAATCTGTCTATAATTTTTGTCAAATGATGTCTTCTTCTAATCGAAAACAAATGCTTCTATTTTGTTAAAGTATATTAGATTATCTCAAGTGTTTTGAATTGTTGGTCTATGTCAGCATTGACTAGCAATTTATGTTGGCTTGTTTGTTTTCCTTCTCCTGTTATTGCTTTTAAACACACCATTCCTCCATACCCCAAAAGGAATAAATATTGTATTGTATTGTGTGGTGTGTGTGTGTGTGTGTGTGTGTGTGTGTGTGGGTGTCATGTTCGTCGGTGTTGGGAGTGTGAACTACTGTGTGCATTTGTTGTGTTGATGATATGGTGACGGTATCATCACCCCATCCTCTCAACGCCTTTCCTCTCCCCTAGTCTTCCCCTCCAATCTCTTTTCGACCCTCCAGTTCCACTGC
>CM065718.1:39216356-39238856 GCA_033310375.1 Conus canariensis
TGTCTGTCTGTCTGTCTGTCTGTCTTCTCTCTCTCTCTCTCTCTCTCTCTCTCTCTCTCTCTCTCTCTCTCTCTCTCTCTCTCTCTCAGACGTAATTGTGCGTGCGGGTCACAAAATGGTTCATCGATTTTGTCACTGGGGTTGACACAAAATATTTGGTGATTCTGTTGCGTCCCCATTTGGTTCGGTTGCTTGCATTGTTCCCCCTGCAATATTAGCGTCATCCGTCATTTCTGTCTATCTGACTTTCTTTCTTTCTTTCTTTCTTTCTTTCTTTTGTTTTTTTTTTCCATTTTCTGTTTCTTTCTTTCTTTCTTTGTTTATTTCTTTTTTCTTTTGTTAGGGGGGTGGGGGGGGGGGGTCTTCCTTGGCTGCTTTCTTCCTTTCTTTTTTCAGTCTTAATGGGTTTTTTTCTTGATTCTTTGTTTTCATTGCTGCGTCTGTGTCTAGGTACTAATTTTGTGGTACGTTAAACAGATATTTGTAAATGAATACATCGACGGCATCATCATCTTCATCTTCTTCATCATCATCATCATCAGTAGCAGAGCAATAATAATATACAAGAAAAGAGACACAATTGCACAATCTAGTTTTCCGAATGACATTCACCTATGTATGGTCAGTTGCTTGTTCTTCTCTCCTATCTTGTATCCAAATGTTCAACGGAACATTGTGGTGAAATATCACTTGATAAATTTAAGATATTACTAATTACTTTTGTAATTATATTTTGTATGATAAACGTAATTAACAATCTTGTAAGAAAAGTGTAACAACCCATTGTTATTTACGAAATCGGTAGCAATTCATCACATGATTACAGAATCCTGTGACGAATTACATATACATGTGAAATAGTGTGGCCAGCTGTCATATACACGCGAAAATATGAATTGTTATACAAATGTGAAACTGTTTACACGTTAGACCACGATGATTGCTATGGAAATATATCACTTGCATTCGGGCTGTTAATGCTGCATAATGCGGTCTTACGCGCGCAGTTTGTATGTGGCCTTATGCCCACGCATTTAAGCGGAATCTGCACTGTAAAGTCGGGACTGAACGTTGGTATTTGTGCACGAAACCTGCACGTTTCAACATGCTCGTCGAACGCTGAATGCAGTATACCTGCAAAATGCTGCTTCCTTGACCAAGGCTGAATTTCTCAGTTGACTTACGCGCACAGCTGTTGCACTGTTCGATTCTTTTCGTCTCATATAGGTCGTATCTGCCACAGATGTGTTAGCCTATGAGTCAATGTATCGAAAACTGCTGCACTGAAAATTGGTATGACGTGTTTCGATCCATCGCCAAGATCATCATGTATTCGAACGTTCGGTTGGTTTGAATGACTGCTTGTTTGTTTCAAACAAAACAGTGAATCGGCTTGGTTTTATTTTCAGGGGAGCATGGTTTACATCAAATAAGTACATTCAGTTCATATGTCTCATCAGTCACACCTGACTCATTTTGGCGAAAGTTTATTTACGAAAAAAAAAATGGTTTGGTATAGTTCTTATTTGTTGACCGTCGTGAGGTGTGTGTGTGTGTGTGTGTGTGTGTGTGTGTGTGTGTGTGTGTGTGTGTGTGTGTGTGTGCGCGCGCGTGCGAGCGTGCGTACGTGCGCGCGTGCACAAAAACCCAGACCGCAACTCAAGATCTAACAGATAAGGAGGGACGGATGAAAACCTATGAGGGGAAAATAGGCGATGGGAGGTGGTGGTGGTGATGAGAGTGGAGGGGAGGGAAGAAGGGATAAAGTTCAGATGTGAGTCGGGCTACATGATTGTGGCTGTCATCGCTTTCAAGACGTTTTGCCCCAGATTGGGGAAAAGTCGAAGTGTGTGTGTGTGTGTGTGTGTGTGTGTGTGTGTGTGTGTGTTGTGTGTCTGTCTGTCTGTCTGTCTGTCTGTCTGTGTCTGTCTGTCTGTCTGTGTCTGTATCTGTGTACCTGTGTGTGTATGTGTGCGCGCGCGCGTGTGCGTGCGAGTAGCCGTGCATGTGCGTGTGTGCGCGTCCGTGCGTGTGTGCATGTGTCTGTATGTGCGGAGTGCGTGTCTGCATTCAAGGAACAAAACAGCAGTCACATCCACTCCCTGGTAAATCAACCATCTTGCATTACAACGACAGGTCCCGTGTGTGGCATCTGATCTGTGAGGCCAGGTGAGGGTTAGAGCTTGCAGACCATGGATTATTCGTTCATTCTTCCATTCGGGCTCATATGCCTTCGTGCTGCTCATCTGGAGCAGCTGTTAGAATGGTGTACTCTTGGACAAGGCTCTGACGGGTCCCATGTTGACTTTTGATGTATTGGGACTGATGGTGGCTCTGGGGACGGAAGCAGTTTTGTCAGCAGAAAAGGGCGTGTGAGTTAGCACGCGCGCAGGTGTGTGTGTGTGTTTGTGCGTGTGTGTGTGTGTGTGCGTGTGCGTGCGTGCGTGCGTGCGTGTGTGTGTGTGTGTGTGTGTGTGTGTGTGTGTGTTGTGTGGTGTCTCGTGTTTCTCTCTCTCTCTCTCTCTCTCTCTCTCTCTCTCTCTCTCTCTCTCATAAGTTACAAAATCTCCAGCATTCGTCCCGCTTATCATCATTTTCACGAGATGGTGTTCTAGATGCGAGCGAAAGGGTCGGTGATTTTATTCTTTTAGCTCTGCTTTCTGTGCTCTTATCCTGTTCTTTTTGCTCTGCTTTCTGTGCTCTTATCCTGTTCTTTTTGCTCTGCTTTCTGTGCTCTTATTTCTTTGCTTCTTTTTGCTCCTGCTTTTCTCTGTTTGCTCTTATCCTGTTCTTTTTGCTCTGCTTTCTGTGCTCTTATCCTGTTCTTTTTGCTCTGCTTTCTGTGCTCTTATCCTGTTCTTTTTGCTCTGCTTTCTGTGCTCTTATCCTGTTCTTTTTGCTCTGCTTTCTGTACTCTTATCCTGTTCTTTTTGCTCTGCTTTCTGTGCTCTTATCCTGTTAAAAATGACAATAATCAATCTGTGATTAATTGTTTAAATCAAAGCATATACTAATCATTCAATCATTTTCATTTTGCAACATCTCCAGCACTCTTTCAACAAATCTATACTTTCACCTCAGATTTGTTATTTGCGCCGGAGAAATGGGATCTGGAAACGGACAAAAGAGTAGGTCTTCATCCTTTATTTTCAACCTTTGTTTTTCTCTTCCGTGTTCATTTATCTATATGTTCATTTATTTATTTACGTATTCATCTGTTTACTTATTCATTTTTTATTGTTCTTTCTTTAAATAGCTAAGTTAATAGAAGCACCGATCAATGAACCAGTCAGTAACAATGACATCTATGTATCAATGAACCAGTCAGTAACAATGACATCTATGTATCAATGAACCAGTCAGTAACAATGACATCTATGTATCAATGAACCAGTCAGTAACAATGACACCTATGTATCAAAATTGTTCAGCGGAGAACCGTCAGCACGGAGAATCAGCCTGTACCAAAGAGCGCACGGCACCAAAATGCAACAACAGCAACAAAATCAGCAACAGCAACAGCAGCAGCAGCAACAACAATCTGAACAGGCTAAGAAGCCCATCACCCTTCTGCCACACGCGCGACAGCAACTTCGGAGTCTAGTTCAGCTGAACAAAAGCCACAAGACGAAAGACCTCACCCCGCCCCATGAAGGTAAAGACCTCACCCCGCCCCATGAAGGTAAAGACCTCACCCCGCCCCATGAAGGTAAAGACCTCACCCCGCCCCATGAAGGTAAAGACCTCACCCCGCCCCATGAAGGTAAAGACCTCACCCCGCTCCATGAAGGTGAAGACCTCACCCCGCCCCATGAAGGTAAAGACCTCACCCCGCTCCATGAAGGTAAAGACCTCACCCCGCCCCATGAAGGTAAAGACCTCACCCCGCTCCATGAAGGTAAAGACCTCACCCCGCCCCATGAAGGTAGGTTGTTTGGTTGGCGTTGTGCTTGTCCTCGTGGTGGTGATGGTGCTTTGCTGCTACTGATGTTGAGTGCGTGCGTGCGTGCGTGCGTGTGTGTGTGTGTGTGTGTGTGTGTGTGTGTGTGTGTGTTTCTGTGCGGTGGTTGCTATTGTAGCTCGGTCGATAGAGTGCCGAACTCATCATTGTGATAATCCTGGGGTTGCAGGTTCGAGTCTCTGCCCGACTGTTTCGGCACAAGCAGATTTTTTTCTCTCGGAGTTAGCATCGCCTCTGATACATTTCCAAAAAGTCCTTTTGAGTAAGACTATAAACCGAGGTTCCTGTTTGAACGCACGCATAACATCTTGCACACACGTAAAAACCCATCACCAATTTTCGGAAGAGAAGGCCACAAGGGTCGCCGGTATTGATGCAAAGTTACACATAGCGTGCACTCTGCATGACAAATCACAAGAATGGAGGTGAAAAGGCTGAATGACTGGTGTATGACACGAGAAGCGAGAGTGTAGCGCCAGCAGGCAGCTCTTCAGTCAGCTTTACCCAGGTAGGCAGCTCCTTGTGTTAAGCAAAAATGATGGCGTCGATTGTAAACCGCCTATAGCTTGGTTTCTATCCATATATACACGCTATAAAAAGTACTCGTGATAATTTGTATAGCAGTTGTGTGTGCGTTAAAACATTTTAAGAGTCCAGCTTCAGAAAGTCCACGAGGAAAAAAATAATAATGGCACCAAAACCACCCACACAACCACTGTTTCTGTCCTTTTTGTTCCTGTTAAGAAGGGACCGTGGTCAAATGGTCAGTGCCTTCGGCTGTGGAGCTGATGTCCGTATGTCTGAACCGCTCGTAAGGTCGGATTTCTATAGCTCGAAAACTCTCTGTCCACCCAAGAATGCTATTGTTACCTGACTCAGCCCAGTGAATGTCAAGGCAGTAGAAGAAAGGTTGGGTGTGTGTGCGTGTGGGGGTGGGGATGGGGTGGGGTGAGGTGTCATTCCGCCATCTACGGTGCCATACCCTAGTTAAGGCGATTTTCAAGCGGTTATCTACCCTTATGGCCATTAAGCTATGGATCTTATCCTTTTTTCAATTTCACATGGTATCTTTCGAACAAAATAGAAACCAAACCAAAACAAACCAAACAAACGCATATTCATTGTCTACTATTCATGTGTTCATCCCTCTTCTACGTCTTCTTACACTGAAAACGATATGTTGATAATGAGCGTATACGTCCTATACAAAGTTAGGAACAGGAGTGCAAAAACGCATACCTACACGCACAAACATGGCCATGATTACGAATGAACTGAATATTGAACAATGCTCATTTCTTTTCACCTCATCTTCTGGGGTATGGAGCGTAGTTAGGAGTATCTGAATGATGAATGACGTTGATTTCAATGAAAAATGTGTATTAGAGAACTATAAAATAGGCACTCTGGCTCACCCACCTCCGCCAGCTCCAACCGGCTGAAGCCGGTTTCGCTGTTGCTCCGCCGGCTTACCCAGAGTGCCTATTTTATAGTTCTCTAATAGTAAACACTTTACAAACATACATAATGTGTAGGATTATCTGTTTTATAGTTCTCTGTCACTGGACCGTTAAGAAGTAAACAAACAAAACAATGGGGACTTGGTTAACCATGCCTTTATTCTTAGGAGGGCTATTTGTCAACCAAGTTGGGATTTCATTCTATTGTGAGGAATGACTGGCTATTGAAAGCTATCTGAAAAGGGGTGGGATGTGTGTTTACACAAGCGTAGAATCGTGGCACGTTGTTGAAGATTATTCTAATCAGCCACCAAGTGCACTTATTAAAAGCTTGATTCAACAACAAGACAATTGTATAAAGTACACCCGGCGGCCGCCTGAAAAGGTAGCCTAAAAGTTTATAGCTGGGTGTTGAATAGGAGCATTGAAGTAAGTGGAGCAAGAAGAAGTTGACGCAGAGCCCCGGTTATGCATAACCGTTATTTTTAGAATCATGTCATTTCCCCTTGCTGGGTGGTTTGTGAATGTTGCTGCAAGAAGAAGTTGACGCAGAGACCCGGTTATGCATAACCGTTATTTTTAGAATCATGTCATTTCCCCTTGCTGACATGAAGTGGCGTGTCTTGAATAGAATAATCCCACAGAGCTTGATGTGCAGCGTTTGAAACTCTAATTTCCTGTGCTAATTCTTGTGAAGAAGGACTACCTAGTAAATCCTTCTCTGAAAAAATGCTATCTTGAATCAATCAGCAAAGTTTTAAAGTCACAACGCTTTCCTGACTGGAAATCACACACGCAGCACACCAACCCAATGTGAAAATGACAAGACAGCTAGGTTCAGTTGCTAACAACACAAGTGCTGGGCGGAAATGTCGTCACTGTTACTAATCAGCTGATTCTATCTAGTCTTGTGATTGGGGGAAGGTAAGAAACATGTTTTGATATGTTTAGAAATTTAGCCGCCTAAATTTATACAATGACGTCTAACGCCTGTACTGAACGACGCCGTCTAAATTTATACAATGCCGCGTGGCGGCCTGACGCCCTTATTGTTAACTTGACACGAACTAGCAAACAGTGCGGCGCTTCGACTCGGCTATTGTGCAGTTGAGTAAGCCGGGGCCAGACATGTCTGACCTAGATACTACATAAAGGCAGAAGGGAGTTGTCTCCCCGGAAAAGAATGTAACAATTAATTGTGAAAAAAAATCGTCATTAAGTCGTTCTAGGTTCTTATTCAAGTCGGCATCACGTTCTTATTCAAGTTCTTATTTAAGTTCTTAACAAGTTTTTATTCAAGTTCTTAACAAGTCAACATCAAGTTTTTAACAAGTCATCATCAAGTTCTTATTCAAGTACTTATTCAAGTACTTATTCAAGTTCTTAACAAGTCGTCATCAAGTCGTCATTAAGTTCTTATCAAGTCGTCATTAAGTTCTTATCAAGTTCTTATCAAGTTCTTATTTAAGATTTTATCAAGTCGTTATCAAGTTCTTATTCAAGTCACTTATAATTATTTATTAAGTTCTTGAAATATTATTCCATCTGAAATGGATCAAAATGATCTTTTGTTGTTGGCGGTTCTGGCATGCTTTTTTGTTTGGCTTCTGTATTTAGTGGTTGAGATTTTTTTGACTGCTTTGGTTTTTGCTGGCGTTGTTTATATATTTTATAACCGTAATAACCACCCCAGCAGCAATGACGCCAAAAATGGCAACTGTTTTAAATTCAATATTCCATGACGACTTTGGTGTTGTAGGTCTTGAATCAACTTGTTCTTGTGTATTTACAGCTGGCATTGAAACAACTGTTGGTGTTGGCGATGTTATGTTTTCATTATGAGTTATATTCTGTGCTCGGAACATTAATTTTTTTTGTTTGTTCCACTCTGCTAATTTTTTTCCTGCTGCAACACGCCCAGGATGAGGAGGCTTTTTACTAGTCACTTTCTCCATCAGTATTTTCTGATTCTGATTCTGCTGATTTTCTGGCTCGGTCATTTTGAAGGGAAACAAAATCTATATGATTAAAAGTAATTAATCCCATGATTAATGGCGATAACAATGTTCCAAATCTGTAATATAGATCACATCCTAGAGACTCTAATGTCTTTGTTAAAACTGGATCCTGTGTTAAATCATACATAAAATCTTGTTCAGAATCAATGGGAGCAAATCTACTAACTAGTTTAGTGTACAAACTAAGAACCGTTTGCCCAACACTTTTTACCATTCTTGACCCCAGTTGCGCTTCATACCTGTTGTGATACTTTACAATGTCTTGTGGCGACATTTGTTGAATCTGTTCTATGCTGAATTCATTTCCAAGGTACTGTTTTGTTTTTCCACACGCCGCCAAAGAATACAGCCCTTCCTTTTTGCGCATAATAGCTTGGTCATCAACTTGATCATTTGTAATCATAAGTTCAGGAAGTAAATCATCGCAGTTCATGTTTTATTAATAATAATAAATATTATTTTATTTTTAAAAAATGAGCACCGAAAAAACTGTTGCCAACCTCGTATACCATTCTGCTGTTATTGGAGGTCTAAGTGTAGGATACACAATGCTTGGTAAAAGCCTGTTAAAAATAAAACCAGCAGATCTTGGCAAACTAGACTTTGAAGACTCAGCAAAGCTGATTGCTGTTATTACAGCTTCATTTGCTACGAAAGATTTTCTAGTTAAGCAAGGAATAATTCCAGACAGTATCAATATGTAAAATTAAAAAAAAATACATTTATAAAAATGGCTTCACTCGTAATGATGATTGGTGGCGCTGTGGTTAATGCGCTTGCTTTTAGCGGAAGTAATTACGCATTTAGTAAACTACAAAATAACAATGAGAGAAAAAGACATAACAGAGCTATGGAGCAACTAGCTGCTGCACAAGACACCTATGAAAAGCAAAGAATGGAGCAGTTAGATTTTATTAACGACAGACTTAAACAACAGGGACATGCAGCTTACACATTTAAAGATGTTGACCAAGCAATAAAAGAATATTTTCTAGTAACAGGCAAACAAGTTGAAACATTGCCCCCACCAAAATTTAGCGACTTTTATCAACCATCAGAAAAACAAAAGATGCAAGAAATATTGTTTATTGTCTTTGGCATGACCGCTGTGTATTTTGTTGCACAAAGTATTGGCTGAATAAAAATGTACAAAATCTATTATTCTCCAAAAGGATATTGGAAGGGAATAACAGCAATTAAAAAGCTTAGCCAAGCAGCGGGAGTCAGTGAACAAACAGCAAAAGAATGGTTATCTAAACAAGCGATTTGGCAAATTTATTTACCAGCGCCTAAACGAATACAAAGACCACACTTTGTGAATATAACTCCAAACGACACCCATCAAATGGATCTTCTATATTTACCCCATGATACGATTAGACGAAAAAGATTTAAGTACGCACTTACAGTCATTGACATAGCTTCAAGATACAAAGATGCGGAACCATTAACACAAAAGAGTGCTTCTGCTGTTGCTGTCGCTTTACAACTGATATATCAACGAGGACCCTTAACTTATCCTCGCATGATTCAAGTCGATGATGGAAAAGAATTTAAAGGTCAAGTAAATCAATTATTGTTAAAACATAGAGTTACCATTAAAAGAGGCATTCCAGGAGTTCACAGATCACAGGGTTTGGTTGAAAACTTTAACAAACAGTTATCTGAAAGGCTTTTTTCCTACCAGTATCACAGAGAGCTGATTGACAATTCTCGCAACACAGAATGGGTTAGAAGACTGCCCTCAGTTCTACGTGCAATGAATAATGAAGAATTTAAAGGTCTAAAACCAGTACAAGCAATCAAAAAACAAAAAATAAATGTTGTTGAAGGAGACGCCAGTTCATCAAGCAAACTATTACCATTTGGTTTGAAAGTAAGGTACCTTTATTTACCGGGAGAAGCAGAAGGGGACACCCGCATCAGGGCAACCGATCCAGTTTGGAGTGTTGACTCATATGAAATAAAAAGAATTGTAAAGATGAATCCGCCCGTGTATTATTTACGAGAAACTGACACAACAAAACGACCAGCCCCTCAAAGATCTTTTGTGAAAGAAGAACTGCAAATAATCCCGCCAGACACAGTTCCGCTTAATTAATTTACGTAAATATATTTTTGAGTTTAAAAATGGAAGCTCAAAAGGAAGAAATCTTACATGAAACTAAAATGATGATAAAAAAAGAGACCTTAAAATTAATACAAGAATCATATGATACGTGTTCAGCTATTAAGGAAACAATTAAGTGGATTCATCGGTACACGGCAATGCATCCTGATCGCCTACGATCCCAAATTTTGATTATCAGAATATTGGATAAAGAATATCTTGAAAAAATAAAAAAAATTCGTGCACATCAAGCAAACATGAGAAAAATTTTGTCTGAATTGGATATTGATATGATTGAGCTTCTAGATAAATTTGAGGAAAAATATAAACCCACGGATGAAGAAGGTATGTAATTATGCTGTTTTCCAATGCCCGATTGCATATGAAAACTCTGGATTAACAAACACACGTTTTGTGTTTGTTCTATCTAATGACTTCTTTGTTACAACAGTTGTGTTGATCTCATGTAGATTAGATCGTAGTTTTACGTTGTCATGATGAAAAGTCTTATTGTCAAACAATGCTTTTTTATAGTTGTCATGGGATATGCTTGATTGCACAACACTACGAGATATTCCCTTTGCTTTTTTAACAACTTTTTTTTGGCTTGAAAGACTGTACATTTTCGACCTCAAACCAACAAACTCCTTGATCACACCTCCAGATAATTCATCCTTCATCTTACCTAAAACCTTCTTATTAATAGTTGAATGCAAAGGTGAATCTTTAGGGTAATCAGATGTGTCGTACCATCCAGCATGCTCTTTTGCTACTTCTAATTCCATGTCTTTGTAAAAATCTTCAGTAGGGATGTCGATTACAAAGGAATCTGTATCTGTGTACAGAACTCTGGACTCTGGATACAAGGGTTTAAAGTAGTCGTAAAGAAATTCTAACATCAAAAGCTTCGACAGCTCTAAAACAGTAAACCCAATAAAAACAGGTTTGTCCAATTTGACTTTCTTTTTTTTCATCATTATTCCAAAAAGCTGATCATGAAATTTTCTAAAGTCTTGGTAGTTGGGTTTTGACACCAGCTTAATTGCATCGTTTTCTCTGGTGACCAATCTAACATCTTTACGCTTGTGCGGATTCTCCATAGTCTTTCCAAAACAGCTGTTGTTCATCAACTTGAAAAAGTCTTTTTCTGAAGCATCTGCGGATTTAGTTCTGAGATCAGTGTTCTTCATGATGTATGGTTTCATGAACTGTTCTTGATCAAAAGCAATTATACGATGAACAGCTGTCAACTTTAAACCATGTCTTAAATAAAATTGTAGAAGCCTGTAATGGCAGACATAATTTTTTTTGCCCCGAAGATTAGGCACAAGTTTAGGTGGTTCTGTTTTTGCCATCTTTAGACTTTCTGCTGCTAATGGATAGTCATTATGGTAATCATGGAGTTTCTGAGGATATTCTAAGTCAACTTCTAGAATGTATCCACACTGTTGATCTGGCATCAAACTGCCCAACCACTTTAATGCTTTTTGAATATTATCCGTATCTGTGTACATTTTAAAGTTGCGTAATGGAAGTGATTGCGCCATTGCCCATCCATACAGATTGTTTGCATCTAAATACATGAGATAGTTAGACCTTTTACTTGGATCATAGTTGTCCAAGTATTTGTTGTTTGCTTTACAGTAATGGTGCGACGCCATACTGATTCCCCCACGCAATCCGTTTTCAATCATCTGAAGCATTGGCAGGTTAGACAATAAATCAATTTGTACTCCAGTAAATTTTAAGAAAGCGTCCCAGCTCATCCCGGGCGCAGAAATGTAATGCGCGGGATCCAGGCTGTAATGTTTCATGCAGGTCTTCCTATAATTTTCAAAGACGTCCGCCAACAAACAGGTATCCGCCATTAAATAGGAATCATGATAGTCTCCCATCGTTTTACACTCTAACTTCTGCCACGCATCTTGAGCATGCTGGTAATCAGAATCACTGATGTCCTTTCCTCTGAGACTAGAAAAGAACGCGCCTTTAGGCGGAAGTGTATCTTCGTCAAACCTTTGCCAACTGTTCATGTACTCATAAGGGTAAACGCCCTTTCTAACAAGAGTTGGGTCAAAATATTCTTCTGTTATTGGGCAGGACTTTAAGGACATAGCCAGTGACTCTAATGAACCCATCATGTGTTGCATAGAGTCGTAGAAAGACATGTTATTTAAAGTGAAACACATGTACTTTTCTGATGACTGCGCAATGCATGACACCCTGAAGTCGCTGGTTACTGCTTGCATTATAAGGTGAGAGTCGTAACCTCGCAAGTTGTGAAAGAATATAGGCAGCTTCCATGTCTTTGGTTCAAACTTTAGTTGAAGATTGCATTTGTTATGTGCTGCTCCTCTAAACTTTCCACTAATGTGATCATGGTCTCTTACTGTTGGATTCTCTGCGGTGGCAACCAAGGCCGCCCCACAAATCCAACAGTGAGTGGCTGAGTCATACTGTTGTTGGTCTTCAGGCGTCATTATGATTTCAGATAAGTTTAGATTATTAGAACAGGCATTACGCACTTGCTGCATGCGTTTTAAGAAGTATTTTGCAGCATTTGGTCCTCTGTATAATTCTGGCTTTGAATGGGCGCCATCCGACCTAACAATGATGAAAGCAAATGAGCAAATCTGATGATTACTCATTAAGACTGTTTTAGGAAGTTTCTGTGGGGTTGGTCCTTCATAAGGAACAATGAGTGATTCGAAGTCTGCGTAAACAACATATGGACTAGTTTGCAACCGTTTCCAGTTCTTAAAACTAACTTTACTGCCTTCTCCGGGCGTAATTAGTTCTGTATCACAGTCAACTGGGCTAATACAATGTTTTACATGTTCGCTTGCTGCTTTAACAGATGGAATTCTTGTTAAACATTTTCTACAGAATTCTTGTTTGCTATGTTGTTTTGTAGTATGCACTAGTAATCTACTCATTGTGCGTATCAATGTGTAATGTGGTAGCCCTGTTGGTGAAAACATCAGTAGTAAGTCAACATGATTTTTGTCTGGTTCGCCAATCGTTGGACTGTTCTTGGACACTTTAATCGGCTGTAGATTTGTTTCCTCATCCCATATGTAGATATTAACAGTTATTGGTTTGTTTTGTTCTTCAAACTGATCAGTCTGATTTACACTAACAGGAAAGGATATTCCTCTAAAGTTAAGATCATTGATGTAAGGTTCATAGTTAGACACTCTCTCTGCGTTTTTGCGGAATACATGCAGCCTAGCAAGAACGCACCACATAAAACATTTGTTGTCTGAATTCTTTATGTTTAGAACTGCTCGTTTTGCAACTAATGATGGAGGTAGTGGAATGTAAGCCTTGCCAACAATCGGCTCATACTTAGCCTGTTTTAATCTGATCTCTAAGACTTTACCCTCTGACCAGCCAGAGCCTCTCATTTTGGCTTCTTCAGCGGCCACATCAAACTGTGTAAGCAGCTGGTCTGCCCAACCAGGTGTTAAGTCATTAGAGGAAAGAATAGTCTGCTGTTTAGTTGAGACCCAGACTTCTAGATTTTCTTCATTTATTGTTATATAGTCGATTAAAACAACTAACCTTACTTTAACTGGAGGGTTTATTGTTAGTTTACTTGGAACTTGAGAAATAGCGTGTACAACGCTTTCCCGCACGTTTGTTGGATCAATAACTTCTAAATCAATCTCATTTAGTGCTCTTGACAAACGCTCTTCCTCGAGCATTGCTTCAAACAATTCATCTGAACCTTCATATATCTTATCCATGCTGAGTTTCTTTTCTAACTCAAAATATTTATTTAAATTAAAAAAAAAAAAATACTTAATCAGAATCAATATCAACGGTCTTTTTGTGCTTGGACTCATAAACTAAAGTATAAACGCCCTTTGGGGTTGTTAATGTGAGCTGTTTAGAACAGAGTTTAATGTTTCGTTTACTTTTTTTAAACATTCCTTTTTTATCTGGTCGGTGTCTGGTTGTTGAGAAAAAGTTGCCCTTGCCTTTCTTTGAAGATCAAACTTTTGTCTTTTGTAGTCCTCAAAATCAGCCTGTAGGCGACTAAATTCTTCATCCGTGATGTTCGAGTCGGCAAGTGCTTTATCAATTATCAGTTTGAAGGAACTAAGTTTAGCTGTTATTAGTTGAACCATAGCTGTGTGCTTTTGGAGTTTAGCTTTTATTTTTTTGCTGACAGCACTTACAGCCAATGAACACAGGCCAAGAGTTAAAGACACACCACCTAGAGGTATAGCTACCGGTGCACCTACGCCTGTTGCTAAGAGACCTACACTTGTTCCTGCTGACAGAGCACTAGTGATCGATGCTCCAGTATTAACATATGTAACAGCATTAAAGACAGCAGAATACCTTCGTTTGGTTTTGCTGTATTTTGAAAGGTCCTGCTCTAGTTGGGTTTGCATTTGTGTTATGTTTGTTAATCTGAAAGTTTTTATGTCTACAGCAACAGAGTTGCCTACTATCTCTTCTTTGGGCACTTTTGGATAAGTCGTAACAGACATGCTTTTTTAAAATAAAAATAATTTAGTATTGGATATCTTTTAATCTGTTATCTTGAATATTCAGCTGCGCATCATATATTAAAAACAAATGTACATTAAGTGGTTTATCACTCTCTTTTTCTTTATCAATTTGAATGTTTATTACGTCTTTAACTGTTCTCCCACTCCCATGCAACTGATTATCTTCTGTTGACCTTAGGTCAATCCATAAACCGTATTTCGTTGTTAAATATTCATCAAGTCTAACACTGTGAAGGTGTAGATCTTTAGACACAAGGTCTACTGTTGGATTTCTACACCTCCCGCCTCCAAACAATTTTCTTATTTCATCAAAATGATGATAAGGTTTAAGCCCGCTACCGTAGACTTGGTTAGGACTACCCTCAATTGAACATTGTACTTTCGTTATTTTAGGATTGATAAACTTTTCACTTTGTCTTTGGTATGGTTCTTTATCATCTTCACACAGCAATAAAATACCTTTAAGTGATCGTGCTGCGGCGCTAAAACTAAAATTCCATATAGTGTCTGCTCTGCTTTTAGGATATTTTGAATGATGAATCACTCTTTCGTAATATATTGCTAATTTTGACTGATATTGTTGCTCAATCAGCCTTGCTAAGTTAGGGTTGCTAACAATGTCAAACTCTAACGAGATGTCGAAAATGCTGTACTTTGCGTTAGAGTCTGTAGATTTAATGACACGTTTGTATTCATTAAAAGTTAGTTCATATGACAATCTGTCTTTTAATGCTCCTTGAAAGTATGGCGCATGCGCTTTTAACAACTCAAAATCTAAGGGTATAGAAAAGCGATTTCCATAAGCAAAACTTACAGCTTCATACTTGTTGCCGGCTTTAGCGTCTTCGGCGTCTATTCTGTGTTTTAGTGCTTCGTTATTTTCGATTCCTTGAAACGCAAGATCGGCCCTTTCATTATCGGTTAGCCATAGATCAGAATAGATTAGAAATATGTCTGCATTGTGTAAAGAAAATATTTCTTGCCCCTCAAGTTTTATAGAAATTTTCTTAACGATTGCCCGTCCCAGATTCTGGACTACTGTCCTGTTTTCGTCTGTTGCTGAATCAAGTTCTATTTTGAAAGTAAGCCGTGCAGATCCCGGCACAATCACTTCATCTGCTCCTAGGTCTGGAAATTTAACAGTAAGAATTTGATCTGAATCAATAGTAGATGGATTATTTGGAACAATAATATTCTGTTTATTTCCCTTCACGCCAAAGGGCTCTTTCAGTCTTCTATGCGGGTCAAGAATCGAGCCATATGCTTGTGACATTTTTTTATAAAACAAAATAAAAAGTTAATTATTTAAAAACATGGCAGGCATTGAAGATTATGATGTTTTTGATCCTGGAGACGACATGAGTGAAATGACACCTTTGACACATCCATTACAATCATTGCGGCGTGAATTAACAGAAAGTAAGGTCAAATCATTTTACGAAAGTTTAGGCCAAGAACCTCCTGATTTTATAGACCCTAATGATTTTGAAACAAAAGATGGCCATTTGATTTTTAAAAACGAGCAAGGACAACCTGTACAGCTTACAACTAAACCAGACTCATCAAAGTTTTTAAAAAAGAGTACAATTAGACAAAGGCTCAGTGTGAGCGAACAAAATCGCCTTGGCATTACTAAACCAAAATTAGATAGGGAAGCAGTTGCTAAACTTCAAAACACACTACAAAAACTCCCAACAGAAAACCAAATTCAAAACATACCCCTTAAAGATTTAAGCCCAACAGCAGACGAAATAATACAAGCAGAAACCAGTTTTTCAGAAGAAACAGCATTAAAAACTATGCACGATCCGCCGCTACCTATGAGAGAAATAACAGCCCTTGATCATGCTTTAAGAAGCATCAGAGGCGAATTAACAAACAATTTAGCAAAACTGGGTGAACTAGATGAGCATATAAAAAGAGAAAAAGAAAAACTAGTTGAGGCTGATGACCACAACTTAGGACCTGGTGTTAAAGAAAGAATAACACAAAGACTAAAAGATCTTGAACAAGAGAGATCAGCAAGACTAGAAGTGTTGTCTAATAACCGAGAACAATTACGAACTCAAGTGAGCAGAATAAGAGAAACTATCCAAAGAATTTTATATGAAGACACAACGTTAGCAGAACGAATAAAAACACTGTTTAGAGAGCAAGGTGTCACATTAGCAAGTGTTATAACAGCCTTAGGATTTGCAATAAGTACACTGGTGTTGGCTATTACAGGCGGCGGTGGTGGGGGGGTAGTGCCTCCGCCACCATCTCCTCCACCTGATAAATCATGGGTAAAAAAACAACTTGATCATCTTGCAAGTTTATTAAAAAAATTAGCCAGTAAGGCAATAGATTCTTTGCCTGGTATAATAGAGAGGATCGTTAGCTGGCTTTTGTCTGCCGCAAGTAAAGTAGTTGGCTTTATGGCTGAGCACTTATGGGCATTAGTTGTCTTAATAGTTGGGTTACTTTATAGTAAGATAAAGACCAAGTAATCCTAGGGCAGTTAATCCAATAACAAGTGCTGTCTTTTCATATTCATGGGGGTCGCTTTTATTCACCATGGGGATTGGTTGGGGGTGGGGTTTTGAGGGGAGTATTGGATGGGGTTTTGGGGCCTTGGGGATTGGTGGGGATTCTTTTTTTATTGCTATTGCTGGCTTAGAATTTATGTCGTTTTTTCCGACCTTCTCTTCTTTACCAGCCACAAGGATTTCATTATTATAGTTTATTATTGTTCCTATCTGGAGTCTGAGGTCAGAAGGCAGCATGTATAAACCAGTGCCAACAGCAAAGTCTACTTTCGATCTTGCGTATTGCAAAACATTTTGGTACCTTTTAATACTTGAAGGCAAATCAATTGCAGAATTAATAGAATCCTCTAAATTTGCTAAATACTGTTTTTGGGCGTCAAAGCCAGTAGAAGGATCAATTATGTTTGATCTCGTTTGTGCTTGCGAACCTAGCAAACACCAAACATAAGTACGAATAGAGTCGTTTATTCGTTCTATTCCCGCTTTTGTTAGACCCTTAGAAGTATCCAAAATAAATGTTGTCCATGCTGTTTTATGCTCTTGCTCTATGGACCCGAGGTGAACAGTTGTGCCTGAAGAGAAAGATGTGTAAGGAGGATTCCAATCATAGTTATACTTTCTATGCACGCCCCAATAATAAAGAGTGCCTAAACCATGATTAAGATCCAACTTTTGTCTAAAGTCTGTCTTTGGGTCAATATCAAATTCGTTACAGATCCTTTCAAAAGCCTTGTAATCTATTCTGTTGCTGAATGGATTAAACGTTTTGTCATTTGGTAATGGCGCTTGCAGTTCAGATAAAATACGTCTGAAGGTGTAATAAAAATGAAATCTATACACTGACCTCACCAAAGGATCAGGATGATTTAAATGATCAGCATACGACACTCCACACCCAGTTGATGCGCAAAACACAGCAAAGTTTAACTGGTTCTGATAAAACTGCATCGGATGACTGAACCACACTTTCGGGATGTAGTCGTTTTTGATAGGAGGGTTAAGATAACGATCCAATGGAGTACTAACCTTTACTTGAAAGGCGTCAGTCTGAGTCACAGAAATGTCGAGGGTATCAGTTGTTATATCTTTAGGACTGTAGTGCGGTCCAACAGAATATTTTGCATTAGTATATTTGAATGCACTCATTTTTAAATTTGTTTTAAAAATGTTTGTAACAATAACAACTCAAGACAGTCCTTCGTTTTTAGAATATGCTATTGATAATAACTGCGGAACCCAAAGGGTCGCACTCCATGAAATTTTTTACAAAGTCGTATGGTTTAATATAACTGAATCCAAGGAGAATAATAAGATTAAAAAATTTGATAATAGAGGAAACTTAGTTAGCCAGTTAACCATACCTGATGGTTATTACGGGTTTTGCTCGCTAAAAGAAGCAATGAGTAACTTCGACATTACTCTCAAACTTAACAATGCAAATTTGAAAATAATGTTGACATTCAAACCTGAAGAAGAAGTAGACCATTACCTTTTTGATGTAGAGCTAGCTAAAATGTTAGGCTTTGCAACTGACAATCATGGTTTTAGAGTTACATCAGACAAAACTACTTATGAGGGAGAAAACCCGCTCGATCTTGCATTACATTCATTACTCTATGTTCATTTGGACGAGCTGAGCACTGATGAAAACTTATATGATGGAAGGCCCTCAACTGTTTTAAGAGCTCTTCCATCAGGGAAAGCTGCATATTGCGATTATGAAATTATACAATTCCCTAATTTACAGTTTAAAAGATTAGCTTGTGGGAGGGTCAGATCATTTAATATAAAGATCACAGATAAAACAGGGAAAGTCGTGAAATGTGATAACCTGCACATTGTTTTAGAAATAAAATAATACGTTGTTTTAAAAAATGTCACGTGGACCAGACGATTCGGGGGTCACATTAGCGCCTGAGAGGTGTGTAACTTTAGAATTAAAAGACCTTGCAGACGTTGAGGACTTTGAACAAAACGGTGAGATAGGCACTTTATATGGTTTTGAGTACACTAAAGATGGTTATTATAAGCGCAAAGAGGTTGACGACAACAAAAGGTTTCCTAAACTAGAACAACTACGCAATGTAGAAGCAAATAATGCGGGTCAGTATGAATATAAAATAGTTCGAAAAACTGACAACAAATGGCACTTAGAACCATATTTAGAATGGGACATAAAATTTGAATTCTTAAGCCCATTTACATTTTTTGACCGTCAAAAAAGTTTCAGAAAAGCATTGAACTCTGGCCCTTTACATGTAAGTCTTATGCCAGAGGACAACAGTCGGAAAGAAATCGAAATAAAGCCGTTTGGGGACAAACAGTACATCCTCCACAGAAGAGAATCGGTTTTAAAGAAAGCTTCTACAAAATTACAGTTCATTCCACGCACAAAATTAGGAGACACGTTCACAATGATATTTAAAATTTCTGTCTTAAAAGATGAGGCGAGAAATGGAGCTTTGGGCGTCAGTGACAATCTTATGAAAGGAATTCTTATTAGCTGGCAAAACTTAGACGTTGACAAACTTAAAGTTACTGTCGTTGTTCTTTACAATGGCGAGGATATTAAGGTCATAACAACAAGCAACAAAATTGATATTAGTTTAAATAGAAACGATCTTACAGAACTGAACTGGATTAATCTTACACATTTGGGCCTTATAGGGTTTTATTATACTGAACAAGTTTTGACAGAGAGTATGATAAAAACAATAACTGGATTAGATTAAATTCTGTTTTAAAACTATGGAGCAGACAACTTTGGTGTCAATGCCGATGTTAAACTTTATGACAAAAACCCCTCATTGTTCATTGATTTGTGGACAGACTGGTTGTGGAAAAACAATATTTGTCCTCGACCTATTACAAACAGTTTATCGTTATAATTTTGATCATATAGTAATTTTCTGCCCAACACTTAAATGGAACAAAGCATATCACGATAGAAGGTTTATATGGACGGATGATGAAATCTATTTAGTTGACCCTAGCAATAAACTGAGTGAGTGTTTAGAACATTTCTTTAGACAGTTTGAAGGAACTCAGACATTATTTATTATAGATGATTGTTCAGCAGAAAAGGATATAGTCAAAAAAAGAAATACTTTGTCAAAACTAGCTTTCAGTGGAAGACATGCTGGGATAAGTGTGTGGATTTTATGTCAAAAATATAACTCAGTTTTAAAAGACTTTAGAGAACAATTAAAGACAGTGGTTTTATTTCACATGAAAGACAGAGACGCATTTGATGAATGTATGCGTGAAAATGATGTTATTGAAAACGATCAAGAAAAACGAAGGATTAAGCAAAAACTTAAGTCTCAAAAGTTTTCTAAATTAGTGTTAAAAACAGATAATCCTACACATTATGTATGTTTGTAAAGTGTTTACTATTAGAGAACTATAAAATAGGCACTCTGGGTAAGCCGGCGGAGCAACAGCGAAACCGGCTTCACCCGGTTGGAGCTGGCGGAGGTGGGTGAGCCAGAGTGCCTATTTTATAGTTCTCTGTATTGCTTTTCATGCCCATCTTGTGGGGTATGGAGAATGATGCCCAGAGGCAAACAGAATATTATCGTGGATAAGCCAAATTGAACCTAAACGAAAATGAAAGACCCATTTCCGCAAATGAATGATACCAACAACAACAAAAAATCCTAATGGAGGAAAGGGGGGGGGGGGGGGGGGGTGTTGCCGGTGATCAGCTTCATCGCAACTTCCCATTTTATCTAACCTCTAACTAGACTATTGAATCATTTCTCGGGATCAATGTCCTTTCAATCTTAAATCCGTTTCTTTTTTATACAGATATCTATTGCTTTAGGTAGTAAATTGTTTTCTTTTGACTCAGTAACTAACAAATAGGGTAACTGTTGCTCGTGGGAGAAAGAGCTACCCTACGTGTTTGTTATTTACTGTTTACTGTTCCCTGCCTCCTTTAAGATTTCCTGTTTAAATAACAAATAGTCCAGGTCCACACTGTGAATCGTTACTCTTTTATTAATCTATTCCAACATAAACATTCATACTAAAGAGGAGAGAAAATTGACGGAAAAGCAGAAAACTGATGACGGTGGGGGTAGGAGTGTTAGAAGAGAGAAAAATGTTGGGTGCGTTATCGTCGCTAGAAATGTATGTGAAATCCGTGCCGGAAGGCCAGTTTCTCTTCATCAGGTAGACCATAAAAGTTGTGTCTCAGAAAAACGCTCAGCCGGTTTGTTCTTGATGATGGTGGTGGTGGTGGTGGTAATGGTTGTGGTGGCGGTGTGTGTGTGTGTGTGTGTGTGTGTGTGTGTGTGTGTGTGTGTATGTGTGTGTGTGTGTGTGTGTGTGTGTGTGTGTGTGTGTGTGTGTGTGTGTGTGTGATAGTGCAGATGAGAATGCGGTGCGATTTGCAACCGCCCGGGGTAAACGGCAATTGCGCTTTGCAACGGGGTCAGTGTGATTTGGTCTTGGAAGTTCAAATTGTACCGGTGCAAATGCGATTTGAACCGGGACAATCGCCAGTGGCACCGAAGACCCCCAAGAGGAAACCAGTCATGCATGTGAAAAACAGAACTTTTCAATCTGGGCTTTATCATTATCATTTTTTTTTTTTATTTTGTTATGATGATGATTATTATTACATTTATTGATGTTATTGTTACTAATTATTACTATTGTTGAAGATGATGTGAAGGTAATATGCAAACATGAGCAGGAATTTTGTAACAGATTAAAAACGTATTTAAAGGGTAAAAAGGTAATAACATATAAACCACCAATCAAATAAGAGCGTGCGCACTCTCTCTCTCTCTCTCTCTCTCTCTCTCTCTCTCTCTCTCTCTCTCTCACACACACACACACACACACACACACACACTCACACACACACACACACACACACACACACTCTCTCTCTCTCTCTCTCTCTCTCTCTCTCTCTCTCTCTCACGTATGTACGTGCACAAACGCACGCACGTATATACACGTTCGAGCGCCCCCCCCCCCCCCCCCCCACACACACACAGTGACGTGGACAATTAATCAAAACTAATCGTAAAGAAACAAAATATCGTTAAACGCTATACAAGAATGAAAACTACACACACACACGCGCGCGCGCGCGACTTCAATTTCAATTTCAGTTTGATCAAGGAGGTGTCACTGCGTACGGACTAGTCTGTATACGCCACACCACATGTGCTAAGTTTTGAGACCACACGAAACACGATTTAAAGCTGATGGATAAATAAATCAATGATTAAGCTGAGAACCTTGAGAGACTTGGCATATGTATGTCTGGCTTACCTATTGGCCTAACGCGCTGCTCAGACATTGGGTACCTATCTAACATTAGCTGCACCACTATCACAGAGTATGTGTGTGTGGAAAGTGTACATGAGTGTGTGTACAGATATGCACATGGGTGTGTGGGCACGGACCCTTATGTGTGTTTGCCATTTAATGGGCTTCGAGTGTGCATGTGCGTGTGTGTGCATGTGTGTAGATGTGTGTGTGTGTGTGTGTGCGCGCGCGCGTGCGTGTGTGTGTGGATGTGTGTGTGTGTGCGCGCGCGTGCACAACAACAATAAGCGCGCGTGCGCAACAACAACAACAACACACACACACACATGCGCGCGCGCACGCGTGCGCACACACACACACACACACACACACACACACACACACACACACACACACACACACACATCTGTGGACTCTCTAATTTACATGCCTCCATCGCCCCACCGATGCACACCCACCAGCGCACGCAAGTTTACAGTACACACTGAGGTCCACGAGAGATTCGAAGCCACTTCCTCTCTTGATGTTCCGCTGTGAAAGACAGTCTACAGTATAGTGGTTCGCTCTTGTTTCTTGAGGTGATTGTTTAAATTTCTTATCACATCAGATTG
>CM065718.1:39243856-39246356 GCA_033310375.1 Conus canariensis
GAAACGCGACATGTGGACAACAGATTGTTTAAAAATTCACCAGTAACCTGATCATGTCCTGCAGGTTTTCCGTTTCTTATTCTTCAAATAGCTGCATACACCTCAACTTCTATCATATTGCACTTAAGGACTTTTGATGTCACTATCCCCCTGTACATTTTCTTTATAGTCTTCACAAAGTTAAGTAACATCTAAAACGCACTGTTCAGTTACTGAGACGCCTTGCACAAATTCTGTTTCTCTGTAATAAACAGTGCCAACAGGGAGCACAGAACATCCTAGCAATAGAACGTCAGTTTCTAATTTTGATAGGTCTCTAAACAATTTTAGCGTAATAATGTTATCATATTCGACTTGAGCGTGTTCAGTCTGATTTTAAACTTGTTCTTAATTAACATCACTACACCACCTGACAATAGCAGTGCTTAATTAACATCACTACACCACCTGACAATGGCACTGTCGAACAGGAGTCAAACTTGTTCTTAATTACCATCACTACACCGCCTGACAATAGCACTGCTTAATTAACATCACTACACCACCTGACAATAGCAGTGCTTAATTAACATCACTACACCACCTGACAATAGCACTGTCGAACAGGAGTCAAACTTGTTCTTAACTAACATCACTACACCACCTGACAATAGCACTGTCGAACAGGAGTCAAACTTGTTCTTAATTACCATCACTACACCACCTGACAATAGCACTGTCGAACAGGAGTCAAACTTGTTCTTAACTAACATCACTACACCACCTGACAATAGCACTGTCGAACAGGAGTCAAACTTGTTCTTAATTACCATCACTACACCACCTGACAATAGCACTGTCGAACAGGAGTCAAACTTGTTCTTAACTAACATCACTACACCACCTGACAATAGCACTGTCGAACAGGAGTCGCGTCTGTTACATTAACAAGAAGGTGACAAAAATACATCATGCACCAGAAATAAATGGGAAGGAAATGATAAAGAACAGATTTCAACAAGTAAAGCAACTAAAAAATGTAAAATATAAGAAGAGAAACAAGTGTCATAATGTCGACCCAGTACTTCAATATTATATGTATATATCTACATCACATTTAGTCATTGGCGGACAGCCACTATGGACCGGCCAGTATATTCACTATGCACATTGTTGTTCTTACAACCACTGTCTGATGATGCGTTTTCAGGTTCGTCCAGCTCTCTGGCTCAACTTCTTATGAGACTTCCACCTAGAGTCAGTTGACGTTTGTCACCATCCGTTTTCCCAACACGGGATCTGGAGCGCGTCAGCTGACCGCACTTTTACCTCGCATTGCTCGTGCTCTGCTGTTAAGCTGTGTTGGCAGGTAAGTTGTCCGTGTCGGAGCTCCCCGCGAAATGGAACTCAGTCACATCGTCACATGAGTGGAGTTTCCTGCTTTGGGTATCTGTCTGCTGACGTCATCAGTGTGTTAGTTTTCCTGGGATTTCCTTTTGTGGTCCCTCTGTCACACCCTTGACGTCTGTGTTGTCATTGACATCAGTCCCTGCTTGGTGTTCCTCTGTCCCTGCACAAAGTTCTGGCATGCAGGAGAACTAGAAGAACAGCAGGCCAAACTGAACGTGCGATGGTCAGAAATTATTTCCGCTTGTGTACCTTCCCCTATGCCTTGGAAAAAGTCTGGCTGAAGGGGTAGTCACTTCATTTGCTGGGCATCACGTCGACGGTGGCTGGGATCCTGTCTAGGATGGCATCCATACAGAGACATCCCGTTAAGACATTCCTTGAAGTTGCAGAGGTGTGGTGCCGTGTCTTGTACATCGAAGTCGCTTCGGGAATGCATGGAAACTACCACGACCAGCCTGTTACCTATATAGAAGCTGTGCAGATCCCTGCTACGATGTTCCTTGATGAAGTTGTGTAGATCCCTGCCACGATGTTCCTTGATGACGTTGTGTAGATCCCTGCCACGATGTTCCTTGATGACGTTGTGTAGATCCCTGCCACGATGTTCCTTGATGACGTTGTGTAGATCCCTGCCACGATGTTCCTTGATGACGTTGTATAGATCCCTGCCACGATGTTCCTTGATGACGTTGTGTAGATCCCTGCCACGATGTTCCTTGATGACGTTGTATAGATCCCTGCCACGATTTCCTTGATGACGTTGCGTAGATCCCTGCCACGATGTTCCGTGATGACGTTGTGTAGATCCCTGCCACGATGTCCTTGATGATGTTGTGTAGATCGCTGCCAAGATGTTCCTTGATGACGTTGTGTAGATCCTGCTGCGATGTTCCGTGACGACGTTGTGTAGATCCCTGCCACGATGTCCTTGATGACGTTGTGTAGATCGCTGCCACGATGTCCTTGATGACGTTGTGTAGATCGCTGCCACGATGTCCTTGATGACGTTGTGTAGATCCCTGCCACGATGTCCTTGATGACGTTGTGTAGATCGCTGCCACGATGTTCCTTGATGACGTTGTGTAGATCCCTGCCCGATGTTCCGTGACGA
>CM065718.1:39248856-39291356 GCA_033310375.1 Conus canariensis
AACTCGTTATCTTTTATTTTTACCGACAAAACGTAGTAATTAGGAGGGGATAGGGATCAGACTTCCAAATTACCTGCACTGGTTCGGATTGTCTCGTTAATTCACTGCTTTTCAGAACGTGGTGATGCAAGACCCATTATTTCTGTCGGAAGCAGTTCAGACTTTCAAGAGTTCTTATGTACATGATGAGGTTCCAGAGTGTGCAGTACGTTCTTTTTTTGATCGGAGAGAAAGGCGAACGTGGGCAGTTCACCCTCCGCGTGGAAATTTAGCACGCATCGCGACTAAGTGTGCGCATGTGGTGTGTGTACGCGTGGGGAGGGTGAGGGAGTTTGTGTGTGTGTGTGTGTGTGTGTGTGTGTGTGTGTGTGTGTGTGTGTGTGTGTAAGTGTGCGCGGGCGCGCGCGTGTGTGTGTTTGTGTACGTGTACTCAGAAGCCACAAGGCAACACAGTGTTGACAAGTTCCCTGCTGCTTGCAACAACTTCGGCTTGACAATCGGTACGAAAAAGACCGAAGTGATGCACCAGCCAGCCCCGGGAAAGCCATATGCTGAGCCAGTCATCACCATCACTGGACAGCAACTAAACGCGGTGGACAAGTTCACCTACCTAGGCAGCACTCTGTCCAGAATCGGGCCGTAGTTCTCACCACACTGCTCTATGGCTGTGAAACATGGACGGTTTACCAGCGTCACGCCAGGAAGCTGAACCATTTGCACACCACCTGCCTCAGAAGACTCATGGGCATTAAGTGGCAAGACAAGATTCCGGACACTGAAGTGCTTACTTGTGCTGGCCTGCCTAGCATCTTCACCAACCTGATGCAATCACAGCTTCGCTGGGCAGGTCACGTAGTTCGCATGCCAGACCATCGGCTGCCAAAGAAACTACCATTTGGCGAACTACAAGGCAAACGCTCTCATGGAGGCCAGAAGAAGCGTTTCATATACAGCCTCGAATCTTCCCTGAAGGCCTTCAACATCAGCCACACAACATGGGAGTAGACTGCTCAGGACAGAGACGGGTGGCGATCAATTGTCCGGAAAGGTGCAGAGACCTGTGAAAGCAACAGAATTGCTGCAGATGAGCAGCGCAGGATGGTCAGGAAGACCAGTGTCAACAGATCTCCAACTGCTGCCATCATCACCTGTCCGTACTGTGATAGGTCTTTCCGGGCGCAGATCGGCCTGACCAGCCATCTACGCACTCACCCCGACCCCAGGATGACTATATAGTCTTCGTCGTCTCGACGGACAACACACGTGTACGAGAATGTTTGCCTACGAGTGTGTGTGTGTGTGTGTGTGTGTGTGTGTGTGTGTGTGTGTGTGTGTGTGTGTGCGTGTGTGCGCGCGCTCGCTCGCGTATGTGCGTGTGTGTGTGTTTGTGTGTGTGTGTGTGCGCGCGCGCGCTCGCGTATGTGCATGTGTGTGTGTGTGAGTGTGTGTGTGTGTGTGTGTGTGTGTGTGTGTGTGTGTGTGTGTGACTGCAGGTTTATGTGTGTGTTAGTGAGTAAAAGACGGGATTTGGCACGCAGAACATGAGCACACCATAACAAACCTTACAATTGATATGAAAAAAAAAATCGAAACGTGATCAGAACACACTGACATATCAACACTGACAAACAGACACACGGTAAATAATAAAATAGACTGACATGAAACAAAAGCTTAATTAAAAAAAAAAACAGTAGAGATGAAATAATCATCTTGCCGATCCTTCTGTTCGGCATCACGTCCAGAACATTCCACACCCCGTGTAGATCTGCCGCCATGCTGAGCCCACGTGGGCGCATTGTGTGTGTTAAGGACAGTGTACTTCCTGGGTCAGCTGTCGGCCAAACTGGTGGCCCGGGAGGAGGCCGAGAAGAACGAAGGCTTTGATGACAAAGAGGGCTTCTACGTCTGCAAGCCTCACGACCAGCTGCTCTTCCGCTACGAAATCCAGGACCTTCTAGGCAAAGGGACCTTTGGCCAGGTAGGGTCACAGCGGGAGGGTGGGGGGGGTGGGGGTGGGGGGGGGGGGGGGGGGGGGCGGTTTCACGTGTGCGGTGTATGGATAAAAAATAAAAGTAAACTGTGAAAAAAAAGCTTTTAGGGGGGCTCCTAGCCTACTACGCGAGGATCTACTGCGCGACGACTATACTACGCGAGGGCCTACTGCGCGACGACTTTACTACGCGAAGGCCTGCTGCACGACGACAATACTGCGCAACGGCCAACTGCGCTACGACTATACTACGCGAGGGCCTGCTGCACGACGACAATACTGCGCAACGGCCTACTGCGCTACGACTATACTACGCGGGGGCCTACTGTTCGACGACTATACTGCGCGACGGCCTTCTGCGCTACGACTATACTACACGACGGCCTACTGTGCGACGACTATACTGCCCGACAGCCTACTGCGCTACGACTGTACTACGCGACGGCCTACTGCGCGACAACTATACTGCCCGACAGCCTACTGCGCTACGACTGTACTACGCGACGGCCTACTGCGCGACGACTATACTGCCCGACAGCCTACTGCGCTACGACTGTACTACGCGACGGCCTACTGTGCGACGACTATACTGCCCGACAGCCTACTGCGCTACGACTGTACTACGCGACGGCCTACTGCGCGACGACTATACTGCCCGACAGCCTACTGCGCTACGACTGTACTACGCGACGGCCTACTGCGCGACGACTATACTGCCCGACAGCCTACTGCGCTACGACTGTACTACACGACGGCCTACTGCGCGACGACTATACTGCACGACAGCTGTGCTGCGCAACGACTATACTGCGTGACGACTGTACTGCGCGATGACTAGTTAGTAACGGCTATAACGGTAAAATAACACGTCGGGCATCATCCGTTACCCATTATAAACATGCCTACAAATTTTAGAAAGATCGGCCAAGTACTTTCTGAGACATTCCATAAAGAAGGAAAACCGTTATGGGCCATTATAGCCGTTAGTAACGGCTATAACGGTAAAATAACACATCGGGCATCATTCGTGACCCATAATGAACATACCTACAAATTTTCAGAAAGATCGGCGAAGTGTTTTCTGAGATATTCTATAAAGAAGGAAAACCGTTATGGCCGTTAGCAACGGATATAACGGTAAAATAACACATCGGGCATCATCTGTGACCTATAATGAACATACCTACAAATTTTTAGAAGATAAGATAAGATAATGTTCCTTATAGCCCAGCCGACCGCAAAGGGCCATATCAGGGCTGTCACCACGTTAAAATCAACTCACAAGTCTTTCATTCACACAATTCTTTAAAATACATCTTCTAAAAACCCATCCGAAAGTTTGTTTAAAAAAAAAAAAAAAAAAAAAAAAGCTTTCCACTGTAAAACCACAGCTCCGATGAAAAGTGTTAATCTCTTTCAAGAACTCAAAGATCGCGTCAGGCGGAACATCTCTGAACAAGGTTTTCATGGAATCTGCTGTAAAATGTTTGTGTCTCACATCATGCAAGTCCCAACACTCTAAAAGAACATGTTTCATTGTGAGTGGCACATGACATGGAATGCACCATGGAGCTTCTTCACTCTTTAAAAGGTATGAATGGGTAAAATTACGAATGGCCGGTGTGCAGCCGGCATAGAACTGTTTCTTCTTTACGACCACCATACGTAGATGAGAGGAACTCCTCTAGGTTTGGACGGATCTGAAAGAGTTTGTTATCCGTCTGTGTATTCCAATCCTCCTGCCAGAGGTCTCTGACATAATCATTAGTTTTTGGTTTCAGATCTGAGCAGGGGATAGATATGTTTGACAGTTTCTCTGTTGTGGCATTCTTGGCCAAACTATCAACCATTTCATTCCCTCCGATGCCAACATGACCAGGAACCCAAGCCAGAATAATGTTGTAACCATCCGCTTTCAACTTGGTAAAAAGTTCAAAAAAGTGTAAAAGTTCGGGATGCTGAAGTTTGCGACCAGCTGTGGCCTCCAAAGCTGACAGCGAATCTGACAAAACCAGAAAGTCCTTCTTTGCTGATTGAGAGCTTACCTTCAATGCCAGAACCAGAGCTGTAAGTTCAGCAGAATAAACAGAAGCATCTGTAGGAATATGTTCCAACAATATTTGAGGAGCACCAGGGCAATAGGCTGCACAGGCCACTCCATCTTCAGACTTGGAACCGTCAGTGAAAACTTTTTGATAGGATGGGAATTTTGAACAGAGGTCAGCATACAATGCCTTGTATGCCAGAGAGATGGTACATTCTTTGCGAAAAGCTGCAAGGTCAAAACGAATCTCTGGTGTGAAAAAGGTCCACGGAGGCTTACCTGGAAACTTGGAAAAATCGGACACAACTCCTAGGTCTAGACCTGCATTCTGCGCGTGAGGCTGCATACGAAGACCAATCGGCAGAATACGGTTAGGGTTGTTTTCGAATTTGCTTTGAAACTGAGGGTCAAAGACACAGTCATAGGCAGGATTCTCCGGTTCAGAGAACAGTCTGATATAGTAATTTAAAGATAGTTTCAGCCTGCGGTTGGACAGTGAGGGTTCACCTGCCTCTGCGTACAGGCTGTACACAGGGGTGGTGCGGAATGCTCCAAGACAGAGACGAAGCCCTTGATGGTGGATAGGGTCCAAGAGTTTTAGGTAAGACGGTCTTGCAGAGCCGTACACAGCACAACCATAGTCCAGTTTGGAACGGACCAAGGCTCTGTAGAGGTGCAGCAAAGTTTTCTTATCAGCGCCCCAGTCAGTGTGCGCTACAACCCGCAGAATATTCAGAGCTTTCTGGCAAGAAGTTTTGAGGTTTTTAATGTGGCTGAGAAAGTTGTGTTTTGGGTCAAAAATAACTCCTAGGAATTTGGCCTGGAATTTTCAGAAAGATCGGCCCAGTAGTTTTGTCTGGGGCAAGTGGAACACAGTTTGACCAAGGGCGGACACACACACACACACACACACACACCACACACACACACACACAGAGCATTTCTTCGTTCCCATTGTAAAGTACTCCCTGTTCTATCAGAACTGGAGTACAAAAATGCATGATGATAGCCCAGTCACCACAGGTATAGGGGGGGGGATATCATATAGATAATAAATCAAGTCATTCCAGCAGAACCGTGAGAGGCAGAGAGAGAGAGAGAGAGGGAGAGAGAGAGAAAGAGAGAGAGTTGCATAAGAATACAAGTATTACGACATAGTGACAAGAGGGCAAGAGGTAGTAGGAAAACACACACACACCACACACACACACACACACACACACACACACATACACACACACACACACACACACACACACACACACACACACACACACACACACGTGGGCGCGCGCGCATACTCACATAAGACATACTTATTAAACAGAATAGCATGTGCATTTCAAGTACAAAACACTTTCTTAATAGTCAGGTTCATACATAAGGCAAAGAGGGTGGTAGTGGTTGGTGGTGGATTTATGGCGGAGTATGCAAGTACTGGCACATAAGATGGTTGAAATAATGCTGTTTGAAGGTTGATGTGCACTGGTGTTGTTTGGCTGACTCAGGGAGCGAGTTCCATTGACAGGAACCTGAATATGTTAAACTGGATTTGAATAAGTCAATTCTAGGAACAGGGACATGAAATTTGGGTAGAGTCCTTGAGGAATTAATTGAGAATCTGTGAACTAATGTTGAGGGTGCCTTCCCAGACATAATTCTGTGCATTATGATCCCTTTGTTGTATTCTACTCTCAGACGTCAGGGGAGAACTTGAACCTTTTTATAGTCTGAGTCTAGGAGACTATTGCTTTTTAGGAGGGCTAAGTTGAGTGCTCGCTTGTGTAGGCTTAGCAATGGTTTGAGGGTATTAAACGCTAGCAGAGTCCCATAGAGTAGACCCATAGTCTATGTATGATTGAATATGAGACTGAAAAAAGAGCTTGCGTGAGTGCAGGTCGAGGAAGCGTTTGATTTTGGAGAGTTGATAGACTTTCTGTGAGACTTTTGCACAGTGAAGTTTTGTGAGCTTGCCAACTAATATTGTTATCAATTGTTATTCCTAGCACTTTGAGGTATGTAACCTGTTCAACGGGTCGATCTTTAATATGCACGGGAGGAAACTTAATAGTGAGATTTTGCCTTTTTTGTCTGGTTGTGATAAGCATGGATTTAGTTTTTTGAGGGTGAAGCGACATGTGATTTAGTTCAGTCCATTTCACGAGATCATTCGCACTTTCTTGTAAAGTTTGTGCAAGAACAGTAACATCAGAATGATTTGTGTGGATTGATGTATTGTCAGCAAAAAGTTCACAGGTGGATGTGATATGGAGAGGTAGATCATTGATGTAAATTATGAACAGTAAGGGACCCAGGATAGAGCCTTGTGGGATGCCAGAGGAAAGTGTTTGAAATGAAGAGAAAGTTGTATTAATTTTCACACATTGTTGCCTATTTCTGAGATGTGAGTGAAAAAGCGTAAGAGTTCTTGTGGATAAGCCATACAGTTTTAAATTTCTAAGAAGAAGGTTATGGTCTATCACATCAAATGCTTTTTTGAAATCAATAAATAGGACATCACGTCTGTTGTTGTTAATGCTATTTAGCCAGTCATCAGCCAGGTTGATTAGGGCTGTGCGGCATGAATGGTTGTGTCGGAACCCGGTCTGTCTTGGATGAAGCAAGTTGTATGTATTAAGGTGGTGTAATGTGTGTTTATATGTTTTTCCAAAGGTTTGGAAATAGTGGAAATGATTGAGACTGGTCTGTAGTTTGCAGGGTCTGAGCTGTCACCTGCTTTGTAGATAGGAATGACTTGTTTTTTTGAAACTATCGGGAAAATGATTTTTGTCGATGCATAAATTGAAGACGTATGTTAACGTATCTATAATTGCTGGTTCTGATAGTTTGAGGATTTTGCCGTCTAGGCCATCCACCCCGCAGGTACCTGACTGTTTTAGGTACGTTAGATAGTGATACACTTTAAAGATTGTTATTGGTAGAATATAAAGTTCAGACGTGATGTTTTTATCATAGTAATATTGTTTCAGTTTTTGAAGGTCGTTTCATTTGGAAGAATCTGCCGTGAAAGCTCTATTGGCTATAGTGCAAAAGTGGGTGTTCAGCTGTTCGACAGAGATGTCTTTAATTACAGTTGATTTTGAAGAGGACTGATTGTTTGTAATCTCGTTAATAGCTCTCCAAACCAATTTTGGGTTCTGATTTGATGATATTAGTTCTCGATAATATTTCGTTTTTTTCTCTGCGCTTCTGCGAATTTATTGCATTTCTCAGTATTCTAGATTCCTCTTCATAGCCATGTTGTTTAAGCAGATCTCTAAGGTAACTTGCCTCCTGTAACTCTTTAGTGTACCATGCCTGTTTGGGATCATGTCGTACTCTAATCGTTTTTAGAGGGGCGTGTTTATCATATATTTCTGTAAATGTTTTGATCCAAAATTCAACAGCAACATCTGGATCAGTTATGTTGAAAAACATCTTTTTCCCTCGGACTGATTAACGATATCCACTTACCACTGTGCGCGTGTTTGCTGGTGTTGAACGCGTTCGTGTGTCTGTCTGCGTGTGTGAGTTTTTCGGCGATGTGTGTGTGTGTGTGTGTGTGTGTGTGTGTGTGTGTGTGTTGTGTGGTGTGTGTGTGCACGCGCGTGCGCGCGCATGTGTGTATGTGTGTGTGTGTGTGTGTGATGTGTGTGTGTGTGTGTGTGTGTGTGTGTGTGTGTGTGTGTGTGTGTGTGTGTGTGTGTGCTTTGAATTAGAATTACGATTTTATCATGTTTGTCTGTAATATGCGCTTTGGGTTCTTGCGAGGTAAAGCGCTCTATAAATATCCTTTTACATTACACTACTGATGAGAGATTTGAGTTTAGCAAGTCATGCAGAAAATCTTGGTTGTTAAAGTTTGTAAAGCAACGGTAAGTTATTGTCTTGTGTCCCGTTTCGGGAATTTTTACTCCTTTTTTGGACCATGTGACTCAAACTGGGTAATGATCACTACAGTTTAGGACAGTGACGCAGGCTTCTGCTATGTTAGTTTTATCTGACACATAAATATGGTCGATAAGTGTCTTCGAGTTTGGTGTGACTCTCGTTGGAGATTCGATGAGTTGATGCAGATTGAATAGATTGAATGCTTGCGTCCACTGGTTTTGCACTTTTAGAAGGTCTATGTTAAAGTCTCCAAGTAAAGTAATTTCCTTGGATTCTAGTGAGACTGCATCCATCATCGGAATAAATTTGTCGACCCAGTTTACTCTTTTAGATGGGTTCCTGTAGCAGAATCCAACCAAAATGGAAGGGTTTCTTTTCAGCTTAACTTTTATCCAGATACATTCTACACCGTTACGTTCTAGGTGTAGAAGTTGTTTGAAGCTAAGGGTTTCGCTTGTGCAGGATCTTTCCGGATTACGTTATACCCAGGAATAGTTACATCATTGTCGCTAAAGTGTGTGCTTAATCTGGATTCAGAGAGCCCTAAAATATCAAAGGGTTTACCATGATTCCAAATCAGTGTTAATAAGTCTGATGTCTTGTTAACTGCATGTTGAATATTAAGGTGACAGATTCGAAGTCCTGTGCATGGCCATGCAGACTGGTTCTTGCTCATTTCTGATTGTGCACTGATGTGATGATAGTAGGAGACGACGATTTCGCGCGTTAACTGACGCTGAGGTTTGTATGATCAAGGAACACAATAAGACCACATAAAAGGGAGGGAAAATGGGGCTGGTTTACACACCGTAACAACTTTAGGAAACCAAAAGCGTATGAGAAGAAAAGAAAATCTTCACAGTATATGTCAGCAAGTTCCTCGATCAGATGGTATACTGATGGATACACTTTTCTGAAAGGAAAATAATTATACAGTCACTCACAAAGGAAGCACTTCTGAAGCAAAATTACGGTTAAGGGGATAGAAGCAGAGGGGGGAAAAGTAAAATAAAACTGAAGACAAAAAAATGCAAAGAATCAACAGCTCAAAACGAAAACAAGTGAAGAGAGAGAGAGAGAGAGAGAGAGAGAGAGAGAGAGAGAGAGAGAGAGAGAGAGAGAGAGGAAAAAAAGTCACGAACACACAGTTTCACAAGTCAGAAAACCGCACTTGTAACTACGAGTTGGCAATGCAAAAAATTGCCTCTCTCGCAGTAAATAGCAGTTTTTTTCTGGAAGTCTCCTGTTGTAGAGGCTTTGTTCAGTCTCTTTTCTAAGGCAAGAGAGAGAGAGTTTGTGGTGTGTGTGTGTGTGTGTGTGTGTGTGTGTGTGTGTGTGTGTGTGTGTGTGTGTGTGTGCGTGTGTGTGTGTCTGTGTGTGTTAACGAGTCAGATGTCTTTTTGTACTTGTGTGTATGTGTGTGTTTGTGTGTGCGTACGTAAAGTATGTATGCCTGATCCGACTATCTATTCTCTAACTGTGCAGGTGGTGAAGGCGTGGGATCACAAGGCCAACAGCTTGGTGGCCCTGAAGATCGTCAAGAATGAGAGGCCATTTCTCAAACAGGCAAAGGAGGAGGTAAACAGCACGGCAATATTCCACGTACCAAAATATAACGATCGTTGGCGATCAGGACACAAAACAAGCACTAAAACTGTGTTTTTTGTCTGTCAGCGCAAATCAAAAGCATTGCACTTGACATAATTTTTTTGTGACTGAAGCTGTTAACAAAGCAGTAACAGCGGTTTTAGATAATTTTCAAGCATTGACATTTGTTTCTTAACCAAAAGTCATCCCTTGTGTGTGAAAAATTCGGTCTCAGCAAACATTTTTCTTCTATATCTTGCAATAATTTCAGTGCATTGGTTAGTGTTTTGTTTTGTTGTGTTTTTGCTTTTCCTTTGTCTCCCTTCCGCCTTCTTCGTTCATCAGTTTAAAGCAAGTTTGTTTTAGCAGATCCATTGGTTCTTGTTACATGGCCATACCAAGTCAGTTATCTTCTTGAACGAAATGTCAGTTGATCTTCATATAATTCGCTCTCTGCTTGATGGTTGATTGAACTTGTTCGTAAGTGAAATGATCAGCATATCTGATGTTTAGTATCTTGCGGTAACACCACATTTCCATGGCTTGAAATCTTTCCAAGTACGCTGTGACGGTCCATGTCTTGCATGTGTTTAGGGAGATGCAGTATAAGGAGCCTGATCTTGTCTTCCATGGAGATGTTCTTGACTTTCCATACAGGTTTTAACCAGAACAGTGCTGTGGTTGTCTTTGCTGCCTTTGAGATGATTTCTGGTCTGGATCCTTCACTGCTAATGATAGATCCCAAATAAGTGAACAAATTTTAGCTTCTGAAAGCGAACAGTTAAATCAGTATTGATGGTGGTGTTGTGGCTGGCCATCTACTTAGTCTTCTCGGCGCTGTTTTCCATGCCATACCTTGTTGATGTTTCACGAGTTTTACGAGTTCTTGTTCACTGCCTGCCAGACCATCGATGTGACCTGCAAATCGGTTTGCGATGGTTCATTATTCCATCGTTGAATGTGCTGATTTGATCTTCGGTTGCATCCGTCAAGATGCGTTTCAGAAATAATTATGTTGAAAACTGAGGGAGACAGAAGTCAGCCTTGACGACTTTCAGCTGAGGTATGGAACCATTGTCCAATAACATCCTGTATGAGTACCGAACCAGTCGTTTTGGGGTACAATTGCTGGATGGTGTTAATAAGCTTCTTTCGTATGTTTTTTTTTTCCTATTGTGGCCTATAGTGCCTCCATGCCATACTCTGTCAAACGCTTTCTTAAAGTCTATGAAGACGTGGTAGAAATATGTCTGATGCTGGAGATGTCTTTTTATCGCGAAGGGTATGCAGGTTAAAAGTCTGTTCGATTGTACATCTGCCTTTTTGGTATCCAGCCTGTTTTTCAGCACTGATGGTATCTGCCTGCGGTTGAGGTTTATTGGGAGTGATATAGAGCAGGACTTTGATATGAGAGTCGGTACTAATTGCTGCCACCCTACTGTCAGGTTCGGATCCTAGAGGTACTGAAGAAGCAGGACAAGAACGACGCACTGAACATCGTGCACATTCTAGACAGCTTCAAGTTCCGGGGGCACGTCTGCATCGCCTTTGAGCTGCTGGGCATCAGTCTGCATCAGGTACAATGGAGGAAGGGTGGAATTGGAGGGAGGACGGGAGGGTCTGTGTGTTTGTGTGAGTGCAACTTCGCATGGGCGTGTGTGTGTGTGTGTGTGTGTGTGTGTGTGTGTGGTGTGTGTGTGTGTGTGTTAAGGACTGTATGTGTGAGAAGGGAATGTGAGTAGGGGGCAAGGAAAGGGAAGGGCGGGCGTGCATGTGTGCGCGTGCGCGATTATTTGTTGTGTGTGTGTGTGTGTGTGTGTGTGTGTGTGTGTGTGTGGTGTGTGTCAGTATGTATACGTTTGTGTACATGCATGTGCGCGCGCGCGCGCGCGCTGGGTGTGTGTGTGTGTGTGTGTGTGTGTGTGTGTGCTCGTGTCGCTCGTATGTGTATGCTTCTCTGACAGTCATCACTTTGCCTCATGTGTTATTCAGCAATACATGCCCGCACCTGCTTAGCAGCCCCAATCAACGCCGTTTTCCACAATGCCACCACAGACAATGTCTAATCCCTGTCTCTTGCCTCCGCTGTGCTGCCCAGCTGCTGAAGAAGACGCGGGGCCAAGGGTTCAGCTTGAACCGGGTGCAGAAGCTGACTAGGGGCATCCTGCGCTGCCTGGACCTGCTGGCAAAGAACCGCATCATCCACTGCGACATCAAGCCCGAGAACATCCTGCTGCGCCGGTCAGCCCCCGGCGTTAGTGCCTCCTCCGGCACCGGCTTCAGTGACGGCAGTATTAAGGTTGGATGTGTCAGGGCTACGGGTTGGAGTGTGTGGATGTGGATCTGGGAGGTGTTGGCTGAGGGTGAGGATGGTGGGTGGGGGTGGGCGAGAAGCAGATCAGCTGAAGGAAATGAGATAAGATGGGATGTGTGTGTGTGTGTGTGTGTGTGTGTGTGTGTGTGTGTGTGTGTGTGAGAGAGAGAGAACATTGTATGTGTTGTCTCTGTTTTTCTGTCTACCCTTCTGTCCCCCCCACCCCCCCTCTCTCTCTCTCTCTCTCTCTCTCTGTTTTCTGTCTGTCTCTCTCTCTTCCCCCTTGAGTGTATGTGTGTGTGGTGTGTGTGTGTGTGTGTGTGTGTGTGTGTGTGTGTGTGTGTGAGCGGGCGCACTCGCGCGTGTTTGTATGTGTGTGCGTGTGTGTGTGAATGCTTTTAAACGTTATTTTTTGTAAGTTTCTGGACCGCAAACATGAAGGGCAGTAGTGTTGGTTCTGGTGTCCGTGGACAAACACCCATCCCATCCTTTTCCACCTCTCTCTCTCTCTCTCTCTCTCTCTCTCTCTCTCACACACACACACACACACACACACACACACACACACACACACACACACACACAACACACACACCAGCGCGCGCGCGCGCGCGCGCACGCAGGCAGGCAGGCAGGCAGGCACGCACTCACGCATAGATGGATAGGTGGATGAATGGGTCTCTCTTTTTTCTGTTCGTCTGTCTTTCTGTCTGGATGTCTATCTCTCTGTCTCTCACTCCTCTCTCTCAGTATGTGTGTTTGTGCATGTGAATGCTTTTAGATTAAACCTTTTTTTTAATATTCTGAACTGCAACTAAGAGGGTAGTATGGTGGATGCAGTACCCCTGGACATAACCACCATCCCTTCCCCTTTTCTCACCCGTTCTTTCTGTTTCATCTCTTCTCTCTCTCTCTCTCTCTCTCTCTCATCGTTTACATACAGAATCATCAATCATATGAACGTTGATGAAAATATTCGTTCATGATGTCTTTTCTACCAATTTATCTATGTATTTCACCGTCGGTATTCTTTGAGTTAATGTTGACGGAGAACTACAATCCAGATACAGAACTTTGGAATAATCTCCATATAATATCTCTCAATCAAAAGTTCGTTTCTGCTTTCTAAAGTCATTCTTAGCTCACCTCAACAGCGGGGACCGGACAAGAAAAAATGAAATGCACCTTTTTTTTTAATCTGTTAGCCTTTAAAATAAACAGCATTATCAAAATCACCATATGCGTCACCACCTTCGTCGGCATTGTGATCATCTCTCTTCTCTGGGACCTGGTTGGTACTCTGGGTAAGACGTCAAATTCTTGTTCTAAAGTCCGGGGCTCGATTACCATCAAGGTAGGGTTTAGAAATGTTCTCCTCTGAGTTAATCCCTTTTAGCCCTAATGATCCGAAGGCCGTCAGCAGCACTGAACAGCCAATACAGCTACTGTCAACAGCACTGAACGGCCAAAACTAGCCATAACCTTACAGCACTGAAGCCAATAGCATATCGACAGCACTGAACGGCCAATAAGCTACTGTCAACAGCACTGAACGGCCAATATAGCTACTATCGACAGCACTGAACGGCCAATACAGCTACTGTCAACAGCACTGAACGGCCAATATAGCTACTATCGACAGCACTGAACGGCCAATACAGCTACTGTCGACAGCACTGAACGGCCAATATAGCTACTGTCGACAGCACTGAACGGCCAATATAGCTACTGTCAACAGCACTGAACGGCCAATATAGCTACTGTCGACAGCACTGAACGGCCAATATAGCTACTGTCGACAGCACTGAACGGCCAATACAGGTACTGTCAACAGCACTGAACGGCCAATATAGCTACTGTCGACAGCACTGAACGGCCAGTACAGCTGCTGTGCACCGCAGGAAACTGTCAGTCCGAACAGCATGCGGAGACATTGTCAGGCATTAAGTCTGAGGAGCTTTTGCTCAAAAGCTACTCAACCATCTTCATTTTTTTCAACTTTTTCATCGCGTACTTGTGATTGTGTGTTGTGTAAAATCCATGGTGTTATAAATCATTAAAATTATACAAAGAAACACACGTCTGGTGAGAGTTCGTGTCACTGTCACTGCCACCTGGACCTTCATTGTCAGAATTGAAAGGGGAATCCACAGTTCAGCTAAATTCCTCTTCTAAGTCACTGTCGGCAATAAATCGTTCATGAGGAGCGTTATCACTTCTCACTTGCTGCAAAACTTGCCCCAGTGAGACTGGCTGTGACGCGCGTGAAGAACATGGCTGACAGTAATTTTTGCGCAGAGAAAATTGCTTTAAAAAAACGTGTTCTGCCCGCCCGACTTGCCGGAAAATGACTCGTACAATGTAAACGAAAAAGACCTTTCACCAACCATTAAAAACAGGGCTTTCCTGGTCTCGAATAATAAAGAATGGGATAAATTCGCTCACTCTGATGTCTCCGTAACCGATCAGCGCCTAACATCTGTGCAGACTCGTGTTCCCTCCTAATTCCACGGATGAGTCTTAAAATCAATATCCTGTGTGTGACCGCGGCATACATTTTCTTTTGCACCCACATTAAATTCCATTCTACCTTTCAGGGAGGAGTAGGCCATAGTGTGCCCATGAGATGGATGACACGAATAAAAGAAATTTAAAAAAAAGAACACGTTTACAGCGGTGTCGTGTTTACACATCATCCCTGAACATTTTTCTTTTTTGTTTTTGTTTGTTTTGTTTTGTTTTTAAATTTTGCCTCAGTTGCATGTAGGGCTTGTAGCATTTTTTTCTCTTGCCTTTTTTTTTCCCGTAAGTGCCTCACGTGTCTCTCTTCACTGGCATTTTTCACGTCTTTTATCCTTCATTTCCTTTTTCTTTCTCTTTTTTTCCCCTTGTTTTCCTTTCTTTTCTTCTTTTTTGCTTTTGCCTGTTTTTCCGCCTTTTTTTTCATTTGAACTGCACACCAAACCATCTCCGAACATAAAATGCGACTACGTTAATGGTGAGATGAAATAGGTCGCATACGCAAAAATCTAACCGATGGTAAGTCTCGGACTCCTATACGAAGAGCAAAGGCAGAAAGAGAGAATCTCTTCCCTCTTCCCAAGTCCACACCAGAGCTTGTACTGTACAGCGTTACATCACTGTGCTCCATCACCTCATTGCCAGGTGATCGACTTCGGGTCCAGCTGCTACGAGCAGCAGCAGATCTACACGTACATCCAGTCCCGCTACTACCGCGCCCCCGAGGTGATCCTGGGCGCCCGTTACAGCCCTGCCATCGACATCTGGAGTCTGGCGTGCGTCATTGGAGAACTGCTCACCACCCAGCCCCTCTTCGGCGGCGACGACGAGCACGACCAGCTGGCCAGTATTATGGAGGTCAGTAGACAGCCTGAAGATCGGCTCTGCGGCTCTGGGTTGAGATGCATTACGGGGGGGGGGGGGGGGGGGGGGGGGGGGGGGGGGGGGGGCCGGGAGAGAGACAAAAATCCATAGGCATGAAACTATTCCAAGAATCGTAATCTGTTATTCCTTATGTGGTCCTCCACAGCCCGAAGAAGAGGTGAAAAAGAGAATGAAAGTGGCAGCCTTTTTCACGTGCAGCGGAAAGAATGAACATGAACATGACAAACAGTGGTTTGTGGAGTTGCATTTATTGATGATTTGACAGGGCAACCCAATCAGTCAGTGTTTAGTTGGAAGCGAGGTTGAGGACAACGAAGGAGTAGATTACATCAGTCACTCCACGTGCTTTTTCGTCACACAAACACACACACAGAGTTTTGGCTCCAGGCTAGTAAGTCGCACTTTCTTTGCTATTCACCATGACCGCCGCATTCTTCTTCTGCCACATAGAAGTGATCGATCATTTTCAGTATACTAAAGCTTTGACTAGACACACAATTTGAAGGAATAATGTTTACTTATTGCACAGAAATGATTGTGCTTACTCAAAGCTCCGTCAAGGATACGACCGACAACTCAGCATTGCTGTCGAGTGCGCGTGTGAGCGGTTACGCATGCGTGAAACGAAGTCAAAGCGAAATACGTACTCAGGCCAGTTGTTAGTGTTGTACATACCAAAATACGACTTTGGGAATAAGGGAGATTAAGAAAGAATAGCTATTCCGATTTTTTGTTCTGTTTGGGAATGCTTTATTCGATTTGTCATGCCTGTCCAATCGGCCAGTGTAGATACAAAAGGTCTGACCTGCGCGTTGGGCTAAGGCGTAGATCAGACAACTGCAAAGTCGTAGCCACGAGACCCTCTTCTTAAATTCTCTCATCTTAGTCATTGGTTCATTTATCCATCAACTTTAAATCATGCGCAGTGTGGTCTCAAAACTTTGCGGATGTGGTGTAGCGTAGGCCTATATGGACAAGTCCGCACGCAGTGACACCTCCTTGATGAAACTGAAACTCGTGCATGTCAGTCTTGATACGGGGTGGTGTGATGACAGGGTGTGGTCGGATCTGTGTGGTCGTGATGCGTGGGTGTTTGGTGTGGTGCGTTTTGGGTGTGGAGTGTGATGAGGTGAACGTCTAGAACGTTGTGATGGTGATGTTAGGTGGTACAGGCAGAAGATCGAGTTTCTAGCTAGGGTGGTGTGGTGGGGGAGGGGGTGATATATGAAGATGTAGGTCCTGTCTGGTGTGGTATGATGCGGTGGTGATGTGGCGTGGTATTGGTTATGGAATGATGGTTTCAAAGCGAGGATGACCGCAGGCGCAAATTGAAACAAGAGCAAAAACAGAATTAATGCGCCGCCAAACGAAAGAATAAACACACTACAAAACAAACACAGCGCGTTTTGATCTGTTGGGTCTTCTTCAGGTAAGACAATTAATATTCAACACACTACAAAACAAACACAGCGCGTTTTGATCTGTTGGGTCTTCTTCAGGGAAGACAATTAATATTCAAGCCAAAACGAAGGACGACCATGGGAACACTCCCGTGGAGGTTCCCGTCGTGTCACATCCAGTGGCCATTATCAGTGGCATCTCCCAGGTAGTAGTTATGTCTCTTGACGTCTTAATGGAATGCCCTGTGTGTGCCTGCACCCTATGTGAACATAGCGCAGGCTTCCAAGGGCGGTGCATGATTGCGCCCAGCTGGTTTGTTTGACAGTTGAGGACAGTAGTTCTCTGGGTCCCACCTGCACCCTTGGGTGTATCTTTTTCTTGTCTGCTGTTTGGCCGACTCTGGGAAAACGTCCAGTTACGGTGAGGAGAGACTAACTGACCGCAGGAAAAGTCCTGTTGACAGCGGGAAAGACTGTGACCTGGGATTCTCTTCAGAGAGCACGTAAGACCTCGTGTCGAAAGCTTGGCTGTGTCTAGTGTTGTACTGTCTTCATCTGTCAGCGGAACAGCAACGAGTGAGGCTGTGGGATACACGCGCGGCAGTTGCTTGATGGCGGCGTTTTTCGCCGTTATGTCCCTTGACATCTTAATGGAATGCACTGTCCATGCCTGCATCCTATGTGAACATAGCGCAGGGTTTTTTAGGGTGGTGCAGGATTGCTCCCAGTTGAGGACAGTGCTTCTCCGGGTCCCACCCGCACCTTTAGGTGTATCTCTTTCTTCTTTTATACGCATACCTACTATGTAATGTGATGTGTTAGATTGTATTTACACTTGTGATGTATTGTGATAGGTTAAATTGTGCTGTGCTTCAGAATTGCATGTCGTGGAATGATAAAATATTACATCATTGATGCGATGTGTATTGTTTAGAGCAATAGGATGTGAGATCATATCGCGTTTGTATCTGTAAAGTGGTGTTCTACCATGTTATATGCTATAAACATGCGAGTGTATGATAACACGTGCGTTCTTGTTTCAATGTGTTCCTGTACCCTGAAAAATACCAGCCTCCCCCACACCCTTTCCCCCCGCTCCCCTCTACCCAGACCCTCTTAAATACAAAGCAGGGAGAGACCCATGATGGGTGTACTGGTTACAGGTGCGAGGCACACCCCCCATCACCCTGATGAACCGCTGTAAGAGATGGGACAAGTTCTTTAACGGAGAAACTCCGCGCTACCTCAACGGCCATGGCAAGGCGGCGAGACGAGGCTCTCCTATGAGCGTGTCCCTCTCCTCTGTGCTCAAAGATACTGAGGTGAGGGGTCTGGTGGAGAGGAGAGAGGGGATAGATGGGCCGCAGGGTGGGGGAAGGGGGGGGGGGCTGCAGTTTCAGTGCTTTGGTGTCTTTCTTCTCTTTTATAAAACGAGGGAGACGGGAGAGGAGAAGGGCCAACATGTATACGTACGTGCACTCCACACACACACACACACAACACACACACACACACACACACAACACAGACGTGTCGTGCTCCTCCAACCTGGGGGTTCTTCTGTCCCAGGATTCGGCGTTCCTGGACTTCATGCAGAAGGCCCTCACCTGGGACCCCGCCTGCCGCCTGACAGCCTCCGAGGCCTTGCAACACGCCTGGATCATGAGAGGCCAGGCCTCTAAGGGGCTGGCGGCCGCCACAGACGGCAGGGCCTCCTCCGGTCTTGGGACGTTGGATGCTGGCAGAACACGAGTGAGTGAGCCAGCGAACAGCCTGCGAGAATGGGAAGACTGTTAGGTGGGGATGGGGATGGGCTGGTTTAAGGTGGCGATGATGCTGGGGAAAAGGGGTGGGGATGGGATGGGGGTGGGGAGTCTTCCCTTCATTGTTTTCTGTTTTCCTCATAGTGTCTCAAGGTTTAGGCCTATTATGGGCTTTATTTTTATACACGCACACAAACTCTCTGTCTGTCTGTCTGTCTGTCTCTCGTGTGTGTGTGTGTGTGTGTGTGTGTGTGTGTGTGTGTGTGTGTGTGTGTGTGTTTCAGTTTCAGTTTCATCAAGGAGGCGTCACTGCGTGCGGACTAGTCCATATACGCCACACCACATCCGCTAAGTTTTGAGACCACACTACGCATGATTTGAAGCTGATGGATAAATGAATTAACAACAAAGATGAGACAATTGAAGAAGAGGGTGACGGTCTCGTGGCTACAACTCAGCGGATGTCTGACCTACGCATTAGCCCAACGCGCTGGTCAGGCAGACAGTGTGTGTGTGTGTGTGTGTGTGTGTGTGTGTGTATGTGTGTGTGTGTGAAATCAATCCCAGTATAATTACAGAAACGATGCAGGTGCTGTGCATTTTCTTAACTTCCAAATACGAATTTTTGCAGTGAAGAGACGTCAAGTGTGTGTCTGAATCAGTATGCAGATAAAGTTTACCGTAGCATTTAGTACAATGTTTCTGAAATATGGCCAGACAATCAATATTTCAAGAATAAATCTCTCTAATGTAATTTGTATGCGATCAGTGTTCTATTAGAGAGAGAGAGAGAATGAAAGGCATAGACTAACTCTTAACAGGTCTCCTGAGCCCAGACAAACCATGACGGTGAGAGAGAGAGAGAGAGAGAGACAGACAGACAGACAGAGATTACTATAACTCTTTCCGCTTGCCCAGTGCCCAGACAAGCCATCCCGGCCAGACTCCCTGCAGGGTGCCCGACGTCTCATTGGCAGCAACACCGTCATCAAGAAGACAGCCTTGGGAAGCGGGCGTGCCATTACCACCACCACCCACAGCGGCAGTTCACACGGTGCCAGCGGCGGCCTCAATGGTAATGCCCTCACTGCCAAGCTCCCATCCCACCTCGTCCGTCCTCGTAGTGACACCTCTGCAGCGCTTGCCGAAAAGGCACGCGCCGGTCCTGCTGTAGGACTGCCGCCATGGGACGCCAGATAGCGACTGTGTGTGGATGTGTGTCTGTGGTATCTTCAGACTTCGGGCAGTTCAGTTATTAAGGCTGTGTCCTTGGAAAGACATGTTCAGCTGAAACTGAGCCGCCAGTTGTTGGCGATCGAGTCATGTTCCGGTGATGAATTCAAAGCCTTTTTGTCTGGCAAGGTCTGGTTTAAGGGTCTGTTGGCATGACCTTTTCGGATCAGTCTGGGAGAATATGTGTAATTTACTGACAAAGCCTTCAGCAACCATATCCAAGTCTTTTAACTTGGACGTTAAAGCATAGAATTCACTGCCAGGTTCCAATGAGTTTGGAATCGAGGGGAGAATCAATAGCGACATTTGCACCCTTGTCCTATGTCTATTTCGAGCAGCAAAATAAAGTGAATAAAGACATCAGTACATTTTTGCGGTGTTCAGTGGTGGCCGGAACTTTGTTGATCTCCATGAAATGTGGTGCTAGAAATGGTCAACTCGAGCATCGAAAGGTCTAGTGTATTAGTCATCATAAATTTCTGGAGATGGGTGGTGTCATTCACTGTCTGAAACATTGGCGCACCTGGGTGTCACAAACTCGGTTTGGTAAAAGAGGGAATAGTGTATATATTTGTCATGGTGGAACTTGATAATGTTCATGAGATTAAAACGGACCTCTGGTGAACTGTTAGGTGTCTGATTGCTCCAACATATACGTGAAGACACTGGAAATGGCTAATCCCAGATGTGCTGACCATAACGTCTGTGCCAAACAGGATACTTCACAGCTACAAAGCAATCCATGATACTGTCATAGAAGTCACTGATTAACTTACAATTTGTGTCAAGGGTGGGTACGAAAGGGTGGAAGAGAGAGAGAGAGAGAGAAACTTTACTGGAGGAAATATCAGTTTGCTGTCATTTTTCCAGAATAGCTTTTCAACTGACACCGAAGTTGTTAAAAAGTCACCAAAGGTTGACTATTTCCAAGCTCTTCATATGACTCCCTGAAACAGGATGGCATGCCATGAAGTGCCGTAAAGCAGACTGAGAAGAAAGTGGTTTTATAGTGCACACTGAACACTGTGGCTTCTGTCTTTCACGTTTGTGGCACCGTCTTTCATTGGTGTCTTTAAAAGAGTTGCTGCAAGTATGTAATGTCTAGTCAGCCACAAACAAAATATCGTTGCTATGCGAGAGTGAGAAAGGAGACAGTGAGAGTCTGTCTGTCTGTGAATGGCACACATGTATTTATGTGTATGTGTGTGTGAATCCCATCAAGTCAACAACTGTCGCTATCACTAATTGAAAAGGTAACAAGTAACAAAGAAGCAGCATTGAATTTTAGCTTCTAAAATTGTGGACGTTCTACTTGCATTTTTTCACTATGAATCTCAAAGGATGTATGTGATATGAAATCACAGAATACCATGCAAAGAATCGACCCCAATCTGCGAAACCAGAGATGTGCTCAGGGTAGATTGCTCCTGCAGTTATCTTTTCAACAATCATTTTTTAACAAGTATGTTTGAATACCATCAATCAACAGTGAATTTTGCATTTATACAAGCCTTTTATGTACTCGGCCAGGTTATTTTAATTAAGGAAAGGGTGGATGGTGGGTGAGGTCCCATCTTCCCTGCACTCTTAATGGCACTGCTCTGGCCCTGATCTTATGACAACTTAACTATCCACATCCTATGGATAGATGAAGCGAGGCCACGCTGAAGGTGACAGCCATTCAGATTTATTCATCATCCAAAGATTAAAATAGTAAAAAAAAAAAAAGCAGTAAGAAGATTACTGAAACACATTGCAGCGTCACGAAAAAAAAACATAAGAAGAACACCACAGAATGGACAGCCAGTGTCCATTGTGAACAGCGTTTTCTACTTCACTTCTTAGATTTTAACGTAAACACCGACATGTTATAGATTGAAAAAAAAGCTGAAAAAAATGTAAAGCCTTTTTTTTTTTAGAACAAAAATAGGTGAATGGGCCACAAAAGCAAAGAAAAAAATCTGTGCTCAACCGTAAGGAAAGAAAGGTGAAAAATAGATAATTTTTTCCTAAAGGCAATCAACCATCACAGAATTCTTAGCAGGCAGGGATAGTTTATCCTGAAAGAATCTCTGGCATTTCATGGGGGCATCTACTGATATAAAAGCAACAAAACCAAGGAAGAGATCAGTACCTATGTCTACAGTGACTACACATTTAACACAAACAGAAGGATATTAAACTATCTCTAACCTATTGTAAGCACTCATCAAGGCAAAGCCGGGTAAATTGGCTAGTGTATTTTTCTACCGAGTTGATCACCAGCTTGCGGTGGCAGCTGAATTACCAAAGACGATCCTTAGTAATTATTTGATCAGGATATGATAGGACAGACACCTAATTTTAACTATTTCACATAGTACATCACTTTATGTGACAATAGCTGGTTTCTGATCTGAACTCAAGTTTGGTAAACGAGTTAGGCACGTTTAAATGCATACCTTGTCAAGAAACTCGCATGACATGTGGATAGATGTGCATCTGATTCAACTTCAAGCTACTTCCATCCCTACATCCATTACATTTCTTTCTCTGAAAAAAAAACCCCACAAATTATACAAGAACATGCTAACGATGAGACCCAAATATATTCGATCATCTCACTTATAGACATCACTTTAAATAAAAATAAAATTAACGAACTTGCTTCATACAGGTGAACATTGTCTGGAAATATAGATATTACTCTTGTGAGTGTGGTGATACCATGATAAAAGCTGCAATGTCGAATATCACCGACTGACCAAGAATGAGCGCATGTATTTTTCTGTGAAAAGTGTACAGGCTATGTTTTCAACATTCACTCTGATTGCTTGATGATGTACTTTTTTTTTCTTTTACAAATACCACGACAGTTCCTCGACAAGAAGTAAAATAAGAGTTTTCAGAATTAGTAGTTCTACATTTCAAATGAATAGGTTTTCACCCTATAGGCATCTCCACGGTTACTGTTTTTATTACCGTAAAAGTGAATTTCTGTTACAGATGCAGACGTGTGTGTGTGTGCATGTGCGTGTACATATGAGAGTGAATTAAGTCTGTTTGCCAATGCTGTGTTTCCATTTGTATGGATACAGAAACAGACATGGAACAAAACTATACATTGAATTATATAACCTAAAGTAAAAACCCACTCTTTCATAGTGAAAAGTTCAGTTCTTTTAGCGTGGAAAGTTGCTGAGAAAGGTGGGTCAAAGGAGAGAACCGAGCCATAAGACCGCTTGGTGCACTCCTTTCATTGTCCAATACTTTTTAGGAGTATGTAAGCCGTTCTGTGTATGTTTTTGCCATTGATCAGGAATAGAAAACCAAACCATTTTAATGCAACAACAGAAAAATAGTCACATTGGAAAATAGCATTGCAAACAATATTGCCAGCTATTGTCATAAATTCTCACAACCTAGTTGCCAGATTGCAAAATGTCATCTAGTACGCAATGGCCAGTTACCGCCAACTATAGCAGTGGTAAATAAGAATCAAAAGCACTTTCCTGCAGCAACAGAAAAATGGCTGTATTGGAATACAGCATTGCAGAATGGTCAGCCATCGCCAATAACGTCATCAGTTAAATTCTCACAACTTCGTTACCAAAGCATAATTTATCAAGAAAACAATTAAACTGTGAAGAAAAGGAACAAATTCAGGTAAATGAACAAGAAAGGCAACGATACAGTGGACAACAGAAACAAGAACACACACACGCACTCATTAGTAGTTTTAGTTTTTTTATGTAAAGGCAGAGTCAAAAACAAAGACAAAAATGAGGAAGTAACTACCATAGAATTTCAAAAAGGCAAGGAAACCCTTCAGCATTGTAAATGAGGTGTTACAAAAAAGCAAGAGAAGTTTGTCAGAAATTGAAATTGCCTGAGCATTTTCTTTCATGAATTTACCTCAATTGCAACAATTAAAATTTAACATTCTGATTCCAAATACTTTGATTTATCAGCCCATTTGCGACTGTCAACGGACCTTTCCCCAGCATCTTGGTAGAAACTATCTGCGTCCATATTGACTCAAATGGTCATGAAGTCTAGATCCAAAACAAATCCAGCTCTTTGTTACCAATTCATGGTGTGTGTGTGTGTGTGTGTGTGTGTGTGTGTTTTAACAGATCTGTTCTTGTCTGTAGGTTGTTTATTATGTGAGATTGGTTGTTGAATAGGTGGCAAATAAACACTGCCACAATGATTTGATCCACATTTCATTTGTTTGCAACTGTCTGCTTCACTCCGTTCATCTCATTATATTGCAATGAAAATGAGTTCTAGTCAAACAGAAAAGAATCTCGATGTTATCGCATGTAGATTAAACAACTGAATTTTATCATTTCTGCTGCAATGCATTTGGAAGAACAAAAGACCTGTCTTGTTTGACCAGCATACTGACAAGACATTGATTGACCTCTTTGAATATGACAGTGTCATAACTGAACTGCAATACATAAACTAACAAAAGGGGTTCTTTTGTTGTTTCTGTTTTTGTTGCATCATCAGTAGCAGTACTCCAGTGCTGCTCTTCCAGGTCCTCCACACACAGCCACATTCAGAAATGTCCTGTAGCAGCCTCAGCACCATCAGAACTACAGGAGGAATAAACATCAGGTGATCATGAGGCAACCGGCAGGAAGAGACACTGCACTGCTGCTCAGCCACTTCGATTGACTCCAGAGACATCAATTCTAAACCACATGCTCCATTCCATCAACAATAATTACTTAGTCACACTGCCACTGTCAGCAACAATTCTCCTCCTGACATCATCACCAAGCCAACCCAAAGCGTCCATGAAGAAGTTTATACAGAAAACTTTTGTACAAACTTCACCACTTGTATGGTTGTGGGGAAGAAATCGAAAGTCAAGTCATCACAAGATGATGGTATAGAGGTCACATAATTTAAGACATTTTTCTTTTCCCTTTGTCTTTTTTTCAATGATCTATGCAGGCAATTAAAAGACAGGGGTGCGTGCCATGCCTCCCTTCTTTACACATCCTTGCCACAGATCAGTCCTGAGAAGTGCACAGTGTTGGCCAGCAAATCTGAGCAACGCTTGGACACATCCACTAAAAGGGTGAAACTTAACTGTGTGTTTGCAGTATTCAGCCCATAACACACTCAACAGCTTTAAGTTAGAGCCGGTCACAAATATGATTCCTCTGATGAGACTGGAAGCTAATCCTGCAGCCTGCAACTGTAATCACTGCACTATGGCAGCCAGTGTTCTCCTATTTGTTTTGATTTTGAAGATCAAACCAATACATTTTGTTATGTATCATCCATAAGACCTTTAACTCATAAAATGATAATACATCAGTACAGGCTAGAACACTTCTTTGATGATTGGTCTTCCACAATCTCTTCAAAGACAGAAAATTTGAATAACATATGCTTTAAATGATTTATTTGGAATATTGTAATTGGGTGCTCTTTGTTTTCTTCAACAGATCTCTGCTCTCATATTATAACAAACAGTTTCTTGATTAGTTAATGTGTACAAATGAATACTGATGCAAGTGTGTTTGGATGTGAGAGTCGGATTTGACAAGTTAATCTTCAATTTTGTCATCCAATGATAATGTATTTGAATTGTTAGTTATTATTACTTTCTCATTAGTAAAATGCAACAAATATTGGTGTTGTATGCATGCAGTGAGCATATTATTTAATAAAGCGAAAACCCGGGCAACTTTATGCATGATTTTTGGCAAAGACCAGTGACATGCTCATTAATCTGTCCAGCATAAAAAGAGAGAGACAGAGATAGCGCAAGATGGAGAAAGAGAACGCAGGAAGAAGACTATATAACCAATTCACTCTTTCCAAGATGTATTCTGCAGTTGTGTCAGAACTGGGTGGGGGGCCAAAGGGGCCTCACCCCCCCCCCCCCCACACCCCCCCCCTGAAAACATTGGAGTGTCTAGACTACTTCCTGGCATGATAGTATGTTATGAAGTCCACCCTTACTCCCTCTCCTTCCTCTTCTTGGAAGATGAAAGCACATCCCCTCAAAATTTCGGAAATGGGAGTCCCTCATCCCTTCTTCTTTCATGAAAAATTAAGAAGATGAATTGCGTGCACACACACACACACACACACACACACACACATGCACATGCACATACACACACACACACACACACGCTGCTTTTATGAAAAAAAAAATTTGGAAGACTGCAGGACTGCAATGTCTTTGTCAGTTCAGCCTGGCCCACCCTTTACCCTCCCCTCCCCTACAGCCCCCCCTGCAAAATTTCTTTGGATGCCTGCCACTGCTCTGCATTGCGTACATACAATATTGGCACAGTCCATCAGCCTTACTCCTTTCTGACTTGCAAAGCAATACATTTTTCTTGGGAGCTTTGTTGAAAAGGTCACTAATTCTGCTGGTGACAATTATATATGTGTGTATATTCCATCACTCTAACAATTCTAGTGCTTCTAAAATGGATCTTATCGAGAGTTTACAGCAAAAAGATACGTTTGAAGAAAATCACCAAGGCCATCAGTTTGGATGACGGATAATATTTTATACTCAGTTTATGCTTAGAGAGACAGACAGAGGCAGAGGAGAGTAGCAGGATCAGGTGTCAAACACTGTAGTGATGTGCCAAAGTCAGAAACTCAAAGACAAACTACATCTAGACAGACACCTGATAGATTTGAAGATCTTGGGAAATGTAATTGATGTAAATAGAGCTTATGCAGCACTCCACTGAATCAGTGAAGTTTCTGTGATACATCAAGAGTAAATCTGTGACTTTGTTGCAAAAGGAAATTAAAAATATGTATAATCCTTCCCTCAAAATCACATGGCTACTTCCCTCAGTAACACCTTAAGTTCTTCTCAGTCACAGTATTGTTAGCTTCCAGCCAATGATGGGTAAAAAATCAGTTGTTGTGGAAAATTTTTAACGTCATCCGTTTTGATGAAAGATAAAACTAGAATCTACCATAATACCTGTATTCATAGACACACATGCTCGTCTGAATGCAAATTCACAAACTTGAACAAACCGAAAAATGAATACATAGCTGGCAGCCTTTTGGAAGCAAAATTTGTTGTGCTGGTGAGGGAGGTTGAGAAGGTTGTGGAAAAGGATGTGCCTCTCCTCTGAGAACACTGGTTACAACGTTTCAAGTTAAGAGCAAACAATGAAATGCACATGCATAGAATTCTGCATTCAGATTATATAAACTGATCAGCTGTATAATAAAGATAATACATGTGCAAGTCATCAACTCCTTCAGTCTTGGAAGACATAACAAAATAATGAAATGAGGTTAAAATGGATAGACAAATGGATCTTATATTCTAATTGTGAATACCTGTGTGGAAGCATCCTATCAACGTTTTCATGACCAAAGAGTCTTAACTTCTAATTTTGAATATCTGTGTGGAAGCATCCTATCAACATTTTCATGACCAAAGAGTCTTAACTTCTAGTTTTGAATATGTGTGTGGAAGCATCCAGTCTCAACTTCTACTTGTGAATGGGTACTTGAACAGTCGCAACCTGAAGGAATTCATTGTTCTGGCCTTGCCTAGACATTTCTAATAACTTTCTTATCCATACAACTATCAACCATTACCTGTAGTCAAATTGCATTTTGGTCGGGTTTTTTTTTGGTTTTTTTTTCATTTGTTTGACAGGTAATATATTGGGTTATCTATAAGCTAGTTTGAGTTTCAACCACTTCAAACTGACAAATTAATTCTGTGTAATGACTTGAACATGTCTACTTTTTACTCTATGATATATGCAAGAATGATATACAAATATGAATTAAAAATTTATGCAAGAATGATATACAAATATGAATTAAAAATTTCTTTCAAACAAGTTTCTGCTAGTATCATGTTTTTATTTTTGGTTCCATTCCACCCATCAACTCTTAAACACAACAAATGACCAACACAACGGTCTATATTGACCACACATAGGAGAATACAAACTCGGCCACACAACTTTTACCACACACACACACAAACACAAACACAATTAACACAAACACCCACCGACTCCCCCCCCCCCCCCCCCCTCCTGCCCCCCACCTAAAACAGGACAAAGACCTGTTTATTGTCAGATAAACTTTAGATAATAGACATTTTGCAACTTGATGATAACATGTGAAATTCACATACATCCACAAACACACAAATTAGAACTCAAATACACACAGGAATTAAATAAAAACAAAGATACACTTAACAACATGAAAATGGTCTTAAAACAGACAAACCATTTACAGAAAGCCATTTTTAATGTTCATTCTATCTTTTTTCGTTTGTGTGTGTGTCCTTCATTTAATGTCTATCCACTACTCGTGATATTAGACAAATGTGTGTGTGAATGTTATGACTTATTTTCACTCAAATTTGCACTTCTTTTGTTATTAAATGAATGCTCTTGCTCAGGTGTTTATCTCATGGATGGGCAATTAACAATAGTGTTGTAATTGCATTAAACATATTACAAAACACTTGTGCACTGTCTGCAGAGAATTTCATAAATCAACAATGTACATGTTAAACAATAATGAAATGAAAAAGTACTTGAGGCATTTCTGCTCAAAACTGCACACACATACAAAGAACCCACCAAATGTTTGGTGATATTCAGTTCTGGTCGAACAGATCCATTAATCATAGTGAAATAAGTAAATACACATCTCACGAAAATTAAAAGTTGATCGACTCTCCTTCACCCTCAACCCCTTCCCCTTTCACCACCCTCCCTCAACCACTCCACATTTCACATACAATTTCTAACAAAGCAGGTAAACATTTTTTTCTCTTTTTTTTTTTTTGTGGTGGTATGCTGTGTGTTTGTGAAACACTGCGCCTATCACTTGTGTGAAGATGAGAGTTGTGATTTTACTGTTTACATTGTATGGGAAAAAAATAATTTCAGTTCAGTTTCTGAAGGCAGAAGGCACACACAGCATACATACTCACAGGTAGAAAGACCTCTTTGCAAACAACTTGACAAAACATCAAATACAAAAAAAAAAAAAAAAAATGTGCAAATGGATGACATATTTCATGAAATATAATCATTATTCTTACATGAAAATGCTATTAAATTAATCAAGTTTGTGATCACATGTGCGAGTGTCTGGATGTGAGTGAAAGAGGCAGAGAGAGAGCGTGTGTCTGTCTGGGTCTGTGAGAGAGTTTCCTTCAATCTATATCCACATTTTCTGATCACAGGTAATAACAACAACAAAGAAAAAGAAAAAAAAATTAAAATGATCGAATGTCAAGTCATTATCAACAATGGTAAGGAATATACAAATGAAAACTTCAATTAAACTACAGGAAACAAATGATAAGGCTTTGAGTTGGTGCTTAATATCTTTTCACAACAAACCCAGCTTACATTTTCAAAAAAGTTTGTGTTAAAGGCATGAAGTTTGTGTTAAAGGCATGAAGTTTGTGTTAAAGGCATGAAGTTTAAACCTCCAAATCAAAGAAGCTTTTAATCTGATTTTTGGTAAATTGTGACCATAAGGTGATCTTAAAATGTGTGTGTGTGTGTGTATGTATGTAAATCTTCTGAATTTACAAGCATATCATCAGCGATGGTTTTGTGTTTGAGTGCATATGTATAAATTTTTATTTCCTCTAAATTTTCAATCAAATCTCCTGAGATCCATTTCGTGTTTCTGTGCATGCATGACTTTTTTTCCTTAATATTCAGACATCTCCTGTGACCAGTTTTGTGTTTTTGTGTGTGTGTGTGAATCTTTTTTTTGCATGTTCAAACACATCTCTTGTGACCAGAAATTACATTGAAAAAAGTTCTACTGTGACATTTTTTTAACAATCTCATATTCACTCCAAACAAACATTAAATATCTTACATTTCTTAACAATCTGTACTCTTCCCTACTTTTCATTAGAAGTTAAATACACATGCATGTCTTCAGCAATAATGGAACATGTACTTAATAACTGACATGTCTAAAAAGTTTCTATATTTCAGAATTCTTGACTCATTAAACACATGAGAATCAGAGCTAGCCAGCGTTTAACCTTATTGCGACATGCCGTGCAATAGTGACGGCAACTCAGTCGACCAGTTCACGACGAGCCGTTCTGTGGTGACGGCAGTGCTGCTGTACATCCTGGACGTGCTGTGCCTCCGTGACTGCACAACTATAAAAAAAAATCCCTGTTCTCTCGTATATGGTCTAAGGGATGCAGCTGCCCTAAATATTTAGAAAAGGGTTCTAGCCACTGGAAGGGTAAGGTTACATGTACTAGCGATGACCTTTGTGACCCAAGAGTAGTCCGAACAAAGAGACCCGTCTGGCACTGGGAATTTCTGCAAAAGGCACGTGTGGAATTTCCTGCCTCGCCAAAATATTGGCCAGAAGAGAAGATAAGATAATGTTGCTTATAGCCCAGCCGACCGCAAAGGGCCACATCAGGACTGTGGTCAGAAGAAGAATGACATGGGATGTTAGAACTGATTTAGCAAAGTGGTTCAGAGGATGAGGGGGGTAAAGGTGTACAAGTTAATCAAAAAGAATCTGAGCTCGATTTATCTGCTCTGTGTATTTAACAGTTTTATACGTCATATCGTCAGACACCAAAACAATGAAAAGTGTGTACAGTGTGCAATGATTTAATTTCCTTTTAAAAAAAAAAAAAAAAACAATTTCATTTGTATTACACATATTGAATACCTCAGAGGCTTTCTCTGCATCTATTCAAAGTAAGAGCGAAATTTTATGCCCCTTTCCTTCCTCATTTGCTGTTGTCATACTAACCAAACAAATGTAAAGAAGACTGTGTTCTTGTACGTTTTACTTATGTTGTTTCCGTAGCTGTAGCGTTGCTATTTTATCCAAAATGTATTTACGTCTATGCTCATTGCAAAGTTTGTGTCTTACCCTTTCCGTTGATATATAACAATTGCTTTTTTGGTTTATATTAGGGAACGTAAAATGAAATTTAAAAAGTGCGACAATAGTGCATCTGCAACGGTTGTATGCACGTGCAGTGCACGCGTCTGCAGGGAAGTGACATTGCTCTGCGGCGCCCGTCGTGAACGTATTAAGAGGCCTGTGCATCTGAAAGAAGAACCAATTTATCTGGTACTGAATTACAAAATTATCCCAGCTGCCTACCATTAGTAAATAGCAAGTAAGGAAAGCAATTTTTATTCTCAGTACTGCTATTTCTCTCCCTTAGTTTTCCATGGAGACTATGCCTTTACATAGATTTAGTTTAAAACAAACAGCAACAACTAGAAAAGGATAAATATTTAATCAAGAAGTGTACAGTTTGAAATTTATAACATACATTAGTAAGTACTGCTGTGTAACAATTAAAGTCAAACCACTTCCCTGTAGATAATGTCTTTATTTAGAGGGAAGAATACATGGTCTTTTCCACTTACAAAGTATATTACAAAAATGTATCTTCTTTGAAAATCAGTTATTTCCCTTTAATTGTCAAATTATATGTGGCAGCCAACAAGTTTGGAACAAAGGGAGAGAACTTGCAGCAGACAGTTGAAGGAAACACTGCAGGTATAAAGTTTCTACAAAGCTACTCCTTACAAATAAAGTAAGCCTAAAAAGATGACATCAGAAATGAGTTTTAAAATAACCTCTCCAGTTCTGATCTTGCAAAGAAAACTAAACGGTCGCTTGTAAATCTAACATGGGCGTACAACAAGCCAAGCTGCTGACCAGTGTCTTGATGGATGGATTGTTCATCCAAGCTGCTCACCAGTGTCTTGATGGATTGATTGTTCATCCAAGCTGCTCACCAGTGTCTTGATGGATTGATTGTTTATCCAAGCTGCTGACCAGTGTTTTGATAGACTGATTGTTTATCCAAGCTGCTGACCAGTGTTTTGATAGACTGATTGTTTATCCAAGCTGCTTGATGTACTCGCTGGCCCCTCACAAAGGTTACTGATCCACTTCGCAAAATGGCAATGACTGACGGTCAGTCTGAGAGGCTGTTGTAGCAATAATGCCCTCAACTTTGATGGTCAGGGTGTTGACAACACTGTGTTTGCTCCGTGACAGCGGGAGGAAAGTACAACTGTAGCAAGCCCGGCCAACACTTGAGCTGTCATTCAAACGGCAGGTCATCACAAATGCTTTCTTTTCGTTTGGTTTTTGTAAGTATCCCACATACAGAAAATTTGATCTTGAAAATTATGTCTTGCACTCATTCATGTCACATTCATTTTCATACAGCAGATCTTTTAGAACTGCTCAGTAACTCTTCAAAGTTCCAATCGACATGTAAGAACTTCAATAAAAAAAAAAACAAAAAAAACAAATATGCACACATATTGGAGGAAAGATTAAAAATTTGTCCTAAATTGTTTGAAATGCGGAACAATTTGTAGTTAGAGGCATTTTCATCTGGAACTATAATCTACTGGTTCAATCCCCCAACACCTCTGTGCCCACAAAAGTGTTAAGATGACTCATCTACATTGATGTATACTCTGAGGACATCAGGGTGTTCATCTAGTTTGTCCATGGCTTTTGAGATGAGTTCTAGCATGGTGGAGTCCAGGGTCACCCAGCTGACCGTGTTGTACACCACTTCTGCAGAGCTGATGGGCAGCTGTCGTGCTTCCAGCTCTTTTTTCACCATGTACACTTCCCCGGTTCACACACAAACTGCAACATGAAGGCACAAGGTATGAAGACATGGAAGTCTTTGTAGGGATGATCATGTGGATATGATGCTATGTGAGTGTGTGTGTTTGTGTTGGTATGTGTGTGTATGCGAGTGTGTGTGTGTGTGTGTGTGTTGTGTGTGTGTGTGTGTAGTGTGTGTGTGTATGCGTGCGTGCGCGTGTGTAAATTGGAATGGATATGATGCGAGTTTATGACAGTCTCACCCAAGTCAGCAGGAAAAAAATGCATGTTCCACAAAGCTCCTCTCTCTATTGTTTTTATGCTAAACAAGTTCTGAATCAAACACACACACACACATACATACACCACACAAGAGTTGAAGCCACTTATAATGAAGTCTGATGTAATGAATACTGGACGTAATGAAGCAAAAAGGTTGGTCCCGGCAAAATTCCTTCTTTATGTGACTAAAAATATGTCAGGTGTAACCAAGTTGGATATAATGAAATGGTGCTTATAATGAAACGGTTTTGGGGTCCCCAGGGGTCAATCATGCTGGTTATAATAAAGCAGCCGTCTATAGTGAATCATATGTCTGGCTCCATAAGAGTTCAAGCTGGATATAACGAAGTGGTTACTTTTGTGTTTGGGTACCATTTTTTTTAAACTGGTTGGTTAGTTCGCTGTGAAGTATATTGCTTCATTGTTCGCTTGCTCTCCCACTTTCTAGGGGAGATCAAAGACTGTCCACATAGCACATAAAATGCGGAGCTTTCTATGCGTTGCTCTAAACAGAAATCATACGTTTATACATGTGTTTGACTAGCTGCATAACCTAAGCTTGTTTGAATTTCTTATATAGCTTCATATAGGTTGATTGAAAGTCCACAGTATTTAAAGTACACAGTATTTTTTACTGTATGTTTGTTGTATATCGTAAATGTCACCTTTGTAATTCGTAGGCAGTAAAATTGTATTCTAATGTCCTGTAATTCGAACGCCTATGATTGTTGAAGCAGAATCGTCAACTCACGTGGGGTCAAGTTCAGTGACTGTCGGCAGAGACGCTTGAGGGACGAGGGTGGAGGGAAGGGGAAGGAGGGTATCAGGGTGTCAGGCTTTGATTTAAAAGTTCATCATGGTGACTTTCCATCACAAAGATCTGTTGCTAAAGCGAAAAATTTTGAAAGAAATCCAGGAAAACAAGAAGATAATAGCAGAAGAACATGAAGTTGCGCCATTGAAACTGGCAACTATTCTGGCTTCCAAAGAGAAAGGTAAAAGTCAGTATTTTGGAGGTGAGGACACCATCGCACACCAGAACTCACTTTTAGGTACCTATTGGAGAGAATCAAACGAGGAGTTTGCCAGAACTTCTGCACGTACATGTGCTTGGGTGCCTTTGTGTAATCATGTGGACTGCTGTGTTATGAGGTAATGTTGCTTAAAGCCCAGCCGACCGCAAAGGACCATATTAGGGCTGTTTGAAAAACAAAATTATTTCTCTTCAATGCTCATGGTTTACAATAAACAGTAAACAGGTGGGGTAACTTTTGCTCCCATAAGAAAACCTAACATAGAGTAACTTTTATTCAAGACTGGCACAGTCTTTTAAACTTGATTAAAGTCAGACAAATACAAATACGAACAATCTAATATTCGGGGAAATGAAATGAGGCAGGGAACTGTTCCCCGCCTCATTTCATTTTCAAGTTCATGGTTTAGTTGGTTTCTTTTTTTGTCCAGCCATGTCAACAATCAACCTTATCTGTTCTGTCAAAGAGTGTGACATTTGAGGGAATTTTTTCCATCCTCTTCGGCAAAAATCATCCTTATCTCTTGTTTCACAGAATGTGAGAATTTGAGGAATTTCTTTTTTTTCATCCAGTGTGGCAACAACCATCCTTTCCTGTTGTTTCACAGAATGTGAGAATTTGAAGGATTTTTGTCTTTGTTGTGTTGTCCAGTGTGGCAACAACCATCCTTTCCTGTTGTTTCATAGAATGTGAACTTTCCGATATCAGACATTATAACTGCCTGCCATTCCATTAACTGTATATAAGAGTGGCCTGATGTGTACTGGTAATAATATGTTTGTATACACCAAGACATAATAACACATCTGTGATGTTGGCTGCAATGACGGAGGGAAGTAAAAAATCATTTTCAAGACTAATTGAGACACTAATCATTTTTGGTATTGGTTATTGTGGTTTCTTTTCAAGTTGTAACAAACACATTGAATTGCTCTCCAGTGCAGCAGAGTGCATATATTTCTAAATCTCATACTTAAGAGTTTATTTCCTTAGCAGTGTATATTCCACTGACCTTACAGTGTGAAACAGTACAGAAACCCCCTTAATCCCTCCCACCTTCAAATCGTGGTGCTATGCAACTTCTTCGAATAGTCTATTCTGAAGTCCTCGGAATAATACAATGAATTTTTTCACCTGTTTTACTTATTATCCGTTCTGAAGTCTTCAAACAGCAATACAGGTCTATGTGATGTGTTTACATTTATTTACACCCATACTTTGGAAACAATCTTTTAAAAATAATGTTCATTACAGTATGCAACAGCCTAGGAAACGAGTTTCACTACTGCCCATATATGTGGGCACAAACGTGTGTGTGTGTGTTGAGTGTTGGAGAGAGAGAGAGAGAGAGAGAGAGAGAGAGAGAGAGAGAGAGAGACGTCACGCCGGATATAATGCATATGAAGCAACTATACAAAAATTTGTTATAACTGGTGCATCAGTTGTAACGGAAGCTGCACAATGAAGCATTTTTTAATGTCCCTGGCGATTCATTGCAAGTGGCTTTGACTGTGTGTGTGTCTCCCTGATAAGTCCGATCCAGTGGACGAAAGGCCTAGGAGCTGGCAATACCAGTAGATCTGCCTTCGGGAGGGATTGCGATGGTTCCATCATGCAACCATTGAAGGTTTTCATATTTGTAATATATTTTCTTAATTTTATGCTCCCATTTTCTTCACCTTCAATTTTTTTTTGTTCTTGTTTTTTTTGTTCAAATCTTTGCCGAGTCATTACTATAATGACGGAAGAATTGTTAGCCTACACTTGTTTTCCCCCACTACTTAACTGTTCAGCATTTTATATATATATATATATATATATATATATACACACACACACACACACACACATGTACATACTGTAAAATCCCAAGCAAATACCCACACCCACTTTCGGCTGACAGTCGTACAAAGGGGTTACTACTACCTTGCAAACTCCCTCCCATATTTTCTTCTTAAAAGACAGTAGGCCTACTTTGTACGATCGATTTGTTCACACTGTTTCATAGGTCGCCGTCTCTTTTTAATCGATGAAGGTGGGAAATACCTCCGGCCAGTCACTCTATGCTAAAGTTCTGGTTCTCGACACAGTGAAAGCAGTGAACGGTGTGGTATTTTTGTCTCATACTAGATTATCATGCCGAAGCACAAGTCCTATACTGTGTCTTACAAATTGAAAGCTTTAAGGTATCTTGATAACGAAGCAGCAGGCAATGTGTGCACTAGAATTTTCTGTAGATAGAAAAAGAATTCAAGAGTGGAGGGAAAACAGAAACATATTAGAACAACAATACGGGAAAGAACAGGAAAAATGGAAGTTGTCTGAAGGACCGCCACAGATGGTATGCATGTGTATGCAGGTGTCTTGACTGTCTGACTCTCACTCAGAAATTATGGATGCATGCACGACTTTTCTAATTCACATACACACACCCACTCACCCAAACATTGACAGCCAGGCAACAAAACAACACTTTTTTTGTTTTTACGCTGCCCGAGCCATCAGACAAAACATATATAATATAGACACAAAATTATGCATGGGTTGGTAAGCCAACCATTAGGCATACACACACATCATATCAATATTTGTATATATAACTATCAGGGCTGCCGGGTCCTGTGACGTCGATGACGGCGGTGAAGATGACGACGGCAGCGTCAAGACAAGTCCGACTCAAGATTCACTTCACAGCTGTGGCTCAAAAGGAAAAAAAAACACTAACACAGTCGCGGCGTCTCTGCCAACGACACGGTGACAGTCTCACCCAAGAGCTGTGGCTCAAAACCAACACTCTCGATGTCTCAGCCGACGACGAGAAGATAGTCACACAAGAACTGTGGCTCACACACCACACACACAGCGACGGCCTCGAAAACAAGTCGCTGGTACACAACAGGAGCGGCGCTCTGGCTCGGCAGCAGCAACGTCTCTAGCCCACTGGCCCACCAAGCAGTCTGTCCCAGGCGCAGTGGCAGGTAGGGCGATTGTCGGCGCTCAGGCCGACCTCTCCACACCCCCGAAAAGGTGGAGAACAGAGGCATGAACACGGCTACGGCCCCCGGCCCTAGCACAGTGGCAGCCAGTCCCCTGCAGTCCAGGGAACGCTTTCAACCTGGGGGAAACTGATTAACTACCTTGATTATCATGGCCACTATTCACTGCAATCATGACTATCTTCATATTCATTAGCCACATCATATTTCACGAGAACTTGAGCCACACATCAGCATATTCGTTCATATTCATTAGCCACATCATACTTCACCAGAACTTAAGCCACACATCAGCATATTCTTTCTTCAACATTACAACATTCCCTTTTCCGGAATCATAACACTACACAGGAAAGGATTTCCATATAAACCTTTCAGAATCTAGTTTTCCAAATTGGGGAAAGGATTTCCACCTGGATCCTCTTCAATAAACCATGAATACAATTCATTACACACAATGATTACTTTCATTACACGATTGATGATTATTTTTCAACTATAAATATCTTTCGTCAATTCACACAATGTACATTTGTTTTCTTGTAACACAAGAGTGTTCACTTCATTTCATATAATCACCATGTCCTTGTCAATTCACAGAATGTTAATTTCTTTTCTTGTAACACAAGAATGTTCGTTTCATTTCGATTCATCAACTTCAATATATGTAAGGGAAAGATTTCCACCACGCTCTTGTTTACCAACACACACACTGATACCCATATCAAGAGTGAGCCAATTACTCATTCACATCAAAATGAAAACCAACAAAAGTCTATGTCGCTCACTCTGGGAGCTTACTATCCATAGCATCAAAACTCTCCATCTTCTTGCAAACCATGTTAGAATAGACACTTTTTTTTTCATCATGAAGTTCATAGCTAGTTAGGTCACAAAATAAACAAGATCTTTTTTTTCTTCTGAAGACCACTTCCTATAACACTCACTTCCTCTATTCATATTTTCCGAAACAATTTCGTTTTGTTTCCCTATCAAGTCATAGGACAACAGAACACAACAAACTTTCTTTTTATAAAACAAAAACCTTCACAAATGCGCTGAGGAAGTTTCAGTCGCTCCTAAACGGGAATACGGTTTCGGTTTGCTAATAAATAAACATTCAATGATAGATACCTGACTGCCACCAGCAAACGGCTGAGTCCCTCTTCGGACCTCTGTGACCTTGTGTTGCCGGAATCACTGCAGAGACTGCCTAACTGGTGCAACTCACCCGGCTTACAGCAATGCACCGGTGAGTAGCAGTCAGCTGAACTTTGCAACCGGCTTCCGGACAACTACCTTCCGGCAAGCGCGGTCGCATGAAACTTTGTGACCGGACGAAAAACGGTCCGTCACAACGGGTGAAAACAGATGACTACCTCTTTAAATAATCTTATTTTGTTACTGGCAGATTCACAAAACATCTTCTTTACATAACAGAACATAATACAAGTCATTGTTCAATATCAAGCTAACTTACATAAAAAATAAAAGTTTCCCAACTTAAAATTTCAGAGGGATTACAGGTAAAAGAATCAGACATCTGTCCCAGACAAAGTAGTGCAAGATCATCTATGTTGGGCATTTAGCCAATGTACCTCAGCTGGAGAAATATCAAAACATTCACAGCTGGAGAAAGACCAAAACATTCACAGCTTATTAACAAGCCCAAGGCACTGACTACCTTACATGTCAGATGGCAGTACAGCCTCAAGCATAGACACTAATCCTGATGAACTCACCTGCAAAACTTTGTTCCCTTCCTCATCCTCCTCTAATGTCACTTCCTCAGCGCCTGCTTCAATGGCAATGTCCACATAGCCCTCCAGATCAGGGTTGGTGTCCTCTTGGCAGCTCACCTGAACCACCCCTTTTTCCTCAAAAACGATCTTTGCCAAGCTTCCCGAGTCTATGGAAAACCTGCACAGATATGAACTATGCCATGAGAAAATATAACCTAGCAGTAATGATGGGAGACTGATCAAACATGGCCAGGAGTGGTATCTTGTGGTGTGTATGGTGTGGTGAGGATCAGTGTTGTGTAGTAATATAGAAAATGCAGCAAAATCCTATATTAGTAGTCTCCTTTTATGTTGATCTCACCAACTGGTACACTAACGATAACTGGCATACTATGGATAGAATAAACATTCTCTCTGTACGGTAACAAACAATGAGATCCAGACAAAAAGGGTTGAAAACCCTTCTTGTTTTTGGAGCCAAATCCAGACCTATCTACCTCAAAATTGAAGCATTAGTATTCCATGGAGTAAATTTTAGTATTCCATGACTGTCATGTGATGTAGCCTCACATGGCGACATGTGACGTTCCGTCGCGTACGCCCTTATTTGTTATAAAGCATTTCCCTAGGTAGGGAAGAGAAAAGGTAAAAGAAACAATAATTTGTATGGCCTGACCAGTGTGATCGGTGTCGCTGGTGGCTATAGACGCAGGGCAATTATTGGTTGAATGGACGGACGTTGTCCATTGGTCAGCAAACGAGGGCTGGTAATGCGTAGAGTTAGACGAGTACTCACTGAAAGTGTACTCAAAAAGAGCGCAGGAGGGAAAAATAAGGAATAGGAAGGAGATGGCTTGGGGACACTGACCGGACAGGTTGTCTGAAGAACGAGTTCCACCTGTGATTCACCATTACCAGGTGAGGTATAGACAGATGGGGAGAAAAAAAAAGAGAGAGTCAAGAAAAGGGAAAAAGGGAAAAGAATTTATCATTATTCAGATTTTGAAATAGATTACTTACACGGACTTCATTCGTGTTTCAGCCCTTCCCAGTGCTGTGGCAGCACCAGTTAGGTGACTGAGGCAGTCGCACAAATATTTGGGCTACAGTGCTGCGGCAGCACCTAATCGTCTCCAGGGTTGGAGAATCGAGCTGTAGAAGACAACGACTGCACCAGTCGTGAGAAAACAAAGCATTTGTCATGTTGACTCATAATGACTTTTAATTGTCCCCCCTTAGATTGGAACTCACTTAATATACCTATATTTTAAGCCATCTTTTTGATTTTTCTTTGAAAAGATATATTTGTGAAGTATTATGTTACATGTATAACCCGTTCGCTGCTTGAAGCTGCTTGAAAATGTTACAAACAAAGGCTTTCCCAGTGCCAGGGAAATCTAATGATTTGGGGGTAATAATTACAAAAAATTCTAGCTCAGAAACTACAAAAGATATAACAATAAAATATATATGATTTTTGAAGGAAATTGAATGACGATTTTGAATCTGGGCTTCTTTTGTTTTAATTTTGATAATAAAAAAGTATTTAGACAATTAGATTTGGATAGATTTTTTTGCACGATCAAAAGCATATGTATTTACCACTACATCTTCACATCCAAACAAGAACACAAAGCAAAAAAGTTGAAAATAAAGTTTGTATTGTCACACTACACCTGTAAATGAAAGTAAAACAGTTTAGAAGTCTATCAAGACGCTCACACTCTATGCAGACAGGTCAGTCCACGACCACGCCCCCCTCTCCCCACCACGCCCCTTGCTGGACTTCAACCCTCTCTTTCACTGCTCCTCTTCCCCTACCTTTCCCTCTGCCCTGTGCCGCGCCGCGAGCAGGCCGCGCTCCCCTCTCACGCTGACTACTACGTCACTGACCACTGGCACGCAGTGCAGAGTACACACTAGGCGAGCTCGTTAGACGCTGGCAAACCAGTCAGCTGAACACACATTGAGGTCACACAGCCCGACACAATAACTGACGAATACGGTTGGCAATTCCATCACTATCATCATCTCACCTTCATGCTCGAGTGAGTCGTTGAATAAAAGATTATTGTCTTTGTCAAAAATCATTAGCAGAGCCTGCTCAGCTGTGTAAATACGTTGATTTGGTCGCTGCGCTTGTCGAAGGTTGCGCCGCCATCTTTGCAAGCGAGACGAAGTGCTGGCTGGTCATCCAGTCAGTGATGAGAATAAATGGGCTTTCCCCTCACGTGTGGTCATTTACATATCATTTTAATACTACAGACATATAAGGCTTACTACGCACACTCTATTTAAGTCTGTTGATAGAAATAGTAACGAATGAAAATTCAAGAAAAATGCATGACGTCAGTGGACGGCCCATAGGCACTGGGAAAGCATTTTTAATGCGGCGTCAGCTGACGGCTTAAAGGCACTCTACGGGTTAATGAGATGAAATTTGGTCCCAACTAGTGGATCTTTGGAATGATTGTACCTCCACTGGAGAGGAGGAATGAAAAATAATTCCTTGAAAACAAACCAGTTGAATGTGATGAAAAATTGATTATTGTTTAGTAAATTATTCCCCGGAGAGGAGGGGGGGAAGAGGAATTATTGTAGTGTGCCTTCTGGTTGTTTGGAGAGAGTGCGTGTGCACGGAGTAAATGCTGAGCTGAGTGTGTGCATGCACTTGTGCACAGTGTGACAATGACAAAGAAAAGAGTATTTTGCTTACCTTGAACTTTAATATGGATATCATATTGCGCAATTCCTGCAGCCAGCTCACTGCGTTGTACTCACACTCAAACACTCACACCAACTAGCACAAGTGCACTACACACACACGCTGCACATATTTAGTTGACCATCTCATTAACAAAAAAAAAAATCATAATGCCCTCCTCCCTTTCACTATCGCCCCCTTCCCACACGCACGCACGCACGCACACACACACACACACACACACACACACACACACACACACACAAACACACACACAAACACACACACACACACAGAGAGTGACAGTCACACACATGTATACCCTTCATACAGTTTTCATTTTCCATCTTTTTCTTCTCTTTGTACTGCCACTCCATCCCCCCCCCTTCCCCCCCCCATCTCCCCGCTTTTAGGGTGTGGGGGTGTGGGCGGGGGGAGTGGAGCTAATTAACAGTAGAAGTTAAAGTGACAAACACACCTTGAGCAATTTTGCTGTCACTAGTGTCAGGAAACATCTTCTTGAACAGGGAACAAGATGATCGGTCTTTGACAGGGACAGATTCGCGTCAGCCACTGGTCAGCCTACACATCATGATCATCATCTTGGCCTTTGTCACCTGCTGCTCCACATCCCCCTCTAGACCTCGCCTTGGCCTTTTTCAATGTTTGTACAATTGAAGGTGTTCCTTTCATCACTTCAGATATTCTTTTTTATGCGTTTTTGACGAAACATGCTTTATGCAGTCGTTGCGCCCTCCATGAGCACAACTAGAACTCATTTCGCAAAAATTCACTACATGAAAGTTGGACCTTTTTTGAGTTTGGGACTAAGCACTTCCAAGTTTGCGTGGCATGCATTCAGGAAAGTTTGCTCCCTCACTTTGGCAACCTTCTTTTCAACCTCTAGCTCTTCATCACTCTCATGAATGTGTAATTTCGCTGGTGGCGACATTCTCTTAGTGAATATATAATCTGTGTCAGTCGCTCACTATGAAAGATGGCCGACCATGGTGTAAGTGAGTATGTGCCCACTGGAACCTGGGACAATAACTCGCGTCTTCAAAAAGGAAAAGAGTACCTTTTTTTTTTTGTAGCCAATGTTGCCAATTTTCATATTTTTGTCATACTCGGCCTATTATCATAGTTTCCAGTAAAATTTTATAAAATACGCTAAAAAATCCTAGGGTAGACAGGTCTGCAAATCCATGATGCTTAATTAATTAATATTTTGTGACTGAACGTCACAGAAAAAACACCTGGCAGGCAAGTGAACGACACAAAATGATGATAGCTGAAGTCTCATTGAACACTTGCCAGTCTTCTTGCACAGGTGGCAACTGTATAAACAGTAATCCACTTCTTTCAGAATTATTATCTCCCTTGACAAGCTGGCTTATGGTAATTTTCTTGAACACTTTTGAAAGATTGATGAACTTCAACATTTTCAATATAGCTATGTTATAATTAACTACTTGCATAAGTCTGTGATTT
>CM065718.1:39296356-39363856 GCA_033310375.1 Conus canariensis
CTGTTTTAAAATTTTCCAGCAGCTTTTATCAAACTGTCATAACTTTTTGTGAAATATATGAATAAGTGTGAGCAAACTACCTTGTGAACAAATGAACTTCCTCGTCAACAATGTATAGCCACAACTGATTTAAACATGTATCTTTTTTAAGCTCACAAAACTAACTTCAAACATGAATAACAAAATCATCAATTCAAAACAAATAGTAACAAAACTTTTGAAATGTTAGAAAATAAAGCAAATGCTTTTCCAAATAACGTGAAACATAATTTGATGCAACTGATGCTTATCTTAAAAAATTACACTCATGTTGAAAAGAAAAAAGAAAACTAGGGAAAAAAAGAAAGAGAAACAAAGTTTGTCAATTTTAACCTTAAATGTTCTAAAGAAACATGATGGAAAACACATTGCTGTGCGTTGTATGACCTTTCCTCATTGTGAAACTCCCTTCTAACTGTGCCTAAAATCTTCTAGAATCACACACAGACACACAATTCACAAAACACAAAAAAAGTGGAACCATACCTCTAACAAATGCCCTTATCTTCCGAACAAACTCGTTTATAACTCGAGCTTTCTCACTGTCTTTTGCCGCTTTGATGTGTCGGATGTTGGCCCATTTGCTATGTCCTGCCATTCCTCGTACTGACCCCAGAGAGCCTGGGATGGTTCCAACTTCAAAAGATGAAGATGGGGTATTTGTCCATGACTGAGAAACACCTGGTCTGAAACAAGGCTGCTGCGCTCTTAGCCTTGTTCCATGACAAGAAGCTGTGGAGGAAAAACCATTTCTCAGAAAGTACAGATGAGGACGTGGACGGAACACAGGAAGAAAACTCTGCTGCCCAGCTCTTGTGCAACGCACAAGATGTCTGACTGTGCTGACTAAAGGCCTGATTTCCATTGTGCTGCTTTCTTTTCCGTGTCAAAGTCTGTCTTGCCTTGAACAGAAAACAGAAATAAAATAATACGACTTTGTAACTGAACACAGAGTATATGTTACAGGTAAAATAACTATAATAATACTAATATTTAAATAGCTTTTTACATTCTCTTTGTGTGCTTTCCTTTTTTCAAAATTCATAGAAGTTTCTTACTGTACCCCATACAAGTCATCTTAATATTCCAAACGTGCAGTTTAGAGGTTTAACCTAGCTACCCAACTCCCTACGCCATTCTGTGTGTGTGTGTGTGTGTGTGTGTGTGTGTGGTCGCGCGTGGCGTGTGTGTGTGTGCACGCTTGTGTGTGTGTGCATACATTTGTGTATATGTGTGCGTGTGTCTGTTTGTGTTTATGCAAGTGAGAGAGAGAGAGAGAGAGAGACAGAGACAGAGACAGAGACACAGACAGACACACACACAGAGTGAGTGCATGTGTGTGTGTGTGCGCGTATGTTTTGTATGTGTGTTTTGTGTGTGTGTGTGTGTGTGTGTGTGTGAGAGAGAGAGAGAGAGAGAGAGAGAGAGAGAGAGAGAGAGAGAGAGAGAGAGGGTGCGCGCGTGCACATGCACTTGCATGTGTGTGTGTGTGCATGTGTGTGCATGTGTATTTTGTGTGTGTGTGTGTGTGTGTGTGTGTGTGTGTGTGTGTGTGTGTGTGTATGTGTGTGTGTGTGTGTGAGTGTGTGTGTGTGTGTGTGTGTGTGTGCGTGCGTGGTGTGTGTGTGTGTGTGTATGTGTGTGTGCATGCAAGTATGTATGTGTGTGCAAGTGTGTGTGTGTGTGTGTGTGTGTGTGTGTGTGTGTGTGTGTGTGTGTGTGTGTGTGTGAGAGTGTGTATGACGAGAGTTGGGAGTGGATCGGTGGGTCCTCTAGGGGAAGGACTTGCAATATTTTCTCTTTGAGAATTATGTTAAAATTTCATCTCACCCTCTCTCTTACTAGTGGTGGAAGGAGCAACTTTCCGGTACTAGTCATCAAAAGAAATTTATGTTTATTCCGGGTACTGTTGAAATACTTGATAGTGGCTCTGGGATAAGTTTCCTTAGGCTTGTACTCTTAAAAGTACTTGTAGCTCCGAGAGACTGAATTAGACAGAAGTTCAAACATTCAGCACTGATTGAACAACGAAGAACTGACACAGGTTAAGTGCAATTTCACATGTCAACTTTACTTGCTTACACACAGGTAAGCAGTTAAAGTTAGTTAACAATAGACATGTCTGTCCTATAGGCAGTTTTGGTTCTCACTGTTTCATCATTGAGCAAGGGAAAGTTCTGGATGAGTTGAATTGAACTGAAGTCCACTTGGAATAACGGGACTTAACTAGAGTCGGAGAGGATAGCTGATCTCTCTCTTGTGGTTGGTGACTGATCCTGCTGCGTACACCTGTTGCTGTAGTGCTGGGCTGTGGTGTGTCTTCACAACCTGTCTTGCCCAGTGTATGTAGCATAGCCACGGTTTGTAGCGTAGCCACGGTCCCAGGTCTGCAATAAACAGAACCTGGTCTGTAGTTAAGTAGCTGAGAGTCTAGCTTGTCGAGTTCACACATTTGCCCTCTATCTTTCAGAAGAGGTGTGAGAACTCAGCCAACAAAGGATCTGATGAGTATAATGGTTTTGCTGTAATTATCAGTCTCCACTTTTTGTTTAGAGGATGAGTGGAGTTTACAAAAGGGTAGGAGACCGTAAAACAATGCTAACCAATTTCAGTCAAATAACTCTTCAATGTTTTCTGAAGAATTAAATTACATTAATTTGGAATACACTCAGCCCAAGTACACATGTAGTGTAGACTTAAAAGTCATACACTACAAAGCATTCCAATAATCACCCGTATTCATAAATCCACTTAACAGTTTTTCACCTAGTATACTACAGGCATATTGTTTTTCTGATCAAAGTTTATCATTCAGTTACCATCTTAACAGATAGAATTGCATACTGGCAAAAGTCAGATAGTGCACAAAGAATGGTGGTCAGATTGTTAACAAAGAATCTTAACCACATGGTAATAGCTTTTACCACATGGTGGCAAGCAAACTACTATAACAGAATAATCATTCATCATTTTGATAAATGTCACCAAGTATTAGCACAAAGTTACACTGCTGAACTGCATGGCATACATACAGTCAATGTGTAGATTCCAAATGTAGAAACATAGTTTCAACTTACATTTGGGAGAATCAGAACTCAGACCGGGTTAGAGTGGAAGAGATAACCGTGCCTCCAGTCTGGTTTTCCCTTTGTCTTTCACTGTTCTGATCTACAGCTAGTCTTGAGGAGTCAGTGAGTAGGAAGAGCTCAGTGTCCCTATTTTAAATGCTAGATTGTGTATTCTACTTCTAGATTATTCCTTTGAGACAGGCTGTCACTCAAGGTGATGAGAGGGAGGAGTATTGTCTGGCATCTCCCTCCCCCTTTTTGTGGATTGGTCCAATTGTAAACATTTGAACTACACCTGTGTCTTAGCATCTAGATCAACGTATGATAATTCACGAACACATCTGTTGAACGAATGCTAATTGGCCTGCACAGGTTAACACAATTACATCATCCAACCCTGCATGCGACGGTCAGGTGCGGGTGGGGGTGGAGGGGGAAGTGGATATGGAGGGAGGGGAAGGGAGCGAAGAGAAGGCCCAGCACCTTTGTGTCAACCCGAGATGATCTCTGCGCATGAGTTACGAGAGAGGGGATGGAAATGGGGAGGGGAGAGAGACGGAAAATGTATTCTGAAACTGACGTAAACCTTTGTGGTAACATAAGCTGGGCGACTCACGCTTGTCTAAGAGAGGAGGGTGGAGGGAGAGGGGAAGGGGGGGGGGGGGGGGGGGAGACGGGCAACACTGTAAATTTTTCGCTGTGTCACACCACCACATTAGGGAGTGGGGCGGGATGAAAAACAGTCATACACTGACACACAAAACTCCGCTGCCTGTCTATACAGGCAGTGTCCACAGGAGTATCAGCCTGCGAACGCAGAAAGAAAGAAAGGGAGGGGGGGGGGGGGAGGGGGGGGGGGGGAGGGGGGGAGGAGGGGGGGAGGGGAGGAGGTGAAGGGGAGAGGGAGAGTGGGCATAGATTTGAAATCTATTCTGCCGTTTGGGTTTGTACAGTTTGTACATGAGGGTGGTTGGGACCCATTCAGGTGTGTAAATCACTAAATGTGTGTTGTGTGTGTGTGTGTGTGTGTGTGTGTGTGTGTGTGTGTGTGTGTGTGTGTGTGTGTGATTGCATGCAAGTACACGTGTGTGCGTGTGTGTGTGTGTGTGTGTGTGTGTGTGTGTGTGTGTGTGTGTGTGTTTGTGTGCATGAGTGCGTGTGTGTGCATGCGTGCGTGCGTGCGTGCGTGTGTACGTGCGTGCATGCTGTGTGTGTGTGTGTGTGTGTGTGTGTCTGTGTGTGTGTGTGTGTGTGTGTGTGTGTGATTGCATGCAAGTACGTGTGTGTATGTGTGTGTGTATGTGTGTGTGTATGTGTGTGTGTGTGTGTGTGTGTTGTATGTGTGTGTATGTTGTGTGTGTATGTGTGTGTGTGTGTGTGTGTGTGTGTGTGTGTGTGTGTGTGTGTGTGTGTGTGTACAACTGTTACATGTCGTTCCTTGCAGCAAACAAGCTTTCTTTGCGTACCACGTTATGTTATCATGTCTTATTGATAAATGACAACAGATGACATCACATTTATTCAAACAGCTTACATGCAGTTGAAGCTTAAACTGTTTCTTAATCTCTCTATCAGTCTATGTCTGGTGTGTCTTTCTCATTTCTTTCAGCTCAATCTCATTTCTTTCAACTAATGTTTGATCACAAACCACTGCCTCTGGAAAAATTCAGAGACAGATCTGACATGCAAAATGTTAAAATAAATAATAAAATTCAGATTGATACAACAAACAAAGAATGGCACTTTTTATTTATACTAGCCCTAAATATGGTGGCTTCGTACATGGACTAGTATACTGAAAAAAATAGATATGTCTGACCTCTTGAAAAAAAACAATAAAAAAAACAACGAAAGAACTGCTGTGAGATGTATCCTGTACAAAAACAATCTTGATAGTGTCATATATGGTTGACTGATTTCACACAAAGTTCCATGCTGTCAAACAGGCCCTCTTGCTTTCTATCTAGATATGTGCACAATTGTGTATCTGCATATAGGGGGCTATTGGCTATGACTTTTTCGATTGTGACAGTTTTAGTGCTAAGTTAATAATCCAGGCGGCAAAAACCATGCAAGCATGAACACAAACAGACACGCAAGGCACACACACTAACACACACACTGACACACACATGCATGCATGCACGCATGCATGTACAACACACACACACACACACACACACACACACACACACACACACACATACACACACAGGGAAGGACTAAAGAAGGGGAAGGATGGAGTTAATAGTAATTTCTGGTTTTCACAGCAAGGAGGAAATGTAAAACTTTAACTTGTAATATGTTATTTTTGCATGTACACACACCTTTCATATCCCTCCTCCCCCTCATCTTCTCTAGCCACTCCCATCCTTCCCATCCCCAAAAAAACTACCAATGATGTTCCAGCTATGCTTAACTACACACACACAACACACACACACACACACACACACACAAACAAAATAAATAAATAAAAACATGAAGAGTATAAATACAAGGCTACCATGGTTGCCTTTTCACTTTCACCAGAGACATGACAATACCTCCAATACAAACCTGTTCTGCCTTGACCAAGCAGTTGGTAATGACAATACCTCCAATACAAACCTGTTCTGCCTTGACCAAGCAATTGGTAATGATAATACCTCCAATATCAACCTGTTCTGCCATGACCAAGCAGTTGGTAATGACAATACCTCCAATATCAACCTGTTCTGCCTTGACCAAGCAGTTGGTAATGACAATACCTCCAATATCAACCTGTTCTGCCATGACCAAGCAATTGGTAATGATAATACCTCCAATACAAACCTGTTCTGTCATGACCAAGCGGTTGGTAATGATAATACCTCCAATACAAACCAGGTCCACCATGGAATTTGCATTCATTCTCCCAAGTGACAAGAACTTACGGTTTTGTCTGGTTTGGCAGAAGTCAACCTTGACAGAAGTCCAGGGAATCAACTGTCATGAAATTCCTCTTTGATCGCTCCCTCCCATCCTCCTCTCCAACACTGACCCCCCCCCCCCCCCCCCCCCCCCACACACACACACACTTCCAGTCTCACATCCCACTTGAAATAGTAGAATATAAGAAATACACCAATCATTAACTTGCATTTTCTCCTGAGCAAATGTTTGCCATTTATCCCACATGGTGACTACCAACCCACCTCATTCTCATCACTGTGACATGGATTTACTTTTAGGATTGGACAATAACTGTTATTACTGCAGTCCTCTATGATTTAACTTCAGTTCGTTGTGAACTAGTTTGTAATTTGTCACAGTATCAATGACTTCATTGTTTGTTTGCCAGAAACTTACTAGTTAATAATTTAGAGGTTTGTATGGTCTAGTAACATGGTTAGTTGTGTGTGTGTGTGTGTGTGTGTGTGTGTGTGTGTGTGTGTGTGTGTGTGTGTGTGTGTTGCTCTTGTTGTTATTGTTGTTGTTGTTGTTGTTGTTGTTGTTGTTGTTGCTGCTGCTGCTGCTGCTGCTGTTGTTTGGGAGGGGAGAAAGGATCAAGGGGGGCGGGGGAAGGAGAGAAGAAAACTTCGTTTGATAACAGAGGTGGACATCATTGAAAATAGCATGCACAACCAAATGCGAAGGGAACATAAAAAACACAGCTACTGGTGCTACCAACTGTGTTCAGTATTCACTGGCTGCATAGTCTCGAATTCGTTCGGTCGCTGCTGTTCGAGCACTTCAGGAACTTTTTAAAAGCAAGGGTAGCAAGCAAGCGGGCCATAGTCTCCGCGTATCGATTTCAACCACAAATCACTGTTCCTGTATATATCTGATATCGAGTGCCTCTGTCGTCTCATTTGAACTGCTAAAACAGCGTAAACCATACATTTAATGTTCAGAAAATTTCAAAACATGCCATACCCAACCCTGGTCGTTCGCCTCACCTTTTCACCTCAACCGTATGTGGCCTCTGTAAGAGTGAGAGCCCTTTCGCATTTGGGCCTTACTTCCCTTGGCTAAAAGCCACCAGTCGTCTGCTATGGTGAAACGGTTCATTTCAAAATCGAACCAGCATCCACGCCGTATTACTCTTGCGAGTTTGGCCCAAACAACTTCAGTTACAGTTCTTCATGGTCATTGTGTGTGTGTTGTGTGTGTGTGGCGCGCGCGTGCTTGTGCGTGGTGTGTGTGTGTGCAATGCCAGGCTGCGGTCAAGTGCATGAAATTCATCAGCAAACTGATTTTATGGTTGTGTACCCTTCATCTGAAAAGATGAATCTCTCTCTCTCTCTCTCTCTCTCTCTCTCTCTCTCTCTCTCTCTCTCTTCATTAACCTTTTGCGTGTGTGTGTGTGTGTGTGTGTGTGTGTGTGTGTGTGTATGTGTGTGTGTCTTTCTCTCTCTGTCTCTCTCAAACGACTATGTGCTCGTCACAGTACTCGAACGTGACTGCCTCATGAATCCACTGTTCATTCCTCCTCAGGCTAAGCGGATGATGTTATTTCGGTGACTGACGCTTCTTCCGGTTTATGAGTGTGTGAGTGCACGCGCGCGTTTGTATATATATGATCTTGATGCATAGTCGACAGGACCACACTGTGGCACAACATCGACGGAAGAACTTGGGGAGAGCACAAAAAAAAAAAAAAAAAAAAAAATCTACATGTTTAATGGTCTGACCAGCCAGCGCACGTTCAGCGCGCACTGACATGATGCCAAGCCTCTGCAGCAGTCGTGGAAGAGGGGAAAAGGGAAGGGAGTGAGGGGAGGGGGGGGGGGGGGTAGGAGAGGAGGAAGAGGGAGGGGGAAGGGGGGGCAGCTGGGAGGTGTTTGTTTTACTTCTCTTTGGGGGGCTGTTGGAGGAGGTTCTTGAATTCCTCCACAGTCCCTGCGGAAACAACACTGTTGTCTAGGTTGTTCCATTCACTGATGGTTCGTGGGAAAAAGCTGTTCTTGAAGACAAGTGTTGCTGTATGCTGGATGTTAAAGCAGCGCTGGTGGTTCCTTGCGTGTTGCTCCACTGTGATTTTCCTTTCTTGATTTTTCGCTCTTGTGGGTCTTTTGTTTCGGACAGGCGTCAGGTATTCATCCGCCTCTATGTCAGGAAGATGTCCTTCGATGATCTTAAATAAGAAGGTGAGCCGGTGTTGCCGTCTTCTTTCCTGCAGCGAAGGGAAGCCAATGTCCTGTAGCATAGCTGTGACACAGCCTGGGTTTCGGGACCGGTAATCTAGCTGTTTTGCGTTGGATGCCTTCTATCCTATCAATTTCGTCTTGCGTATATGGGTCCCAGACAGTGGAGCTGTACTCTAGAAGGGACCTGACAATGCCCTGATTAGACGAACCATCAAGAATGCCATTGACATGGTCATCTTCCTCCGCAAGCCATTTATGCAGTGATGAGGGAGCCACGGGAGTCCTTGTTCTACCTACTGCCAAAGATCCACAAGGCCAACAATCCCGGCCGCCCGATAGTGTCCGCCTGTTCTTGCCCTACCACGTTGATCTCTGATTTTCTGGATGAAGTGTTCCGGCCCCTAGTTTCTCAACTACCTACCTATGTGAAGGACACTAACCACACCCTCACCCTCCTTAATGATTTCTCTTTTCCCGATGACAGTGCAGAGAGGCATATCTTCACCATGGACATTGTGTCGTTGTACACTAACATCCCCCGCAACGACGGCCTGCTTGCGGTCCACCATTTCCTTCAGAGGAGCCACCTTAGGCTGCACATCCCCACCATCATGCGTCTTACAGAGTTGGTCCTCACTTTGAGCTCATTTGCATTTTATGATAAACACTTTCAACAGCAAAGTGGGGTGGCCATGGGCACCAAGATGGGGCCCAGCTTTGCTTGCCTTTTTGTTGGTTATGTGGAAGAACAGGCGTTTAGTCAGTACACAGGTGAGACACCAGCATTCTACAGGCGCTTCATTGATGACTGTTTGGGCGTGTCTACCTGCAAGAAGGAATCTCTCCAGGACTTCATTTCCTTCATGTTTACCTTTCATCCAGCTCTACAGTACACCTGCAACATCTCTGACTCCTCTGTGTCCTTCCTCGACATTACCATTGCCATCTTACCTTAATCCAATAGCCTTGCCACCAGCGTCTTCTATAAGCCTACCGATTCTCACAGCTACCTTTTCTACACTTCCAACCATCCCCGTGCCTGCAGAGACAGCATCCCCTACTCACAGTTCCTGCGACTGAGACGGATCTGCAGTGATGAGCAGGACTTTGAACTTCAAGCGAAGAGAATGCTTGGATTCTTCCTTGCCCGGAAGTATCCAGGGGACCTGGTTCGTGGTGCACTTGAGCGAGCTCGTGCTGTCTCTCGTGTCCAGGCTCTTGTTCCTAGAGTCAGTCCTGATAATGAAGACCGTACAGTGGCAGTCCTCACCTACCACCCCCACAACCTCCCAGTCCGCAGTATCCTCCTCCGGAACTTCCACTTAGTTCAGCAAGACCCACATCTAAGGGAGATCTTTCCTAAGCCACCCCTCATTGCTTTCAGGAGGGATACCAACCTGAAAGACCATCTTGTGCGAGCTTCTATCCGCCCCTATGGTCCCCCCCCCCCCCTCCCCCCTGGCACTACACCATGCGGCCGCAAGGGTTGTAAGACCTGCCCTTTCATCGATGGTTCCACTGTCATCACAGGACCTGCTGGCCAGTTTGCCGTAAGGACCAGTTTTAATTGTCAGTCAAAAGACCTTGTCTACGTCATCTCCTGCTCCCTGTGTACCAAGAAATACACAGGTGAGACCTATCGCAGCCTTGATGAACGGTTCAGCGAGCACCTGCGTTCCATGCGGCTTGATTATGACAACCCTGTGGGCTCCCACTTCAACCAGCAGCACCATTGCGTTGTCCACGCCAAAGTAGCAGCAGTGTGGCAGAACCAGTCGACAGGACTCTACAGGCTCTTTATGGAGTCTTCAGTGATTGCCCGTCTTGGCACTCGCACCCCGTATGGCATGAACACAAGGGATTGAACTCGGCGGCTCGACTTGCACCCCCGTTCCTTCCCCTCCCCCTCCCTTTTTTCCCTCCCCCCTCCCTTCTTCCCCCTTTTTCTTCACCCCCCCCCCATGTGTGTCTGTATTTTTCCCTCCCTGTCTCCCTTCTCCCTTTCTTCCCCTTTACTGTTTACCACTTACACTAGCACTCACACGCAGGCACACGCATATGCGTGCGCATACGCTCACACACACACACACACACAAACAACACACACATTCTCTTCATCTCCCTCCTCCCCTTCTCCACTCTCCCCCTTTCCCTTTATTGTTTAACCCCCCTTTTCCTCCCCCCCCCCCCCCTTTTTTTTTTTTTTACATTTTTTTCCCATCCCCCTTCCAATTTCCCTCCTCCCTTCCACACTTTCCCTCCACCTTCTTACAACCATGCGAGCACACAGACAGACAGGCGCACGCATGCACGCGACCCCACGCGCGCTCACACTCACGCACATATGGGCGGACATGTGCACATGCTTCCGTGGGCGTCATACACACACAGCACCTTCCCCTTTTTCCTTACCCCCCCCCCCCCCCCCCCCCCCCCCCCCCCCCCCACACACACACACACACACCACACCTACTTTAAGTTTTCCTTTCACTGTTTAACTCTACTCACTCCTACCACTGATTGCTTTCTTTTTCTGTGAGTAGCAGTCAGTCTTTTATTCTTACTTCTTGCCCCCTTCCCTGTGCAGTTGAGAAAGGGTCTATGACCTGAAACGTACTGTTTTAGCATCTTTGTCTTCTTAATCGACGAATTTTACCCTGAGGTGAAAAAGTTTTTTTTTTACCTTTGTTTTCTCTTCACTTTTACGTCGATCCTGTGGTCTTCATCTTTTTTTATTGTGCGACCTGACGAGAGAGACATACGCTGTTTTGCGGCAGGCTTCAGAACAAAAGCGTAGGTTCCTACGAAGCATACCCAGGCTGGCGTTTGCTTTCTTGGCGATCTTGTCTATGTGAGCGGACCAAGACAGGTTTTCGCTTATTTCAACTCCAAGATAGGGGTAAGAGTCCACTTGCTGTAGGATGTGGTTATCCAGCTGGTAGAAGAAATGTGATCTGTGTCGTACACTCATGATGTAACATTTCTTGGCATTGAATCTCATGCCCCATTCTTTAGCTCAGATTTCTAGTTTTTTTCAAGTCATCTTGCAAGGCGATGTGGTCTGCCCGAGTCTTAATTTCTCGATACAGAAGGCAGTCGTCTGCAAAGAGCCTGACTTGAGATGAAACGGAGGCAGGTAGGTCGTTGATGTGGCATAAGAATAGTAGGGGGCCAAGTACTGTACCTTGGGGAACGCCAGAGTCTACTGTCACTTGCTCGGAGGACTTTCCATCTACCACCACTTTCATACTCCGCTGGGTGAGGAACGTGGTGAACCACTGATAGAGTGAGCCTCTGATGCCGTAGCTTCCCAGCTTCTCCAAGAGCTTGGAATGTGGGACCGTGTCAAAGGCCTTTGAAAAATCTAGGATGGCTATGTCGGTCTGAACATTCTTCTCAAAGCTCTGACACAGATCATGCAGGTGGTGACCAGCTGCGTCTCACATGAGAATCCTCTACGAAACCCGTGGTTTAGGTTGGTGAGTATCTAGTGTTTTTCTAGGTGCTCCATCAGATAACTGCAGATAATATGCTCCAAGAGCTTGCTCGAGACTGATGTGAGTGAGACAGGTCTGTAATTCTCTGCCAGGTTTTGTCCTCTTTCTTAAAGATTGGTGTCACATTTGCTGTGAGCCAGTCATCTGGTAGGATTCCTGTGTTGACTGACTTCTGGAAAATATGGGTCAGTCCTTCTGCCAGTTGTGTTGAACATTCTTTAAGAACTCGGCTGTGTATGTTGTCAGGGCCTGCTGCTTTTGCTGGGTTTATATTCCGTAGCAGCTTTTCTACCCCTTTTCCTCCAATGTGGAGATCCTTAATGGCAGGATACTGGTAGAGAGAGGCGTTTTGAGGTGGTGAGGACTTGGTAAATACGGACTTGAACTGCTCAACCAGGATGTTTGCTTTACCCGTGCTATCATTGACTAGTTTGCCATCTGCTTTTAAAGGGGCAACTCCTATATTATCTTGTTTCTTTGATTTGATGTATTTCCATGTAGTGTGTGTGTGTGTGTGTGTGTGTGTGTGTGTGTGTGTGCGTGTGCGTGTGTGTGTTTGTATGTGTGTGTGTGTTGAAATCCTGATCCACTTGTCACACACACACACACACACACACACACACACACACACACACACGGATGCAATATCAATGGTTTATATATATTTATAATAGTTTTTTCTTTCTTTTGTTTAAATTGCATTCACCTAGTGAATTGTAATATCAAGCGACTGTTAAACAATGACTTTGTCTATACTGCTGATTTTTTTTTTTTTTTTTTTTTTTTTTTTTTGTATATCAGAAATTTGAGGGTTGTTCATTATGATGATCGAGCACTAGAATGTTTTAGCTGAATCTGACATTTTCAAGATGTCTATGAAAGAATGAATAGGAATGTTACGGACTAACTACACTGATCTCATAAACTTAGCATATCTGCAAATATTTGGAAAACACAATTAGCAATACAGGGAGAGGTGGTGGTGGTGGTGAGGGGGTGGAGGAGGGGGGGGGGGGGGGAGTGGGGATAGGAAGGGAGAAGAGGTTGGTGGAGTGGGGTCAAAGGAAAACTGCCACCCATCAGACATCCTGGCATCGAGTCGAGGCCAGCCATCAACTGAAACAACACCCTTTTACAGGAAAATGGTCCAGTGTGTGTGTGGTGTGTGTGTGTGTGTGTGGTGTGTGTGTGTGTGTGTGTGTGTGTGGAACTGCAACAAAGCAATATGCTATTTTAATTTTTTTTTTCATCCTCCCTTCATTTCCTTCCCCGGAATTATTAAACTATTCCAGAAAACAATCTTTCCGTGTTAGAAATTACAAAACGATTAGAAATAGTTGTCACTTGTGCATGCAAGAGTCAACCATGATGGTTTTTGGTGGTGCTGCTGCTGCTGGTGCTGGTGGTGATCATGGTGGTGTTGATGGTCATGGCGGTGGTGGTGGGGGTGGAGGTGATGTACACACACACACACACACACACACACACACACACACACACACACACACACACATACACACAAGAGACTGGTTGAGTGAGGTAGGTTTGCCATGCGGGTGAGAGAAAATTGAATAGTCTGTCGCCACGTGATTTTTGTTCAAGTGACAGCACTGCAGCACACAGTATCAAATATAATGATCAGTTTATCTATTCAACTTCATACTTTCTTTCCTTCTCTCTTTTGAAAAAAAAAATGAAGAAAAGAAAAGAATGGGGAAACAAGCACATCTGATAATTCATTCTGTACTAGCCTAACTGTCCTCGCTGAATGTATGAAGCTGAAAACCATCTTACGGTCAAATAAATAAGCAAACAAATAAACAGAATAAAGGAGAAGAAGGAAAAGAGGTAAAGGAGGAGGAGGACGAGGAGGAGAAGAAGAAGAAGTAAAGGTGATAGGGGAGTTTCCAGACAAATGAAAACCATGGTCACAATTTTACTTAGCACTTCTCCTTTCAACTTCTTGTCCTTCTTTTCCGTACTTCTGCTTTAATGTGTCCCGACCAACAACTACCTACGCCAACAAACAAAAAGTGAAACATGAAAATGACAAAATATTTGCACCAAGGAAACTAAATAACACAGCTTACATAAACTTCAGTAGAATTCTCAGTGCTACGTCTTACCGGGTATCATTACCTCCAGCTGGAGAATCATTTCAGACAGATTAGAACAAAGAATGAAAATGAAGAATGAAAGCAACGCAAAAGGAAACAGCATAGCTAAGGCATCAGGATCACAAATTTGTTAGTGCCTCCATTTTATCATCCTTCCCACCAGTACAAAAGAGGAAAACAGAGTGAAAACAACTATAGCATGGTAATGCATTTAAAAACAAAACAAAAAATTCAGATACTTTAATGCATTTTCTACGAAAGCTGTTTAGAGGACGTTAAACTGGTGTTTCCATTCTTCACCATCGGAATTAAGATGCACGCTTTTCTAACACCGACTGAACACAAGCTTCGTTTGACAGTTCTCAGTTCTATATTTTGATACTTTAGAATGGAAGACAAAATAATAATAATAATATAATAATAATGAATATTTCTATAGCGCAAATCCTAGATTAGCTCTAAGCGCTTTACAATACAAGGACTAATGAAAACACGCACGCACACACGCACACGCGCGCACGCACACACACGCACACACACACACACACCACACACACACACACACACACACACACACACACACACACACACACACACACACACACGCACACACAAAACAAAAAACAAAACAACAGCAACAAACCACGGTGGATTTGATCATGAATAGAGGAAAGACACACTATTTGTGTCATATAAAGAAACATTCGACGTCAGATTCATTGTTGCCTGCGCCTTAATAGAGATCAATAACTGGATCAGGATTTCATGAAAGAAACAAAACAATAAGTGATTTTTTTTTCCCAAAAGAAGAGACATCTACAACCAAGAGAAAGACAGCTGCAATTATCTCCTACTTGCAATTGGTGTTCACGTTCCATTTAGTCATGCTTTCACGCACAAGTATCATAATTATTGATTTCATGCCAATTACCTTTTGCAACAAAACAGGAAGTGCCAAAGCAAGATAAGTGCTAATGCGATGCACATTACAGTTGTGGTGTGCAATAACTCATTTTATGATAGAAAATTATTGTTTTGATAATAATAATTAAAAAAAAAATTTTTTAAAAAAACGAGAGTAGACCTTTTGACACTTGTGTCTTCCCATACATCATTCAGAGCCGTATTAATGGGGCAAAGAAGTGGACCGCAATGAGGGGCGAATACTGTGCGCACTTTCCGTCTTCAGCTCTTTAAAGCTGTGACTGGCGCCGCACAATCTACTGCACTGCTGTTGCTGCTGCTGCTGCTGTTGCTGCTCCTGTTGCCGGTGGTTGTGGTGGTACTGGTAATGGGTCGGTAGCTGAGTCAGTGTGGCTAAGGGACGCTGGGGGTCGCTGTTGGGGAGGGGTCGATCCTGGGGCTGTGCCACCGTAGGGATGGCCGCACTCCCCTGCTGACACAGTGACAATGGTAGCAGACGTATATTCGCTTACACTTCTACAATACCTGGATTTCTATCTTTATGTTTGTTTCGGAGTACAGTTCGATTGTGTTGCTGAATTCCTATGAACAAAATTTAGATTCCCAAGATCTAGTTGCAAAGTGAGACGACTGCAGGCGGAAATCTAAACAAATCTTAAATAAATGTTAGCGAACCGCCAAGAGAAACGTGGACAAATGAGTCACAAGACAAAACACATTCCCAAGTCATGGTATGAGGGGTGGAAACCTGGGGGGGGGGGGGGGGGGGGGGGTCGGTTCAGTGAATTGGTTAATGGGCTCGAGAGGTGGAAGAATATAGTACGATAGTGCTGACAGTGATAACATGAATGAACATGTTATGAGATAGATATTTGAAAAAAAAACACACCATATGTACATGGTAAAGAAATTCATCAATGAAATACGGAAACGTCAGCATAAACATGACAAAGACGACGTAAGGCCTGAACATAATGCTGATGTACAGTTTAGTTATTAATAAAGTAAGGCCAGTAAAGGCAAAGCGTTCGTGCATTTTATCTTACAGTCTTGCACAGAGTTCATGCTGTAAATCCATAAGCTACATCAGCTTGTCTTCGTAATAAAACTACAAACAAATTGTATGGGTATTATGCTATTCCGTTCAAATATTCCTTCGTAGATTTTGCATGTGCATCAGCGAAGCAGGTCGTCAGATAAGATCACCGAAAAATCTAATTATTAAAATCAGTTGAAAAAAAGTTTTATGTCCTGTGTTCGCAAGGCATGCAGCCCGGCACTTTTACTATTCCATATATGTCTCTAAGTGTTGGTGTTTGTCTCCATAGAATATGTCTGATTGACTGTTCATGGATTTAACCATGCGAAGTGTTCGTCTTTAGAGTGTAACAAAAAATACTTTTTTTCTTCAAAGAAAATGACCCAATTCATGAAAAAAATACAAACTCTTGGAACTTGGTCACAAACACACAGCATCCCGTGATCAGATGACCTGTGCCACATACATGACAAACCTTTATTGTTTTGTACTGCGGGCGGACCCGTCCATATACGCTACACCACATAAGTTTCGAGGTCACACTGTGTACGATTTAAGGCTTATGAATATATGAACTGTGAATTTAAAAGAGAGAGAGAGGAGAGAGAGAGAGAGAAGAGAGAGAGAGAGAGAGAGAGAATATGGAATACGGAAAGTTTAATCGTGATTAGGACATTGCCCCTCATGAAGAGGTGCATACATACGAACATATATCCAATCTGGCATTTTGACATCGTTCATAACACAATAGCAGTAATTTTTTTTAAAGAAATTAAGATAGAACGTAGCTTAAAAGCCTTGTAAATATAGACTGACAAATTTCTGACTGTTTTCTCATGTGTGCACGTCATGAGCAATACTAATTTAAACTGACTCGGAACCTTATAATATTTTGACGGTATGTATTGTGCTCTTAAGTCATGTAGAATAGGACGGCATAAAACAAAGTGCACCTCATTTTCTTTCTGTTTTGACAAAGTGGACACATTAAGTCGTTTTCACCGTGTTTTCTATGCCGATTACGATGTACTGCAATTTCGGAAATGCCAAGCCTACATCTTATCAAATTAAACCTTAAATGTCTGCCTAAATTGATTAACAAATATGTTTTGACTTCAGGGACAGTGCAGAAGGTTCTGTACACGCTAAACCTGTCACTGTTATTGATATGATAATTCTAATCTTGCCATATGCACCAAATTAACCTTTCCCTGAAAGTTATTAGAAACTCGCTAATCCTTTCCACGCCTTGATTTAGCCATACATATACAAATCCAAACATGTACAGTTTACAGCGAACATTTGAGGCCCAGTTTTTCTTGTCACGCAGATCCCAATCAAAAAAGGATTCTATAGGCCTTATAGGGTAGTCTATATTCGTCCATTCTCGTCAGTTTATGCCAAAACCTAACACATTTTACGGCTGAGTTTATGTAAATAGGATATCGGTTCGTTTCCCCATACGCCATGTCAATAGATGTTCACATTTCTACGCCTAAGACCCTTTTAATAGCAAGCAAATGTACCTTTTCACAATGGATTGCTGCATTGTCGAGTCCACATAACTCTGCACCATACTGAACAATAGCTTGAACTTGTGAGCCAGATACATTTAAAAAAAAAAAAAAGAGTGAGAATAACATTTCAACTTATATAACTTTTGCAAAATGCAAAATAACGCGTTTTTTTTTTTTGTTTTGTTTTGTTTTTTGCTCTGCTACTGAGATCACGACATGCAGCGACAAAACTTAACTTTGCTGAAAAATAAATTCCTAAGTATTTGTAAACATTCACAGCGGGCACAACAATCCCGTTATATGTCCACCTTTCTCTGGCAGCAAAGTACCCCCTTTCCTGAATACCACTATATGTTGCTTTTATTCATATTGACTTTTAGCTGCAGAGCAGCAGCTGCATGTTGAAGACTTAATCTGCGTTTGTAAGCCAATGACAGTCTTTGAATGTAAAGCCACATCATCAGCAAGAAGTAGTATAAATAATTCAAAATAATCAGACGTAAACATTGCACCATGTCTTCTACCCCTTAACATCTCTAATGCTAGTTCATTAATAGATAAAGAAAACAAGACAGGCCATGGGTGCAACTAATATAATCTGTTACACTGCTTCCACATTTAATTCTGGCTTTGACATTCTCATACATACTACGAATACACCTAAATATCTTGCCTTTGATGCCATTTTTCAATACGATGGGCCAGAATAAGTGTCTTTCAACAGAAACGAAAGCCCTTTCAAAGTTAATGAAGGCTACGTACAATTTACGATTCAAACAAAACTGTTTTTGTACAAGTGCCAACAGTGAAAACATGTGATCGACTATGGAGTAACCTTTTTGAAATCCTGCTTGATGTTCACCTGTCATATTATGTTCTTTTATCCATTCCTGCAATCTGCTATTAATAATTGTGCTGTAAATTTTACTGCTCCTATCACACAGTGAAATGCCTCGACAATTGTTTGGATCGTCAATGTTCCCCTTCTTAAACAAGGGTTGAACAATGGAGTTGGTCCAGGTGTCTGGGAACACGCCCTTATCAAACAACGTATTAAATAGCTTTACAAAAAAAGTCAACAACTCGGTCCCCATCATACTTCAACAACTCACCAATAATTTCATCTGGTCCAGCAGCTTTCCCGTTCTTTAACTTAGTTACGGCAAGCAAAACTTCTTCTCTTGATATTTGACGGTTTATGGAACTATGCTCTTCATCATCGATGTCATTGCCATTTTCAGCTGAGTTTATTACATCTGTTGTTGTTTTTAATTCAAATAAATCTTTAAAATATTTGAACCCGTCATCGACTATTAAACTGTTATGAACATGTTTTCTTTTAAAAGATATTTGATGCATAGTTTCCCAAAATTCTCTCAGATTGTTTACTGATGAAATAAGCCTATCTAGTAACATATTGTTATACTGTTTTTCTTTCCTTTTTATCAGACGTTTATATTCCCTTCTTGCTATGCAGTAGGCATCGCTGTCTTCTATTCTCGTCTTTCTAAAAATAGAAAGCAGCCTTTTTGCCTCAACTTTGTCTAGCCTACATTCTTTATCATACCAGTCACTGTTTTTATCATATTGTGACAGATTAATTCTCTTCTTTATACAACTGGCTTAATTTTTTATCCAGTCATTAAACATATACAGAGCATCGTTGAAATCATGATCTATCAAATTTGTGGCATGATCAAGTACGGACAGTGTTTCATTTGAGATCATATTCTGAGTACAGACTGATCCTTGACTAGATCCTTGTTCCACACAAACTTTTCAATGAACTGGTTCACTTCCGCGGGATGTACTTGCGATCTATTTTTTCTTTCTGAGAATCTAAAATGTAATTCGATAGGCAAATGATCTGTTTGTATTCTCTCTGAAATCACCATTTCATATTAAGGCACAATGGTGAAGAACAGTTACTTAGAAGAAAGTAATTAGCCTGTCTTTGATATGTACGTATAATTACCATCAGCATCCCCATTATATGTGTCATTTAAGATCCACAATCCAAGGGTTGTACACATTTTTTAACAAACATTCCTCATAATCATTGGGAACATAGTCTGCAGACTTTCTCATGCTGTTAGTAGAACAAGAACGACTGTAAAACAAAGTGATCATAAGAATTATTTTCATAAAAAAATATGTGGAGAAATGTCAGAAGTCCTACATTCAAATCGCCCGACAAAATCACATGCACGTCCTCAAACTCGAGTAAAGAATCAAAAAGATCATTCTTCAAGCTCAAAAATACCGTTTTTAACATCAAATTAAGTGTAATGAGGCGACCCCTCTAGTGGAATACAAATACACACATATAAGACATCTTCCACAAAGCCCAAAACCTCTTATCAATCAAAAAATGAAAGAATATTGGGGCAGTCTGTCTTAATTTCATGGACATAGGATGTAAGTTCACTTTTAATGAGACACACAACTCGACGAGAACGTGTTCCTTGATTTGTAAATTTAACTGCCAGTTTACAGAAAACAGTGTAACCTGGAAATACTAAGTTTCGGAAACCCTCTATGAAAGTTTCGACAAGACACATACAAGCAGATTTCAACAGAAAAGGAGTAATGTCTTTATCATTGAATTTAGACAAGAATCCGTTTACATTCCAGTGCAAGAACGAGAACAAAACACACACACACACACACACACACACACACACACACAGCACCCAAACCTCACCCATCCCCTAATCCCCTCCCATCGAGTGCAGCACACCTGAGGCATGCCGATCCGCGCGAACTGGTGGTTTAGGCGCTGGAAGCGGATCAGGAGGTCGTGGTTGCGCCTCTTCTCCTCTTCGTGCTGTTTCTGGATGGCCTCCAGCTCGGCCAGCAGAGCCTGCTTCTCCTTCTCCAGCACCGGCAGGGCCAGCTGCACCCGGCTCAGCACCTGGCTAGTTTCCCTGTCGCTCCGTCTCAGGCAGGACACTGCAGGCGGCGAGCACAACACAGCAAGGTCATGGAGGCGGATTAGGTGAGGGGTGCTCTCAACATTTAAAAAATAAAAAGGTTAAAAAGTTGAAATTCCGACAGCCTACAAAGGTTACAATTCCCATGGCCTATCGGCCGTAGAAGCAATCCATTGTCAGAAGTTCACCGTGGCTAGGGCACAGCATGACGTAAGGCGGGGTTCATTCCTCTCCTTTCGCCAGCTTTAACCTCCCCTTAGCTAAATCAGGTACTCATTTACTGTTGAGTGGACAGAGAAAGTTTTCAAGCCGAAAAAATCTGATCACATGACTGATTCGATTGTGCGATCGTCAGCTCTGCAGGCAAATGCTCTAACTGGTTTACTTCAGGCCCCTCTTGTCAAAAAGAAAAAAAAAAAGAAAAAAAAAAATAATATATATATATATCCGAACAATTAAGTAGTGGGGGAAAACAAGTGCAGGCTAACAATCCTTCCGTCATAGTGATGACTTGGCAAAGATTTGAACTTAACAACAAAAAAACAAAAAATACAACAACAACAACAACAACAACAACAAAAAAAAGGGGGGGGGGGGGGGGGTGAAGATGAAGAAAATGTGAACATAAATTCAGAAAACTATATTACGAATATGAAAACCTTTCACTAGCTGCATAAGGGTACCATCATAATCCCTTTTGAAGGCAGATCTATTGATATTGCCTGCTTCTAGGCCTTTCGTCCGCTGGATCGGACTCATTAGGGAGACACGGTTGATTGCGTCTGTACTCTTGGCGTCAAATAGAGACACACCACAGTCCATAACTCTGTGGTGTTCTCACCGCCAAGGGTTCAAAAAAGAATCCAACAGCACCCCCAAAGCAGCCAGCGAAGGGTAGTAAAATGAAACAAAACGAAAGTGTGGAGAGGAAAACAGTTGCTGAAACACTAAAAACATTATGCAAACAGTATAAAGTGTGGGGGACAATTTTTGAGCCTACAATGCTTGAGGATCCATTCAAGGATGCAAGGGGGATCAAAAGATATGGAACAGTCTGAGTGGTCAGCTCTGGTGTTCAATAAATAACCCAAGTATTGTCAGCGGCTAAGAATTGTGCAGAACAACCTTTACTTGGATTTCGTAAGAGATGCAATCTCCCACTGATTCACCAAATATATAATGTCGAACAATTAAGTAGTGGGGGAAAACATGTGCAGGCTAACAATCCTTCCGTCATAGTGATGACTTGGCAAAGACTTGAACTTAGAAACACACAAAAAAGGAGGGGGAGGAGGGTTGAAGATGAAGAAAATGCGAACATGAAATTAAGAAAATATGTTATAAATATGAAAACCCTTCACTAGCTGCATGAGGAAACCATCATAATCCCTCTTCAAGGCAGATCTATTGGTATTGCCTGCTCCTAGGCTTTTCGTCCGCATGATCGGAACCATCAGGGAGACACGGCTGATTGTGTCTGTGATCTTGGCGTCAAATAGAGACACACCACAGTCCATAACTCTGTGGTGTTCTCACCACCAAGGGTTTAAAAAAGAATCCAACAGCACTCCCAAAGCAGTCAGCGAAGAGTAGTAAAATGAAACAAAACGAAAACGTGGAGAGGAACAAAGCTGCTGAAAAACTAAGAACATTTTGCAAACGGTATAAAGTGTGGGGGACAATCTTTGAGCCTACAATGCTTGAGGATCCATTCAAGGATGTATCAAGGATATATATATATATATATATATAGAAATTTTTTTAAATGATGGCTCTGACTGGTTTTGGAAACTATAACAACTCCTCTCACCCCCCCCCCCCCCCCCCCCCCCCTCAGTCTCTCACCCACCCTTTTTCGGTCATTTTGTTTGTTTGTTTGTTTGTTTTGTTTTTTTTTTTTTTTTGCTTTAGCTGATCAGTTAAATGACTGATGGTTGCTCCTCCTCTTTTCTACCTCATCTCTCACCCAACCCCTAATCCCCACCTTTCCCCATCAGTTACTACCATCGTCGGTCACCGCTGTCGATGATTTGTTGAACGACTGTTTATATTGCTTCCTCCCTTCCTTCTAAAGCGAAGCTAGAAGCGTCGTTTAAATTAATAGTTCTCGTCAGAATTATGAAACTTGGAGGAAACAATTATCTAGAAAGGAAACAAATGCAAATACAAATTACCTGTAGAACTGAAATCAATATATATATAAACCTGATAAAAAGCTATAAGAAAACATAAATCAAACATGTAAAATAAGCAAACTCTCAGTTTGAGAAATGAATTCAAGGTATGTTTCTCTTAATCTGGATATGCATGGCTCCACTTGATTTCATCTTGAGATTTCCAAAAGAAGTGCCACCCAGCATTTTAATGATTCATACGATGGCCGTTATCTTTATTCTCATGTTGTTGGGGTTTTTTGTTTTTGTTTTTTACTTTAAAGGAACTTGCTGACTCATTCACACATTCGCTCTTTTTTGTTCACTTGCTAAACCTGTACATTGCATAAACAATCTGAACACAAAATGAAGAAATTTTCCGTTTAACTTACTTTCGGTTTTGTATTTGCGCCGAATCAATAGGAACTTCCGGTACATGCTTTTCATCGCCTCCCGGTAACATTTCCCGCGATTGAGTCTTTCGCCGCCTGTCTGACCCACATAAGCCGTTGCTCCCTTCACATCTCCATCCTTCTCAATGGTCAGCTCTGTCTCAGCATCAATTGTACACCTGCTAGGATTGGTCTGCTTTTCTGTGACACATACCGAGACATTTTCTGCCATTTTGGTCTCGTGTTGAGGTCTTGCAAGGTCGCTGTTCGCGATGGTTTCCTTGTCCCCATCGCCTGTTGTCGTTACTGCCTCAGGAGGGGGTATGTCGTTTGCTGCCGATATCTTTATTCGTGGATCATGTTGTATCTCTTTCATTTCCAGCTGGAAAACCTTGGCAATCCACTGACGAAGTTGGTAGCTCGAGAAATTAACTAGAACAGAGAAAAGCTGCGTGAGAAAACGTGAATGGAATAGAATACAAGAAAGACTAAAAAGGAAGAAGACTAGCAGGAGAAAAAACAGGAAGAGAGAGGAGCAGGTTGTTTGTCTGGAAGAGATGGAGTGGACTGATGGTGTTGGGGCCTGTGAAAGGTGGATGGGAGAGAATATGAATGTTATATTGAGAATAACTGCATAGCTGGAAGCTTAATTGTTTAGACCACACCCTCAGATTAAAAACAAAGATGTTGATAAGCAGTGTAAAAAGCTAAATCAGACGAAACAAAACAAAAACAAAACACAGCAAAATTGAGAACCTTGCATGAGCAATCGTTTAGCGAGGAAGAAGAGAACGTGAAATAGAAAAAAGGATAAGAAGAACATTTATAACTGCTTTTCATCGCCTTCCGGTAACATTTCCCGCGACTGAGTCTTTCGCCTGTCTGACCCACATAAGCCGTTGCTCCCTTCACATCTCCATCGAGTCTTTCGCCTGTCTGACCCACGATAGAGCTGCAGACGATCACGAAAGTTTACTAGATCTTTTAAAAACATCATCAAAATGACAACCACACTGAGATTATCAATAATCTCTTTCACCGTCAAGACGTGCTCACCAGTCCTAGTCCCAGCTTTTTTGTTCAGTTTAATTTTACTGCTTGCTTATTTTCAAATGTATTACACAGACAAAAAGGCAGCTGTAACTATTAAGCACCCTCCCTCTACGCACTACTCCCGATTGTCATTGTGTATTCGAATGTTATGAAGTGACGTAAATATTTCAAACCAGCTTCTCCCGTACACATGAACTGACGGATAAACAGTGATCTAAGCACATGCGTTCTGTAGATGCCCATGGCGGTTTCTTTCACAAGAAAGCATGCTGGAGGTGTGCGTAAAGCACGCATCAAAGGCGGAAACAGGCAGCAGGTGGGTTTCCACGTGTTGTCAGCAGCAGTAACAACAGTACTGATGATGGTGATAGTAGAAGAGGTGGTAGTAGTAGTAGTAGTGGTGGTGGCAATGGTGGTGGTAGAAGAAGTAGTAGTAATAGTTGCTGTTGTTGTTACAGTGGCAGCAGCAGCAGTAGCAGCAGCAGTAGTTTCAGCAGAAGTAGTAGTGGCAGCAGCGGTGGCGGTAGCAGCAGCAGTAGTTGTAGTAGTAGTAATAGTAGTAGTAAAAGTAGCAGCAGCAGCAGCATTAGTAGCAGTAGTAGTAGTACTAGCAGCAGCAACAGCAGCAATAATAGTAGCATAGCAATAGTAGTAGCAGCAGCAGTAATAGCAGCAATAACATCATCATAGTTCGGTCGCATGACGTGAGCTCGACTCACGGACGTGCGCACCGAGCACAGTTCACCCCGTCAGTCGAACAGTGCTGATGAAGGCTGCCGGATGGTAGCCGCCCGTCTGTCTTGAGAGACCAGGTACGAATGTTTAATCATAGCATCATCATATTCATCAATAGCAGCAGTAGTAGCAGTAATAGTAGTAGTAGAAGTAGTTGCAGGAAGAGGAGGAGCAGCAGCAGTGGAGTAGTAATAAAAGTAGCAATAGTAGTGGTAGTAGCAGTAGCAGCAACAGCAGCCCTGATAGAAGTAGCAATAGTTGTAGCTGTAGCAGTAGTAGTAGTAGTAGTAGTAGCAGCAGCAGCAGCAGTAGTAGTAGTAATAGTAGGAGTAGTAGCTGTAACAGTAGTAGTGGAAGTAGTAACAGCAGCAGCAGCAGCAGCAGCATCATTAGTAATAGCAGTAACAGTAGCAGAAGTAGTATCAGAAGCAGTAGTAGTAGTAGCAACAGCAGGAGCAACTGAAGTAGTAGTAGTAGTGATAGCAGTAGCAGTAGCAGCAGCAGTAGGAGTAATAGTAGTAGCAGCAGCAGTTGTAGTAGTAGTAGTAGCAACAGCAGGAGCAACTGTAGTAGTAGAAGTAGTGATAGTAGTAGTAGCAGCAGCAGTAGTAGTTGCAGCAGCAGCAGCAACAGCAGCAGCAGCAGTAGCAGTAATTTAGTAGCAGCCGGCAGCAGTAGCAACTAAAGGAACATCGACATCAACAGAACCAACTGTGGCCAAGTGTACCTTGAACAGCAATCAAGATGACAGCACTGAAGACAGTCACTGCTACAGCCTGGACCGCCAGCTTCTGTAACCACAACAATTGCCACGGAGCTTTTCGTCCTCTTCTACGTTATTGACTTCAGGACAAGAAATCACCCTGAACTGTGATGCATATGTGTACCGAATATGCAAAAAGTTATTTGCTGAAACTTAGTCGGAAACAAAGCATACTATCGATTATATGTTCTTCTAATGTGAAAAAAGCGTATCATCGAATATGTGTTCTTCTAATGTGAAAAAGGAAAGGTATTATCGAATATGTGTTCTTCTATTGTGGAGTCATTTGTAACAGTCTATGTTAAATAAATGTAAAGTCACGATTGGTGGTTTTGTTGTGAGCTAACATTGAGAGCCAGAGAGATGTAAGCTACCGAAATGTTGATTTTGAGTCTGTGAGCAGAAACACAGCCCATACAGACTATTGTGCTGGAAAATGCCACCGAGATGCTTTCTGTGGCAGCTGTCTCAAACTATACAGTTTCTGACAGTAGCTTGTGGAAGGGTGTCTGCTTTAAGAGTATGTAATGCTTGCATCGTTTTGATGCAGTTTGCAGGGCTGAAAGAGGACGAAAACATTTGAAAGAAATGCAGTTTAAAAAAAACAACTGAAGATGTCAACATTGTTTCACCAATGAAGTTTGCAGTTACAGTTTAAAGTATGCAACAGTAAAGAATATACAAACGAAAATGTCAGCTATGCGACGTAGCTTCGTGCTAATGAAAAAGCAATGTCACAAACCAAAATGGGGTTCTCTAAAACCTCGTCTAGTGAAGACGAGAGGAAATGAGGCAAAAATACTTTCAAGTGTAGGCAATCAAAAATATGTCATCATTTGATTTTTTTTTTTTCGAAATTCAGTGTATGTTTTTACAAAATTTTGTTTCACAAGTAATAAATTAAAATCTATAAATCAATGGAGCTATTGATCTGACATTTGGTAAATTGTGACCATAATCAGATCTTAAAATGTGAAATGTCATGTGTTGGTTTACTTTGTGAGTAGTTACTACAAATCGTTTTGGTTTTTTTTTTTTTCTGAAGTGTCTCAAGCAAGCATTTTGAAGTAAACGGTACGGTTCCACTAGAGATAGTGGCATGTTTAAAATGTAAGCATGATCCATGCATTTTGCCCGATATTTTGCTAGTCTATCGACTGTTTCATTCAGGTAGATTCCGCTGTGTAAAGGCACGCGACGAAAGGTAATACTGTTACTCTCAAAATGAGGAACTGTATTAGATGACAATTTCAACAGTGAGATCTTGTCTCACGTTAGAATTTGAACCACATAAAGCATGTAAAACAGACTTTGAATCGACACAGATGAATCTCTGATATAAATCATGGGAAAAATCAAGATGATGCAGAGTCAGCAGAATAGCAGTTATCTCGGCTGTGAAAAAGGATTTTTTTTCAGTATAAGAATGTCTTTCCACTTTTAAGCAAGGAGTTATAAATGCTACACCTTCTTTCTGATTATCTAAGATTTTAAAGTGATCAAGATAATCAATTAAAAAATGATCCTTCGCCTGCATATTGAGAACTTTAACATTGTCATTTTTCTTACATATGAATAATTGATTTTAACATTACCTTTCACAAGTTTCCATGGTGGACAAAGGATAGATGGACCATTGAATTTCACAATTTCTTCAATATTTATTTGTGATTTCTGCAGACGATCCGATCTACGAGTTCTAATAATTGGAAGTGATGCTATATGGCTTGCTCATCTAGGAAATCTGTATCAGATCTTAAGCTGACTTCACTTTCAATGTTACTTTCAATTCTTTCTTGTATGCTCACTGGCACAATCTGATCCCAAGGTATCCCCAACCTCCAAAGTTCTTGAAACACATTTTGCTGTTATGAAGTTCTTGGTGCAGATGCACCTGACTGGAAGTTCATTCTACCACGTGCTCCATGGTGGGGAGGTTGGTGGGAGCGGCTAGTCGGAGCTATCAAGTCAGTTTTGAAGAGATCAGTTGGCAAAAGATCACTCACACGAGTCGAACTGGAAACCATTCTTCATGAGGTTGAAGCTTGTGTCAATTCCCGTCCTTTGAAATTTGTTGGTGATGAAGTGGACTCGGGGTTTGCTTTGACTTCATCTCATTTCCTCCTAGACAAAAGGCCTTCTGGGTTGATACCTGTTCTCACTGTAGAAGATCTTGCTGTACAGTCTCAAGATTTAGTGCAGAGACAGGAGTTACGTAGACAACTATTGGACAACTTTTGGTTGTGCTAGATTAATGAATATCTACGCAATCTCCCACCTTGCAAAGGTAGTCCAGTCAACAAAAAAGGTATCCAAGTGGGTTCTGTTGGTTTGATCCGAGATGAACGTTGCAGCAAGTTAGCGTGGCCTTTGGGGATTGTGCAAGCTGTATATCCTGGTCGGGATGGGTTGATTTGGTCTGTTGAGGTGAAAACTGTTAGTCGAATCCTGAAAAGATCTATCCAACATGTTCATGATCTTGAAGTGATTGATGCCTTAAATGACTCTCCACAAGTTTCTGCACAGTCACCAGATGCTCAACCACCTGTTCAAGTGCCATCAGGCATTGTTTGTCCTGAACCCGATGCAGAGGTTACCCGTCATGGTACAGAGAACATGAACAGTGAAGAAATCTCGTGTTCTGACTCATCAGTTCAAGACAGTGACTCAATGACAAGATATGGACGTCAGGTCAAAAGACCAGTGAAATTGAATCTATAAACTTTCATACACAGATTTCACTCCCCCTTCCCTTCTCCTTCCATTTCCTACCCCTTCCCCCATGTTAAACAGAGTATCAGATTTAATACGAATTTAATTGTTCAGTACATGTGCACTAATATAACTTTGATCTAATATGCTGAACATAATTTTGAATTAATACATTTTCACTGATGGGACTATAAATATGTAAAACAAACCTCATCAAGATGGATCTTCAACTCTCCTTCGCAGTTGGGACTGTGAACTGTGTTTGCTCATAGAGAGCCCGAGAAAATCATGTGTTGTTGGTGTGTGCGTGTGCGTGTGTGAAAAAAAATTGAATTACCATGTCTAGTACTAATTGTAGTGGGTTAGTTACAGCCAAATGCCAGTTATCGGAAATCTTCCATGCCATGTTCAAAATGGAGACATGGCGCATGTGTGTCGTTGTGGATGTGCAAGACAGAACACAATTTTTTTTTTTGCAGAAACTGAGAAAAGCTTCAGTGCTTTTTACAATGAAAAGGACAATTATTATTATTATGGGAGTCTCTACAGAACTGACTTTACAGAGACTCCAAAGTGGGGAGAATGCTGAAGATTACGTTAATTGTTTTGGATGTTTTGCATCTCCGTATAGTGACCAGTGACCAGTCTTATTTCAAGCTCTCCCATGTTGAAGTACAGAAAATAAATGAGTTATGAACGACCGTTGATGGCTTCGAGTGTCTTTTACGAACCCCCTGTGTGGTTTGTGTATGTTCCATAGTTTTCGGAACACCGAGATTCAGTAGCTGAAAGTAACATTGAAAGTAAAGTCAGCTTAAGATCTGATACAGATTTCCTAGATGAGCAAACCATATAGCATCACTTCCAATTATTAGAACTCGTAGATCGGATCGTCTGCAGAAATCACAAATAAATATTGAAGAAATTGTGAAATTCAATGGTCCATCTATCCTTTGTCCACCATGGAAACTTCCTACCTACAGTTGGGGACACAAAGTGAAATCTTTACAAAAAGTATTAATCTAAAAAAAAAAAAAAAAAAAAAAAAAAAAAAATTCGCGGTTTTTTTTTGTTTTTTTTTTGCTTCCCAGGTTTCGGCACCAATTATGTTCCGAAAACTATGGAACATACACAAACCACACAGGGGGTTCGTAAAAGACACTCGATGCCATCAACGGTCGTTCTAACTCATTTGTTTTCTGTACTTCAACATGGGAGAGCTTGAAATAAGACTGGTCACTGGTCACTATACGGAGATGCAAAACATCCAAAACAATTAACGTAATCTTCAACACTCGGAAAACATATTCTGCCAGAGCAAGTTGGCGACATTCATCCAAAGGTAAAATGATGCCATAGATGATGAGTGAAAGGGTACGTTTAAGGCAAGTTTAAACGCTTGGCAATCTAAAGTTTGCATTTCTACAATAAAAATGTTGCACCTCTTAAGAAAAGCTCTGGGCAATAATTGAGTCTGGAACGCACAAGACACTACCCAAGATGCTTAAGTACACTGATCTCTTTGTCATGACAAGAAATGTGTGTGTATTGTCATGAATGTATTGGATATAAAACGTAAGTGAATTTTCATGTTGAGAAGTACAAATGGAGATTTTGAAAAAAAAAGGGAGATCTTGAATTGTGGAATTAGGGCCATAATGTTAGATCATATGTAAATAATGCTTAAATCCCTAACTTTTCCTTTGTGTTGACTGGACGCTGAGGCACATGATGGGTGTGGAAAGCTCACTGTTTTGTAGGACGGGTGTGTTCCCGATCTGTATGGCTGACCAGGAGATGCCAAACAAGAGGATAGGTCACTTGACTTTGGTCAAGACTAGATAGATAAACGTTTTCAACCTTAGGGTATGAAAGGGAAAACCTGGTGATTCCTAGTGACCAGTGGGTGGTTGTTGATGTAATTGCAGACAGAAGTCTGCTAGGGATTTTATATAGTACTGATTCCCTACGGGCAAGTTGCCAGTTGGGGAATAATAAATAAAGAGAAAAGCAAAATTATTTATAAGTGAATATAATTGACTTCTTCACGAACAATAAAAAAAATAAGTGATCAATAAAAAAAAAATAAAAAAAAGTGAATGTAATAAGAAGCATTTTGTGAAAACGCGTAACTAGTTTATAAAAAAAAAAAAAGCTAAAACAAAACAAAACAAAACAAAACCCAAAAAACAAAACGCGAATCGTTTTTTTTTTAGATTGATATTTTTTGTAAAGATTTCACTTTGTGTCCCCAACTGTAGGTAGGAATGTGCTGGAAACGGAATGCTACGTATTCGTGAGTATGATGTGTTACCATGGTTTGTTGTATACTGTTTTAAGGAAAAAAACTCACGAAGATTACATGTTCCAAACCTCACGGGTCTCTTTCCAGAAAACCTCCCCTTCCGACAATCGGACTGAGCCTACCTCCCGCAAGTGGATCATAACAAAAAAAAAGAATTTTTACATCAATTCTTATGCAGTACAGAAAGGTAAACAAAAGAAAAGTGCTTGGAAATATCTGTGTGGTAACTAGACATGATAATAGATCAGAAAAAGCACAGTGTATTATTGTTTAAGGTATCATGATTGTAGCACAGTGTATTATCATTTAATGTATCATGATTGGTCTTGTGAATTGTTTTGCTGTGTTTTGGTAAAGGGAGCACAGAAAATGGATTCTTGTTTCCTCAGTCTCTCCTTTGAATGGAGTAGATGCGAGCGTATGGAGTGAACATGCTGTGTTTGTGATTGAAAAGTATGCAAATGCGGTGTTTGACAATCTTGGTTCCAGGGTTGTTTTCTCGTTTTGTGATGGACGGTCACATTTGTGATCAGTTTGAAATACATGTCTATCACTACAACGAAGATAATCTCAATGTTTTTGCAAACCATGTAGATATGATATATCATTTGTCGAATTGTGAAGAATTTCCTATGTAAGGATGTCAAAAATAAATAAGTCGGGAATAAGAGGCACCTTGGCACTTCGAAGTCTGCGGAAGTAAATTAACGATGGCAGGAACGATGAAAAAACATGTACACATTAACAGAAGACGAAGATGAGGGAAAACAAACTTAAAAGGAGAAGAAGAAGAAGTAGACCACCACCACCGCCGCCACCACAACAACAGCAGCAACAACAACAATAAATAGCAGCAGCAGCATCAACAGCAACAAGATGAAGAGGGCATTGAATGAGGGAGGCGATGACGAAGAGAATAGGACGCAGAATTAGTAGGCAAGAGAAGGAGAAGATATTGATATTGATGACTAATGAGGAAGACGAGAAGGACTGCGAGGAGCAGAAGTGAAAGCAAGGGGAAGAGGAGGAGGAAAGGTGGGGGCAGAACATGAGCATGGCTCCAACAACGAAGTTACTACTAGATGATGATGTTGACAACAACTCAAACAACAACACAAAACAACAATCATGAGCGGGACGCAAAGCATGCGTGTTCTTCTGCCATATCCTGCACATGTAGTGCTGAACATTTCGTTCTACTGAACTGTACCCGTTTTGCATGCAGGTATCACATTTCTCCAATTCCAGACATTGATCCTTGTAACAGTCCCGTAAAATGTAATAAAAATTCACTGAACTGTTGACTTCTCTCGTACACAGACAGACAGGACCCCAGAATAATATCATGTTCCGCAATAGTTCGTCACTGCGAAAGATCTGAACGACGTAGAAAAAAAAAAACCCGAAAGCATTCTATACACCCACCCACACACTGTACAGCCAGTGCCATACATGTAGAACGTCAGAAGAAATCCAGCCGAAAAGCAGGTACGGGAATATCACCGCAGTGGCCACAGCCACCAGCACCGTCATCGTCATCATCAGCGCCATCACCGACACATCACCACAGCTCTTCCTCAACATCTTCCATGGCTCTGTGTTTCTGCCAGACACATTGTCGTTTGAATGGGTGGTTGTCGATTTGCTTCTGCTGCTGTAGCTGCTTCTGCTTCAGCTGCTACTAATGTTACAACTGCTTCCACTTCTACTTTTACTACTTCTACAATCGCTGTATACTGCTGCTGCTGCTGCAAAAGCTGCTGCTGCTACTACTAGTACCGGTGATGCTTCTGGTACTGCTGCTAGAGCTGTTGCTGCCTTAATACCATTATAACCTGTTAGTACTACTTACTACTACCGCTGCTGTTGGTGCTCCTACAAACTCCTATGATAACCATCACCACCATCAGAGTCTAAAGAAATCCTTAAATGACAGAATAAATGCTAAAACTGCATTCTCTTGTTCTTGAAAATAAAAACAAAACGAAGAAAGAAACACCATCTTGATGCTACTGTAGGTCGGATTAAATGAAATAAATTGAGTTCAGAAAAATAGCTCATGTTCACAAAAGCCATGATGGAAAAACGAATCAATAATCATTGATCCCCCCCCTCCCTCTCTCTCTGTCTGTCTCTCTGTGATTGCTTTTCAGCCGTTGGTTTTGCTTTTTTTCATTCTTAAACGTTAAATGCCTTTTAAACATGATGTGATATTACAGTCAATAATGACTGATATCCATGCTAATAACTTTAGTTCATCACTTACACTTTCCTGTGATTCTGATGCTGTCTCTTTAACATTGTGTATAAATATATCGAATGTTTAGTGATACTACTGATATAAAATGTTTCAGATAGGTCTAGAACCTTCAACGCAAGGGAAAACAATAACTGAAAATATGTTCTTAAAATTAATATTACAAAACCTTAAGCTTTTTCCACGTGTCTGTATCTATCTTAAACAGATAGACAGGCATACGAACAGACAGACTGACAGACAGATAATGATAATTTGATAGAGAGAGAGAGAGAGAGAGAGAGAGAGAGAGAGAGAGAGAGAGAGAGAGAGAGATGATAATTTGATAGACAGACAGATAGAGACAGATAGATAGATAGATGTCTTTGATGGACAGATAAATAGATAGATAGATAGACAGACAAACAAACGGACAAATAGACAGGTAGATAGATAGATGAACAGAGAGACAGGCAGAGAGACAGACAGATAGAGAGATAAACATCGAGTGTTCATCTCTGCTTTACAGAGATATTTCTATACAGGCGGAAGATTCTATTCGACTTCTCTGAGATTCTTTTCTGATTAAATGGAAGAGCTTCTCATCAGCAGGTAACCAGCGTGTAAGAAAGAGAGAGAGAGATCTGGAATATAAATAGGTAGGTAGTGTGTGCGTGCGTGCGTGCGTGCGTAAGTGCGAGTGTGTGTGCGTGTGTGTGTGCATGTGTGTGTGTGTGTGTGTGTGTGTGTGTGTGTGTGTGTGTGTGTGAAGCACAACGAGTCAAACAAAAACTTCACAATAATTACAGCAGACTCACAGACACAATTCAGCGACACTCTCACAACTCTTGCTCTGTCGCAACCATGCTGCTCACCCCAGAGTTTCTGAAACATGTTCCGCTTTGGTGATTCTGGAACGGAGTCGTCTTGGAGAGGCGTTGAAGTTGGAGTCCAAGGCTGGGGAGAGGTCCGAGAGGCAGGCAGAGTGGTCAATGATGTCAGGGTCTCTGCTATCCTTCCGTAGTTCCTTGATGACGTCATCTGAGTTATTTGTTCCTGGAAGATTTCAGTGGGGAGTACAAAGAAGTGTCTCTGGTGTGTTGTGATGTGGAGCGCCACACTGGTAAGCTTAGGTAAGACCTCCTCAGTGCGGTGTGTTACTGGTGGTTTCTTCTGTACTCTGTTCCTGAAATACTCTGATAGTGATTTCAGTGTGATCTGGTGTGGTGTGCTGTGGCGTGGTGTGCTGTGCTGTGCTGTGTATGGAAAGGCATCTGTCCCATTAATTGCTTTTGCGGTGTGATATAAAGTGGTATAGGCTGACATGCTAACAGCTGGGCTGGGATCTCTCCCATTCTGCGTTCTCAGCTGGGAATGGGCATGACCACTGGCCGCGATAGGCTGGGTTAGCAGCAACAGTGACAGGAACATCAGTCATCTTCTCGGTAATTTTCCCCTAAATTACTGCAATGTTTGAAGACAATAAAGAAACACCTTTTCTGAGTCAGGTTGTGCTTTTTTTGTCATTGTTAATGAGTATTAAGCGAATTACAACTTTTGAAAGTTGGTGAGCAATACGGGCTGAACGTCGGTCGGAGAGCCTACCGTGCCGCGGCGGCTTGGTGCTCCCCGGAGGGGTATCTCGGAAAATTCACCAGAGACGCTGTATGTTGTGTATTAACTATTGCTCTTTTTGTAGAAAAGGGCTAGGGCTACAAGACGGGGTATGAAGACTGTGTACGTCTCTGATTTAAAGAGATATTATGAGTTGGACAAAATAGTCTTTACTTTCAAGTAGCAAGAAACAAAAACCACTTAAATATCAAAATGGAACTCAAAGCAAGAAAAAGCTTATTTCATTTACTAAAAGACACTACAGCCTATGTTTCGGTTCTAATTAGCATACGGTGTTCGCGTATGGCAGAAAAGGGGATCCCCTTTTTGAATATTCATTTGTTTGAGTCGTGATGGCGCCGCCGACAGGCAGTCAAGCGCAGTGCGATTCTTCATCAACATTCAGCGATCTGCAGCGTTATCTCGGTAAGTTGTGCCTTGAAAATGATTTGTCTATGAGTAAGTTATATTCTGACTGCAATATTGTTGGGGGAAAAAAGGAAGACCTTTGTGAATTCCACACTCGACTTCGACGGCGATCCATACAGTGTGACAAACTCAAAGCCATTGAACAGGTCGTATAGTGTTTAATAAAATACCACAAGAGGTATTGGTGTAAGTTTATGTTTTTATATAGCAAGATGATTTTTATGTCATCATGTGCAAAACGAATTAATTATCTTTGTTGCATAATAATGGATATCAACGATGGTATTTAAACTCTTGAAGAAAGGCACTTGTTATTAGTTTTAGGAACATTTTAATCGATCGTCTGAACTAGACTGTGTCGCGAATCTACACTTCACAGTCGTTCATAGTATTTGTTTATGTTACTGATCTAGGATTTAATCAAGATCATAATTGGTTTAAACAGTTTTATTTCCATGAACATACTATAAACATAAACACAAAGCACATTTGCCAGGACATTAAGAGGACTCTTATATACAGCCCTGGCAGTGAGACTTGCAGAATAAACATGTGACTGATGGCGGCCTCGCTAAAATGTATTAACAACACGTTAACATAACAGACAAATTTAAACATGACAAAAGAGGTAACAATAACGGTATAGTATAGTGTTATACTTGTAAACAAAAGAAGAGCCAACATTTAGAATTGGCATTTTGCTTTAAAAATGAAACTATGGAAAATTAAGAAATAAGAGAAAATGGTGACAAAGTATTGCCCGTTTTGGTGTGGCTGCCTAAGGCAGTCTGGCACATGATAGAATGTGTGCAACACTGGTCGTCTGCAGTGTACAGTGATCAAATTAAATGTCAAATGTTATTAAATGGATAAAGACATAATCAGGACATTGATGTAAGCACTGCAGCCCCTCTGACATCCATGACTAGGTTGATATAGATGAAAGCATCGGTAAGTGAAGAGGTGAAATATAAGTATACCTAGGAAACAGTAAACCTTTAGGCTGCTGGTTTAGTTTTCAAAACGCTTTGTGAGAAGAGTAAACCTTTGAACCATTTCAAATATCTTAGCATCTGTTTCTACATTAAGGGAATTGTTTCCATGCAGGAGATTTTGGATAGAAATCTGATTTGGCGGGAGGTTTAAAATAGTGTTTGCTCGGTGTTGGTGAAGTAGGAAGTGTTCGGATGTTTCTTGTGGATATCGACAAGCACAAGAAGGGTTGTTTGTTAGGTGTCGGGTATATAGGTCAAAATTCAAATTGCTCATACCAAGACGCATACGACAATGATTGACTTGTGCTTCCCTATTTCCATTATAGTAATATGGTGGAACTGGATTATTACTAGTAGAAAGGTATCGTTTTAGCTGGCTGAACGACTGGGACTGTTGGATATGCAATGGGAGATTGTTCCACATGATTGTGGTAGATGCAAAAAAAAAGAGTTTTTATAAATATCAGTTTTGTGGCGGAGGACTATTCGTTCTGAGGGCCTTCGTCTAGGGTAGGGGTTGACTGAAGATACGAGCTGTGGCAACAAGTTTGATATGTAAGTGGGACAGCTGCCTTGGAGGATCTTGTAGTATGTTATCAGTTTATGTCTTCGTCGGCGTTCTTTTAAAGTACAGAATCCAGACTCCTTTAACAATTTTTCGTGACTGGTTCCACGGACAGATCCTGTGATGATGCGCAAAGCATCCATGTGTAGATCTTCTCAAATTTTTGATTGGTACTCTGCGCATCCATCCCAGATTATGTCAGCATAGTCAAATATTGGTAGTATGAATGATTTGTACATTGTCTCCAGAGCCTTTCTGTTCAGCTTGTACTTAAATGAACGAAGACAGTTTATCAGTACTCTGGCTTTTGTAGCAATGTTGTTTATGTGTTCACCCCATTTACAATTGTCTTGCAAGATAATCCCAAGGTGTTTGTGCTGTCTAAGTTGCTATAGTATAGAACTACTAAAGGTCAGATTACAGCTATCAGCATTTCCCCGAAACACATTTAGCAGTTCGGTTTTAGACTCATTGAATCTAACTTTCCAAGCTTTTGCCCAGGCTTCAATTTCATCTAAACCTGCCTGCGAGACTAACGTTCTTGTAGTTGTGTTTTCCACTGCCAGAGACATGCTTGTGTCGTCAGCAAAGAGTTTGATATCCGAGTCTATATTCTGGATTATGTCATTTATAAATACTAGAAATAATAGCGGGCCGAGGACAGATCCTTGTGGCACACCTTGGGGAACGCTTTGCAGAGTAGATTTTTCTCCTCTGATTACTACTGACTGGTAACGATCTGAAAGATAGTCACTGAACCAGTTCAACAAATTACCCTTTATTCCAATGGCTTTAAGCTTAAGCAGAAGACCTCGGTGCCATACACGATCAAAAGCTTTAGAAATGTCAAAAAATATAGGACTGGACAGGAATACTTTTGTCGTAATTTGTCACCAGAGCATCATAAATACTGAGCAGTTGGTAGATTGTAGAATCCCCCTGAATAAATCCGGACTGAGCACTTGTTATCAGGTTATTGGAAATCAGGAAGTTGTAGATTCGTCCGTGCACACATCTTTCAAAAAGTTTTCCTACACAACTTAAAAGCGATATTGGCCGATAGTTCGTACACTCATTTTTTTTTTTTTTTTTTTACCTTTTTTGTGAACTGGCGTTACATTAGCAATTTTCCAGGGCTTTGGAAATCTTCCTTCTGTTAAACAACGATTAAAGAATATTGTTAAAGGTGAGGATATAATATCAACTGATGCGATCAATAGTTTGTTATGAATGGAGTCAGGGCCGATGGCTTTTTCTGAGTTGAGATCTTTTATGATTTTTTAACCTCAGGAACAGTCAACAATATACAGTAAGTTGAGACGTGACATTCGGGGTTATGTCGGGCAAGGGACTTCCGTCGTCATCTACTTTACACTGGCTGACAAAGAAATCATTAATTATGTTAGCCTTTTCTAAATTTGAGTAATATGTCGCACCATTCACGGTTATCGGTGGAATGTTATCTGCATCAATACCCTTTTTACTAATGAACTGTCTGACAATTTTCCACCATTCCTTATGACCAAATTTGACTGGGTCGATAACTATATAATTTAGTTCGTTATAATACTCCAGTTTGACTGGGTCGATAACTATATAATTTAGTTCGTTATAATACTCCAGTTTCCTTTTCCTAACTCTGTGTCTGACAATTTTCCACCATTCCTTATGACCAAATTTGACTGGGTCGATAACTATATAATTTAGTTCGTTATAATACTCCAGTTTCCTTTTCCTAACTCTATCAGTGACTTCATTTTGTAGTGCACGAAAGTTTTCCAGTCTGTTTGGAGATTAGAAATGTTTGCCCTTTTATGAAGTTTGTTTCTCTTTTTTATCAACCGTTTTAGTTCATTGTTGAATCAAGGGGCATCCCTTGGGCGAATAGTAACTAATTTAAATGGCATACATTGTTTTGCTAGGGACATAAACTTATCCGTGAAAATGCTGCTTGCTTCATCTATGGAGTTATTAGTCAGTATTTCATTCCAGACTTCATTCCCTAAAAGTTCACAAAATTTTTCTTGGTCTAATTTGTCGTAATTAAATATCATTCTTAGGAATGGGCTTTGCTTGTAAATTAATTATTTAAGTACAGCACATGGGACACTGTGGTCACTACAGAATGGAGGCAAGATTTCGACTGGTTTAATCATGTCAGGGCTCTGAGTAATAACTAAATCTAGGCAAGTTACAGTATCATTTGTTATTCTTGTAGGAGGAGTTATAATTTGCTAAAGCTGATAAGCATTCAGTAGGCTATATTTCTCATATGACTGGGAGGGTGGGGAAGTGCATTATCATTGAAATCTCCAAGTATGATAAATTTCGTTAGGGTTCTATCTACTTTTCCTATGCTCTCTTCTATTAGATTCCAGTAGTCAACATGAGCTTGAGGGTTGCGATAGAATGACCCAACTAGTAAGCTCTCTTGATTAATTTTAGTTTCTACCCATACAGCTTCTAGAAACTCGACTTGTAAGTCTGGGCGTGGTTTACAATAAAGATCCTCTCTGACATATAAGGCAACACCACCATTATCGTTAAACTGTTGGTCTAATCTAACGGGAGGATGAAAATTTTTTAAACATATTAATGCATCAGAGACAGAGGGTGACAGCCATGTTTCGGACACGGTAATCATATCGAACTGGTGAGATTCTGCTTCAAAAAGGTCAATTTTCTTTTTCAGACTACGCGCATTGACGTGTACCACACTGAGTTCTCCATGTCCGTTGGGACCAGGATTAGGATGAATGTCCTCGGATTTCATAGGTAAGGTATTGTTAGTAGTGGAAATTTCACAGTTTGAACTTTCATCAGTGGGGCTGGAATGCTCACTATTTCTATGAAATTTATGTCTTAGTATGAATGTAGCTACATCAATGATTGAGTATGTAGAAAGAATAAATAAGAGAATTGAGAGTGCCACTTGCTGTATATCTTTTGCAAAAGCTAGACATAAAAAGGGAATTGTAGTTGCCTTGTTTAGAAAAAAACAACTTTTGTTGCAGACGGCCAGATATGCCGCTAAACAGACCAATCGTAGCGCTGTACACATTCACGTCGGTACCCATTATGTTATAGAACAGAAAAAAAGAGAAGTAACAAAGCCACGATTGGACAAAAGTGTGCCCACACACTGGGTCTCAAGACAAACCACCGCACAGGGGCAAAAGTTGAAATAAATGTCACCATGTCGAAAACAAGCAATTGTCTATGATGAAATGAATACAAAGTGAATACAAAAGAAGAAAAAAAGGAGTGAAAAAATAGTTGGAAAGTAAACTACAAGTGAAAATGAACGATTTTTCGTTCCTGTCCTTATCCATGGCAGTCTGCCTGGTGTGCCCTCCACCCAGTGAGAAAAAAGTTGATAATTTGGCTGCAAATATGACAAATTATACAATATGTGTCTTGATAACAAAACAAGGCAGACAACATTAAAAAAAAACCCTTTTATAATGATATTCAAGCATGGAAATAGATAGAGATAATGCAGAATTTCAAGTCATCCACCGCTGACGGAAATCAACACAAGTCTAATTGTTCCTTACACGACTCAAGTTCAAACATTGGCATACAAGAGAAACAAGGGGGATGTCTGGATTTCGACCGAATCAGTGTCGACCAAGGTTGATAAAAATGTTGGACAGGCATGCTTACGCATGACCACACTCACACATGCACCATGCACGCACACGACAGTCACACACACACACACACACACAACACACACACACACACACACACACACACTGGCACGCCTACACAGAGAGAGTGGGACACATCTGTGTAGGCCAACACACACAAACACACATCAACTCAACACACACACACACACACACACACAAAAGCATGCACGTGCTCATAAACACACACATGCACGCACGCACGCACATCGCACGCACGCACATATGTTCAAGCACATGTGAGCACACAGGCGCAAGTACACATATAAGATGCACACATACAACAATACTTTTTAGTCCAAAATCACTTCCAGTGAAAATACTTTAAACCAAGGAACGAACGAACACACACACACACACACACACACACACACACACACACACACACACACACAGTGTACAGAGGACACCACCTACTAAGTTCCCTACTGATGAGAGTAATTGTTTGGTCGTGGAGCCGTCGCTGGTGAGCGTCGCCCGTCCAACGACAGTCTCCACGAACCTTGCGATACCGGCGACCTCGACCTCAGCCCAAGGAACCAGTTGTGGAAATGAAATCTAAGGTCGTCTATAGAGCAAGGCATGAAGGGCCACGTGACTTGAGACTTAACTTATACAATTACAATACATGTCCATGGACACACACACACACACACACACACACACACACACACACACTGGCTCTTAATAACGTCAATGTTTACATTCAAACATAGCCGAATTTTGAAAAATGACATTTTCTTTCTTGTTTAGTTTGTAAAACAGCCAATAAAAGTACAATTTGCTCAAGTCGTAATCAAGATGGCAGTTTCAATCCATTCCATTCAGAATAATAATGCATGAACATCATCACGATGAGAAAACTACCTTTTGTTTCACTCAGTCTTCATGCACACACATGCACGCGCGCACGCACGCGCGCGCGCACGCACACACACACACCACACACACACACACACACACACACACACACACACACACAGTTCATCTGTCACTGATAACTTCCCACACGAGCAGTTGAAAATCAGCTTGTTGAAAACACGTTGGCAAAAGGTTTTTCTCGCAGCACAGGCATAGGCACATGAAACGTTTGTTCATTCATTAAAGTCCTTTTTTGCGATCAGAAGTAAATTGTTGATATGATATGATATTTTCACGTTGGACAAGTCGAGACAAAAGGAGTAAGGTGTGTCAAATTTGAATACTTAATTAACAATTAACAATTCTTAGTTCAATACTTGATTTTCAATTCAATATTTAATTATCAATTACTGGTTTCTAAGTTCACACTATATAGGTTAATAAATTGGTTAATAAATTCACATGATGACATGTTCACACGACAAGCTCATAATATAACAAATTCTCATAGTAGGAGCACTAATTTCTTTATGCTTTTATATTATCTTTATATATATTATCTTTAGGCTTAATATAGCCTCTCTCTCTCTCTCTCTCTCTCTCTCTCTCTCTCTCTCTCTCTCTCTCCCACCTGTCAAGCACCCTCTAACTCTCACTCATACACATATGCATCCATCTGCACTTTTTGACATCTACACCTGCACTGTTCAGTATCTACGCATGCACTGTTCGACACTGAGAATCGAATTGAAAAGTATTTGTAACTGAATTGAAGATTATAGGTAGTAGCAATTATATGTCTAAGTCGCTTTAAGTTGCTTTTTTCCCCTTCCTTGTTTCTTTCTTTTCGAATCTAAAGCCAACATCCTTAAGAAGTCAAGGGCTTAACACAAAAATACAAGAATCAAAATGTTGGAATTAAATCAGGGTATTCAGCTGACGCTCACTGACAACTTTGGTGACTTTGTCTTTGAGCTTGACAAACACATCCCATCAAACACCCAGGTGTCCTGCAACACCTTGTCCTTCTTCAGCTTCCTGGCCTGGGCTGCCAGCTTGGCTCTGGTGCGGGTCAGGTCGTCGTTGATGAACACCCGATCTGCTGGTGGAGGCAGTGGAACTGCTGCAGCGGCAGCAGCTGTGGCAGGGGCCGAAGGTCGGGCGTAGCCAGCTGCGGTGAATCCCAGACTTGTCGCAGGTCTGTTCTTCAGACCCTTCCGGGCCTTCATCAGCATGGTCTTGTGCTTATAAGAAACCAACCTGACTTGATCATAATTAAAGTGTGCACTTTTTTTTAGTACATTACAGTTTGTTTTTCTCTTGTGTCACAATGGGGCAATGAGGAGTTTCTTATGTGACTATTTGTAAATAATAATACATCATCCACCCACCCACCCCTTCCATCCCGCCCTCCTGCTTTAGAATGCAACCTTCTCCGATTAAACAATGTTCATGTATTTTTCAATGTATGAATAAATTGTTAAACAGTGTTAACACACACACACGCATGCACACATACACTCACACAAACTTCTACAGTAGACGCATGAAGACAGCCGTTCCCAAACCTCCAACTGTTGGTGAGCGTAACTGTCGCAATCTGAGGAACCTTCTGATGCCCAGCAAACCACCAGCAGTGCAACATCAAGCGTCTGCTACAGATTCATTGGTACCAGGCTGCTTCAAATGCACAGCGAAACGATGTGTTCTGTGCAAGGAACACCTGGAGGAAACGACCTCCTTCAAGAGTGTTCGCACGGATCACCAGTTCCAAATAAGTGACTCGGCTACGTGTAAAAGTACCAACCTAGTGTACCTGATCAACTGTGGACATTGCCAGGATGTACAGTATGTTGGTGAGAAGGGAAACACCCTACAAACACCAGCCCTGATGTGGCCCTTTGCGGTCGGCTGGGCTATAAGCAACATTATCTTATCTTATCCCTACAAACACGCTTCAGTGGTCATCGCTCTGACATCATCAGAAAGCAAGATACACTCGTGGCACGCCATTTCTGTGGACCTGGACACCGGCTGTCAGATTTGAAATGTTGTGTGATTGAACTCATAAAGACCACAGATGCACAGAAAAGAAAAGATAGAGAGAGGATTTGGAGACACAAGTTGAAGACCAACTACCCGTTTGGTCTCAATGTGTGGGATTAGTTGGTTTCACGTGAACAATCTGCCCTGGGAACTTTGCCCTTCACTGAATCAAGACTTCACCCAAGCATCACTATTTATCATACAGTAATTAGGGTGGGTGGGGTGGGGGTAGGGGGATTAATGACGTAAAAAAACACACATTACGTCAACTAGTTTTGACGCCGACTTCCATTGTCAGCTGAGGAAGGTTTGCAAAAACCGAAAGCACTTCTGTAAAATGTTTTGGGTGTTTTTTTTTGTTTTTTTTTTTATTTGAAACTTCCACAGTTAATTGTTTTCTTTAGTAATTAGCATATTACAGCTGCAATGTGATAATTGAAAGCATGCATCCGATGTAGAATATCATATGATTTAACTATCGACCGGAACTGTAGTGAATTAAACAAGCCAAGCACATGTGATGCACATACACTGTGACAAGCTGTGTGTGTCTCTCTCTCTCACTCAATCACACGGGCGCGCACACGCACGCACGCACGCACGCGCGCGCGCGCACACACACACACACACACACTGCCTTAAACAATTTCACAGGTATGTACAAACTCGCACATGAAAACTGCATAAACAGAGGACATGGGCCACTGATAGGGTGAGCATTTGAAAAAATGTTTTCTGTAAATCCGCTCAATGATACTGACGGTGACACGCAAACACACTTACGTTAATTCACATTGGAAAAAAATGGATCAACTCTGGTGAAAGTAGTTATGATTATCACTCTTTTATGATGTTTTGTTCGTTTGTTTGTTTGTTTTTTACAAGATGTTAAGTTTTTGTCTGTCATTTGTTTCTCCACCAGAGCATGATCTGGGGTGGTATGGTGCAGTGTGATACGATTTTGTTTGGTATGGGGAGATGAAGCCTGATAAGTTATTGTGCTGATTGCTGCGATGCCTCTGTCTGTGTGTATAGTGTTGTGTCTTTCTTTTCTCTTTCAGTACAATGACTTACGTATTGGGTCCCCCCCCTCCCCAGACACAAAGACTAAAAAAAAAAAAAAAAAAGAAACAAAGGAACTGAAACAAAAAAGAATGAAAGAATAGGGAGAAGACAAACATCAGCCAGCCTTTACCTGTCGGAACTTGATCCACGTCCACGTCCGATCCACGGCCGAAGCGTACGCTTGGAGAACGACGTCCGTCATCCACCCGGGTCTCTGGGGGTACCGGGTCTTGTTTCTCGCTGTGGGTGGCTGATTCCACTATGTCACGGCATCGCCACCGGCCTCGGTGCTGCTCGCTGACCAAGAGGTGGTCTGGTCCTTCGGGATGTCCGAAGGTCGTCTGCATCTTTGCTGTCGATTTTTTTAAATATCGCGACAAGAACAATGTGCATTCACTGAATAGTGGTAATTCAACACAAAACATCACAGTGTCACATCATCATAGAGTAAAAAATTTGCCATCCATTGTAAAGCTACTCCTTTTAACACACTACAATTCTGGGAGTAACCATCAAAGAAAACACTCAGTTGAATGGAAAAAACACGCTATACTTTATTGGCTCTTGATTGCTGTAGTTAGACATGCAGGTCAAGTTCAAAGATAGATGAGAGAGTAAAATGAATTAGTTAAAGGGCGATCTTGGAGTTTGAGAGTCCTCAAAAACACAAACTCTACAAAACTCCATTTTGAAAGATGGATTCTTTCTGTCAAGTGTCAGGGCCAAATCAGATTTGATATTAAGTAACCGTTTGCGTGCTTGCGTGCGTGAGTGTGTGTGTTTGTGTGTGTGTGTTTATGTGTGTGTGTGCGCGCGCGCGCGCGCGCGTGCGTGCGTACGTGTGTGTGTGTGTGTGTGTGTGTGTGTGTGTTGTGTGTGGTATTTGTAGAACAGTCAGTCTGTATTCTGATTACGTTCACTTTGATTTCTATCGGTGACAGAACGAGTGCAAATGCGGGTGTCGAATGCGGAAGGGGGGGGGGGGGGGAGGGTATAAAAATCCCAGGTATGCCGATGACAGCTTTGCACAGATGCAGTAGTAGACAGTCGACCCAGCAGTCAGATATTTTTCATTTGAATTCCACTTCCACCCTACCCCAATACTAATCTTCTATTTGCTGTCTGCTTAATGACGAATTTTTTCTGTTCTGGAGGTACTGATGTCATTTTAGACAATTCTCCTCTCCCCATTGTCTTGGGCCAGTTATTCCTGTTTGCCACATCACATTGATAACTGAACCTCGGTGTAGCCTAACAAATGTATAACATCATCTGAGATGGTTTGCCAGGTTTGGTCAGGGTTAGCCGGTCTGACGTAGACTTCGGTAGTTCGAGTACATAAAACTAGTATGCCTACTACATAAGACTGCTGTGTATTCGAGATTTCTCCGTTTGAACGGAGAGCAAGGACGGCGTTTTGTTCGTTTTCATGTGTGCGCATTTTGACAGGCTATCCAGACAGCAGCTGGCTCTGCAGAAACAAGGACTCGGTGTAAACGCGCTACATCTCTTGCCTTCAAATTCAGTTAAGTATGCTACTGAATCTACACCTGGAACATGTTCTCATGATCATGATAGGCCTAGTGCGGTTCTGAATCAGCGACAACTACAACCAGTTAGAACAGTATGGGAACTTATTTTTCTTTCTCCAAGGAAAGCGATTACCTGGACCCAGCTGGACAACACTACCGTCCACACCTCAATTATTAATAGTAGTAGTAGTAGTAGTAATAGGGACAGGCTATTTGCCTAGGCCTCACGGCCTATATACGTCCCCTCTTTGACTTCATAATGTGTTGTGCGCATTTTATCTCATATTTAGCCTCAAATGGGCCTCAGTCGTCATAATCCACAAATAATTCTTTAAATTTGAGTATTTCATCCAAAAAATTCTTGAAATAGTTAAAGGTTAATACATTTAAGTCCGTGATGACCAGTACAAGGTTTAAGTTATACGTACCCAAATTGTGGTCAGGAAGATGACGACCGTGCACCACTTTTTTCTTGCTGAAATTCACAGGCTGTCAGCTCTATGACGATTATTTCCCCATAGACGACACCAGTGAGACGTCAGAGTGATAAGACGTCATCAGCAAGGCGTTCATGAGATAGGTCAACAGAGACGTGATAGGCCCACACAGGAACTGATCCTTTTTCCTCACAGTAGGCCTAAGGTTGCAAACAACAGACAGGTGCCAAACAACGAAACGAAGCTCTGATGGTTTCAACAGTTGGTGGATACTCCTGTCGTCATTGTTTGTTAAAGTCTTTCGCAAAATTGAGGAAAAGCTTGATCAGTTTCAGGTTGGTAATCAATAATTGATCAATGAATGACCTGTACTATGGCAACTTAAGGGAAAGAAGATAAACAACGCATAGCCAAAGCAACAATGTGACAAAATAATAATTATGGAGTTTTGGGGCCCCTGTTGTTATAATTGACAATGTCTCGCCGGAATGACAATTTGCATCGATGTTGCGGTTCAAAATGTTACTCTTCTACTACGGAATGTCTCCGTGGTATATTCTGTTCTACCTTTGCTGTACAATATGTTATTCTGTTCCAGAATGTTTTCCTGGCAATAGTCTATTCTGACGATGCGTCACAAATGTCATTCTGCTGTAAAAGGTCTCCACGAAGATCATTCTGTTCCAACGTTGAGGTACGAAATGTTACTGTACTACAGAATGTCTCCCCGGGCGATATTCTGTTATGAAATTGCTACAAAAAATATGACCCGGTTGTACCAGTGTGACCTTCCGTATTCACTCTACGCCCAAAATCACTTTCTGGTGAATGAGAACTTTGTAAACCTGCTCAGACTCGCTCCCCGCGGATTAAAACCAGACCGACCTCCCCCTTTGTTACAAAATCACTCCCTGTCCTTCAAATTCTCAGTGTCCCAAACTACAAAATATGTCAATTAAAGCACATCTACCTGAATTCTGGGGAGAGTGATTCTGGACTTGATTCGGAACTTCCCCTTGTTCCAAAACCACATCCCGGTAAGTGACTGGGGACAAGGTCTAGAAATACCGCATAGAGTGATCTAGGCACATGTCCATTTCCGCATCTCTCTCACGCAAAGGCGGGTAAGTTTGGGTCATGTGCCTATATTCACTCCATGAGGTGTTTGTGGACCATGCCCATAATCACTCACCGCTGTGTGTGTGTGTGTGTGTGTGTGTGTGTGCGTGTGTGTGTGTGTGTGTGTGTGTGTGTGTGTGTGTGTGTGTGGTCCATTTTATTCTTTAATGCTTCATCTTCCGTGACATTTTAGTGGCACTACTCCCATGCCGCTCATTACAGCCCTCCGTTCACAGTCACACCCCTGTTTGTCCTGCTGCCGCCCCGGCACCACCAATCAACAGGAGAAGTCGAGACCAAGTTTTCGTGAGGCAACCCACCAGAGGAGATGATGCACTGATGCAGTCAATTTAGTGGTATCTGTTCTGATCCAGCGTAGGCAGGACATCGCCAGAAAACCTGGTGATGACAGTAATCGCTTGTCGCAAAGCTTCGCAAATCATGCGCATCTCCCTCTGTAGGGCACCACTACCCCCCAACGACATGAATAGCGACACGAACTCGCCAAAGGCAACGACGAGGGGAAGAAACCGAAACTGAGTTCACTACAAAAGCAAGGCATGGAGGGTCACAGAAATTCAGAATTTTTTCTTTGTTGCTGATTGATTAGGTTGAGGATGATAAAAATGATGCTACGGACTTTCGTTCTAGTCAGACATTGTGTGAGAGGGCTGCACTCGACACCTACTTTCACAATATATCCTAAAGTCAGCTAGGCCCGAGATAAACAACCCCCCAGTGGTAGTCTGGAGATAAGAGCAACTCTTATGAAGCGGATGAAACTCGACCGTGTGAGTCCAGTCTTCCCAACTGACCCCAAGCTCAGCTCTGGGAAGGAGATGGTTCGGGCCGAGAAATCCCACAAGCAAATGGCCGTAATGGGAATCGAACAGACGACCCCTTGCCACCAATACGTGACGCTAATTATGGTGCCTCGGCGGCTACTGCCAATGACGTTGCCAGTTTTGACAGTGGCAGTGATTTCTTGTGATGGTGGTGGTGTGGTGGTGTCAGAGGGTGAGGTTATTTTTTGACGTACCTGACTGTGCTTACATTCTACTGTTGAAAGAAAGACGACCATGTCAACTGACGCAAGCAATAGCGATAGCGACGACGCCGGCGACAACGACTACGACGACGACGACGACGACGACGACGATGATCTTACTGTAAGACAGTACATTATGCGCATGTTGGGAGGTCTGTGCCCTTCCTATTTGCTAGTCCAAGTGGTCTGAGAATACGCCTACATGAGCCTATGCTTTTCTTGCAATACATTGTTTTTTGTTTGTTTGTTTTTCTTGCTTCCTTGCGACTTTTTTTCCCATTACATTCTGAATTGATATCCGCTGATCACTCTCATCAAAGATTACTTATCTTACTTACTCCAACTTGTAAATCGAGATGACATAATTCAAGTGAACAGTCAGAGCCGACTCAAGACTGTACATTCACAAATGGCGATAGTTTGTTTCGCTGTTATTATTATTATTATTATTATGAATACTTATATAGCGCCTATCCTCGGCTAGAGACCAAGCTCTAAGCGCTTTACAATCCACACCCGTTTACACAACGGGCTGCCTACCTGGGTAGTGCCGACTGAAGAGTTGCCAGCTGGCGCTTCATTCAGTCGTTTCCCGTGTCATCAAGTCAAAATCGTTCAATATTGTTCATTCTGTTTCCTTACTTTCTTCATGCTTTCCATTTCTACAGACATAAAAATGTGACCTACCGGTAGACAATGTTCTCAGGGGTGACAATCTGCACCGGGGAGACAGTTTACACCGCAACATCGGTGAAAGTGTCACCGGGTGACACTTTGTACTGGGGTGACATTTTGTACCGTTACAGACTCTCTTTTCGACAGTCGCTCGCCTCCACTTATTTCTCACTGTCATGTTTTCTCTCCGTCAAAGTGATTTTAATTATCGTGTTTCTTAAATGTAGACAAATGTGACCATATCCATACTCCATGCCGTTTTAATGAGAACATTCGTTGGTATTTTGACAAATAAAAGTTTATTTTTTACGATGCATAGAAGACAGGGGATCGAGATTTCAATAACTGATCAATAATCACAGGTTAGCACATTCAAACCAATTTGGCTCTTTGTGTTGGCAGAAAATTCGCTTTAAAGAGAATTTAAGCCTATCTAGTATGTTGTTCAACCGGGAAGAGCTCAAAATTTCAGTACTGCGTGTCACGCTGCATGCAGGTTACTTTCCTTATGTGAGACTGAAATGATTTATGTTGTGTACTCTGTATCCGTCTACGCAGATCTTACGCTGAGGGCTCAAGGATTCGATTTGCATTTGTTAAGTCTGAAGTCTCGCGGCCCCAAATTTCAGTATCTTTCTGTTCCATTTGTATGTTTCCATCAGTTATTATATTCATGATAATCTAACGGTTGGTTTTAGTATTATGTACATGTCAAGTAAACACACAAGCAGCATAAGTTTCCGCTAATTCAGCCTTTATGATAGTATTTGACGAAAAGAAGACCCTAATCTCTAGGACTGCCAGCTACTTATGTGATAGGGAGGGGGTGACGAAAGAATTGGTGTTCGATGTCTACTAAGCACACGGCAATGCGCGGATGGGGGTGTTTATTGAATATTCCATTTCAATGAACATTCAGAACCGAAAAGAAAAGGGGCTGGGGGTGTCGTTTCTTTCCCAAGACAGGTGTATCTTCTGTTCCAAGATAACCGTCGCTTCTAAGATGACTCGCTTCTGTTCCAAGATGATTGTCAGTTCTGTCTCAAAAGGACTTTTTTTTTTTTTTTTTTTTTCACAAGAAAGCATCATTTCTGTTCCAAAACTTGCGTCACTTTTGTCACTTCACCCCATGATGACGCATGTTTCAAGACGTGTTACTTTTGTTCCATCTTCCCATGCTCACGTCTATTCCAAGACTTGTGTTACTTTTGTCATTTATTCCCATGATTTGTCACTTTTGTCCGTTCTTCCCATAATAACGCCTGTTTCAAGATTTGTGTTAGTTTTGTCCTTTCTTTTGAGTCACATTTGTCATTTCTCCCACGATGATGTCTATTCCAAGACGTGTGTCCTTTTTGACCTTGTCCCAAGACAACTGTCTCTTCTTCTCTGTACCTGGTGTCGTTTCTGTTACAGGATTACTACCATTTCTGTTCCAAAACCACCATTATTTCTGTTCGAAGACCATTTCTGTTCTATGACTTGTGTCCTTTCTTCCCATGACAAACGTTGCTGAAGTCCCAGGAGTAGTATTGTTTCTCTTCCAAGAAATTTGTTTCTGATCCAGGACGAGTGTCGTGTCCCACGTGTCTTAAGGTAAGTGCTACCTCTGTCCCAAGACAAGTGTCGAGTCTCACATGTCCTAAGGTGAGTGCTGCTTCAATTCCAAGACAGGTGTCTGTCTTCTCAGTTCCATGGTGAGTGCTGCTTCTATTCCAAGACGAGTGTCGTGTCTCATCTGTCCAAAGGCGAGTGCTGCTTCTATTCCAGAACGAATGCCGTTTTACATCTGTCCTAAAGTGAATGCTGCTTCTTTTCCAAGACGAGTGGCGTGTCTTGTCTTTTTAATGTGAGTGCTGCTTCTATTCCAGGACAAGTGTCGTGTCTCATGCGTCTTTAGGTAAGTGCTACTCCTACTCTAAGACGAACGTCGTGTCTCACGTGTCCTTAGGCGAGTGCTGCTTTAATCCCAAGACGAGCATCGTGTCTCACGTGTCCTAAGGTGAGCTCACGAGTGCTGCTTTAACCCCAAGACGAGCGTCGTGTCTCACGTATCCTTAGGCGAGTGGTGCTTTAATCCCAAGACGAGCGTCATATCTAGACTGCCCTGAGGTGAATGCTGCTTCTTTTCCAAGACAAGTGTCTGTCTCCTTTACAGAAAGTGTACCGGCTGTGGCCCAGTCCATCACTGTAGGAGGATCGAACGAGCTATGCCTTAGCAGATGAGGATCGCCGCAGACTTGTGTGGTTTGCCGACGGCCTTAGAAGTCGATCAGGAAGCCCCCTTGAACCCCACCATCACCACGTTACGCTGCCAGGCGGTTTGATTGCATTATCTCCCCTGGAGACTCGATCCGACTGTTGTGGCATTCACCCTGTTCCTCCATAGTCAGCCTGCACAAAGCAGTCCAACCAGTGGCCGGATGTGTATCTTTGGAACTACCTTGATCTGGAGGGAGGGCAGCTGCAGGACCAACCAAGTGTCAGAAAGAACCGAGGTAATGATTTTTTGCTTAACTCACTTATTTTTTGTTGATCTATTTTGCTCTCTCACCATCCGTACCACTTAGTGGCAGTATCTCCACATCGCTTATTCAGGCTTCCTTGTAGACAGCCATACTCAGTTTCATTTTGTGACGGTGCTCATACCGCAGATTACCTGCAGCTACAATCTATTTCAGATCTGCCCGAGGTCACCCACAAGAGCAGACACTGTCATACTGGTGCGTCATTTTGATGGCGTCCAGAGATACCTGTTCTGATCCGACAGGCAGCATACACAGGACACCACCTACTAAGCCCCCTATTGACAACAGTACCGTAGTTGCTTAGTCGCGGAGTCGATATATGTACATAAAATCTATGCCAGTACATTTCCAGTGGCAGAGATGAAAGAATTTTCTACCTTTCATTCTTTCTCTTTCTTTTTTTCCATCATAGACACACTTTCTCTCGAACTGTTCTCTCAGAAGAGTATCTGTTTGGAATACGCAGAAAGTGAACGAAACAAAAGACGGATATGAGATTACCAAACCCTGTTATGATTCAACTACGCACTCCGTTGCAAAACCGTTAAGAATACGGTACCAAAAAAAAATCATCATCATCATCATCTTTTATCAACACCACCAAAACCAACGACGGTAGCGACAGGTGTTTCCAGTCATTCGGATTGATCTTTTCAAGAAAACAAAATTGGTTACCAAGGTTGAAAGTCATAACGGTAACTACAGTATTGATTTGGACAACGTGATGACAGAGGTAATGACAGTGAAATTAATAATCATGTTGAAAGTCATAACGGTAACTACAGTATTGATTTGGACAACGTGATGATAGAGGTAATGACAGTGAAATTAATAATCATGTTGAAAGTCATAATGGTAACTACAGTATTGATTTGGACAACGTGATGATAGAGGTAATGACAGTGAAATTAATAATGATGATGGTGCTAAATATTGAGCATTATTGCTTCAAGCTAATGCTTAATTAATGTTAAGTGAGTGTCCTAGCAGCATGGCGTTGATGCTTTTGCAGTGTGATGGTTTTACTATTTCCAGAGCTGTTCAAAGAAGCAGTGAGAGAGAGAGAGAGGTTCGACAACTGTCAGCCATAGCTACACATCACAAATGTCAGACAGTCGTGAAGACATCACTGCAGCGATAGCAACAACATGGCTGTCAGAACACACGCCGTTCCTGCAGACAGCGACTTCAGCCAGCATCTTTCCTCCCATACTCTCCACTCATCATCGTCTCACCACTGACCAGGACAGCCACGGCAGTGGCCAGTCCTCCAGTCCAAAGACGCTGGCTCCGTTTTACATAGTTCCCCAATTCCCATCATTGCCAGATAAGTCCAGTAGTTGCAGCATTCTCCGGCAGTTCGGTGGAGCCCCATATCCGCTGCGGGAACCGGTTTTCAAAGACAGGTGGCTTTTTAGCACGCACGACCATAAGCTTCACAATGTTGGCGCCTCGTCTAAAGGGGATGCGTCTTCTAACCGTCTAGCCAGTTTACGCGACAGCCAGTCTCTCTCGCAGGGGTCACAACCGTGCCAAATGTCAGACTCTGTTTCATTCAAGATGGCGGCGACAGGAACTGCTCTTGTCTTGTCGGGCGGGAGTAAGGACACGCCGGAAGTGGCAGCTACATGCGGGCGTGACGTGAATGAGACTAATAGTGGAAGAACAGATTTAGTGTGGCGACTGAACATTCGGCGTGCGAACGCTCGACTGAGAAAGTATCAAGCGAAAGGTAGAGAAAAGATGATTGATTTCGATATTTTTCTTCAATCTCTCTCTCTCTCTCTCTCTCTCTCTCTCTCTCTCTCTCTCTCTCTCTCTCAAAGAGAGAGAGAGAGAGAGAGAGGCCCCGGCGTGCGGATATGCGTTCATGTGTATGTGTGTGTGAGTGCGTACGTGCATACATGTATGCGTGCGCATGCCTCTGTGTGCGTGTGTGTGTGTGTGGTGTGTGTGTGTGTGTGTGTGTGTGTGTGTGTGACTATGTGTTAGGGTGTATGTATATGTATGTGTGCGTTGGTGCGTATATGCATGCGTGCGCATGCCAGTGTGTACGTGCGTGCGTGCGTGTGTGTGTGTGTGTGTTGTGTGTGTTAGGGTGTGTATGTATGTATGTGTATGCGTGTGTGTATGTATGCGTGTGTGTGTTTAATCCAGTGTACTGGCGCGCGTGCATGTGCATGCGTGGGTGCTTGTGTGCGTGGGTTCCTGCTTGCTTGTGTGTCAGCATGCATATGTGCGCTCATAAGTGTGTGTGTATGCGTGCGTGGCTGCGCGCGCGCGCATGTATGTGTGTTTGTGCGTATGTGTGTGCATGCGTGCGTGCTTGCGTGTGTGTGTGTGTGTGTGTGCGTGTGCGTGTGTGTGTGTGTGTGTGGTCTCACCCAACAGCCGACAAGCTCCGTCACCGCGCAGAAAGCAGACACGAGATGCTGGGAGCCCTCAATGTCCGCCACAACTTCCTCCTGTCCGACGTGGTCAGCGCCATACAGATGGTGCAGGAGTCCCGCCAACGCCTGGACCAGCAGCGGCTGGACAACAAGGCCCTGATGAAGCACATCGACCACCTCACCACCCCGGACGTCAGCAGGGACCACGGCAGCAGCAGCAGCAGCAGCAGCAGCAGCAACAGCGTGACAGACACTCACCATGGTGGAGGGCACACCGATCATTCTTGGAGCGACAGTGGCTGTAACAATCGTGCAGGAGGCTCTATGGATAATCCATGGAACAACAGCTGCGATCTTGGAGGGCACATAGATCATCCGTGTCGCGACACGAACACTAGCTATGATCTAGAAGGGCGTGCAGATCGTTCTTGTAGCGACAGGAACAATAGTCATGATTTCGGTGAGCAGTTAGATCACTCCTGTTACGACAGAAACAGTGGTCATGGTCGTGGGGAGCGTGCAGATCATTTTTGCAGCGACAGGAAGAACAGTGATGAGATTGGAGAGTATTCAGAGGATTCCTGCCGATATATTAAGCCAAACACACATAATCCATGTAGCGACAGGAACAATGATCAGGGCCATGGAGAGCACACGCATACTTCCTGTAGCGACAGGAACAGGAACACAGATACTTCATTGAATGTTGGGAACACTCGTTACCATACTGGAGAACAAACATATAATTCATGTAGCATCAGAAATAGTGGCAAAAGTTTTGATCTTTGTGAACATACAGATAACTCCGGCAACGATAGGAACAATCAATATCATACTGTAAAACAAACAGATAATTCATGTAGCGACAGAAGCAGTAGTCATTATTTTGGTGTTTGTACATATAATTGTAGTAGCGACAGAGAATATAATGATTCTTTCGGACGAGAAACAGATCATTTATGCTGCGACAGAAACCATTGTGGTTATCATGGAGGGCGTACAGAAAATTCCTGTGATGACAGGCAATATAATTATCATCCTGAAGCACACACAACTAATTCATGCCATGGGGGGAACCATCACTATCCCTTGCCAGGCGATACAGATAATCCAAGTTGTGACAGGAATGATAATATCACTCTGAAGCACACAGCTCTAACCCAACTAGCCATAGGAACGATAGTTAGTACAATGAAGAGGGCAGGATAGGAGTGAAAGGTAGGAGAATACAATGAACCCATGTTGCGACAAGATTTATAGTCATGACCACGGAAGGCACACAGATCATTTCTACGGCGACAGGAACAATGATTATCACCTTGAAAGGTACATAGATAATCGTGGCATAAAAATGAACGATAGCTATAGTATTAGAAGGCGCAAATTTGTGGCGACCGACCATCGGCTGGGCTATGAGAAATACCAACAGAAATAGTTCACTAGTTCTATACATTGCAATCTCATTATCATTCACATAGTTACAATAAATAACTAAAACCTTCGTATGTGAACGCAGTATTGGACAATTTTAGCATCAGAAAGCATACATGGTGAACACAGTAAATCAAAACAATTTCTGTTAAAGAAAACCCTTATTCTACACATAAGATCGCACTGAAGTTTCACGTCAAAATTGTTATTACAACTGCTTTGACCCCATTTAACTGGACTATCGAATAATGTGCAAACGCACACAGAAAGATAGTGGTGTGCATTTTGCTGCTTGTATGCTGCTCTTTGTATTTCCCGCCAATGTTATTAATCTGACAAAGTGTCCTGCAAAACATCAGAGTTCTGCTGTTATAGTCACCGGTAAGCAAAAAAAGTTGGCTTTCCCATTATACCCCGTGCGAATGTGTTTGGTCAACAATCAGCCTTATAACTTCAAAAGCCGTCATCCATATGGCGTCAGAACAGATCTAAAATCAAACATTTTCCAGTAACAATTATCAAGCAAGACTTTAGATAATAATTATAATCTTTATGCATACTTCAGCCATCGCAATAACAATTACACAGTTTCACGAAATAAATAATAAAGCAGACTATGGTGCTGTTAATATCTCTTACTCATCTGCCATAGGAACGTGAAAGTGATGTTGAAAAAGTGGCACAGCAGTTAAACTAACACTAGTAGACTCCCCTCCGCCCCCCTCTCTCCGATTTCCAGCACCTGCCTCAAATATTAGTACTGTTGGTTATCCATTTTCACAGCATATGAACTTGCAATGCGGACATCCATTGTGCCTGGTAGAATGCTAAGAAACTGTAATATCTGCCATGATTTCAGGAAAAAACCTTTGTGGCCTGAACACTGACTACATTTAACTTTGAGCTGTTGTAATATAATACAAATATACACTTCATTGATCATGATTTGAATGAGATGACTTTTGTAGTTTTTTCTCTTTTCCAGAATCTACGGACGTCAAAGACGACCCATTCTACTTGTATTAATAGCAGCACCAAAAAATACACACGTATAATTTCATTCACACACACACACACACACACACACACACACACACACACACCACCACCACCACCACCACCACCACCACCACCACCACCACCACCACCACCACAGCACAGCACAACACAACACACACACAAAACCGCGCGCACGCATCATCACACACACACACACACACACACACACACACACACACACACACACACACACACACACACACACACCACGCACAGAAGTAAGTTGGGGGGGGGGGGGGTGCTTTTACAGATATAGATAAACATACTATTGCCATAGAGCATTATTGAAAGCTTTTCTTTTAAAAAAGAGTTATTATCACCTGACTACTCCACATGTTCGTTGGTATGGCCCAACTGATACGGCTTGCGAGTAGAACGATTATTCTCAGTTAGGCAGCACTTGCTGGTATGACTGTCACGAGTAGAACGATTATTCTCTGTTAGGCAGCACTTGCTGGTATGACTGTCACGAGTAGAACGATTATTCTCTGTTAGGCAGCACTTGCTGGTATGTATGTACACAATGACTGTCACGAGTGAACGATTATTCTCTGTTAGGCAGCACTTGCTGGTATGTATGTACACAATGACTGTCACGAGTGAACGATTATTCTGTTAGGCAGCACTTGCTGGTATGAGTGTCACGAGTAGAACGATTATTCTCTGTTAGGCAGCACTTGCTGGTATGTATGTACACAATGACTGTCACGAGTGAACGATTATTCTCTGTTAGGCAGCTCTTGCTGGCATGAATGTTCATACCGACAGTAACCAGTAGAACGATCTTTGTTAGACAGCATTTGCTGTATATATGTACGCGATGACAGTCACGAGTAGAACGATAATTCTATATCATAGAATAAATCTGCGGCATCCTTTAAGCTTACAGAATATTTATGTTTGTGTGGATGGGGGTGGTGTGGCGTGTGCGCGCGGACGCGCGCGTGTGTGTATGTATAGCATGAACAAGTAAAAAATGCATGACACATTTCTTCAGTGGAGACCGAAAGATGACAGTCAGGTGCCTGTGCTCCAACAATGTTTGACCCTACTAAAAGTAAGCTGCGTCTCGCATACACACACACACACACACACACACACACACACACACAGAAAGGCGCTGACGGGATGCACTGACAACACCAGTCAGACTGGACGCTGACCAGCTGAAAAGGTCACTCGATACGGATCATTGAGCAAAGAGAATCAACTGACCCGCGGTCAGTATGTTTGTACACTCCTCCGGATTGCCCTCATCCCTGAGGGTGGCGGTTTTCGAGAGTATCCACAGCTGCAGTGGACTTGCATGATGAAATCCAACTTTGCAAATGTCGTCTGTGTTTTCTACACTCTTTTCTTTCCACTTTTTTTTCTTTTGGGAGCTGAAATGGGATTCCAATCCAAGCGTGAAGACTTTCTTATCTGTTTGGACCCCCTTTCCACTCTGGAGACAGCTGCGGGCCGCAACGGCAGTCGCCTAGAGTTTCTGGAACGTTGAACTTTTTCTCTTGGCTGAAAACAAATGACAATAACAGTGTTTTGCCCAGGTTCCTGGTCTTGTATCTGAGGCAATGAAATAGCTGACCGCCTTGCTAAAAGCTCCACCACAGAAAGTTAATTCACCGTTTCTTGACATGGACCTGAAACCCCCAGTACAAGGGACCAAGCTCTAGCATGAGTACTGGAACACGCAAAGAGACACAAGATTGTTCAATGTCAGCCCCGAACTTAAACAGTTCCACCAGCCTGTTCTTGGAAACCACGGCGAAGAGACGGTATTACGCAGGTTTGACACGTCTCATATATTCCACACTGCCTCATACCTTCCACAGTCACTCACTCCTTTTGAATGATGAAAATTCTCCGTGGAGCGTACCATGGAGTATGAATACCGACACAGACTGCAGCTTTACCTGTACCAAACCAACATACAGCACTTATTTTCTTCCCTGTATGAAACAGACAATCAAATTTTCGACAAAGATTACTCTAGACATCACACATTACGGGGGGAAAAACCTGAAAGTAAACAAGAAAGTCTTAAAGCGAGAGTGGAATTACTGAGTTTTAAAGCGAGAGTGGAATTACTGAGTTTTAAAGCGAGAGTGGAATTACTGAGCCTCTAAATGAAGGACTAGAGGAAAAGGCAAATTACCGGACAGACACCACGCGTTTTGACCTTTTGGGTCATCTTCAGGCAGGACAAACAAAATTCAAAACAATGGAAACAAAACACGACAAAAAAGCAGAAGAGCACACAAAACAAAGTGTGAAGTAACGCAGTTTTAATGCACGACACAAAACAGGACAAGAAATTTTCGGCAATATGCCTTCCTGGAAACAAAGCACGAACAAACGGTCACTTATCTTTCCGATCTTGGTGCAAACCTACGTGTTTTGGCCACCCTACGAACACCACTGTCACAAAATCCTGCATGTCACAGCTGTGATTTGCAGAGGAAATGGCATGTATCAAGTGTGGAATCAGGAAGTGTGTGGCGAGGGACTGTTCATTTCCAGCCGCTTTCTCGTATTTCTAATTCCAGAGTACAGTTGCAGACTCTTACAGTACGCAGTAGCTGTTGGGCAGGCGCTGGGATCAACACCTCATTGGTTTTTTCCTACTGTTTCTGGAACTTGGTTTCATAACATCATTTTTTTCCCTTATGTTCTCTTTTCTTGACACATACAGTGCATACTGCTGAGATCACAAAGACACATGTTCGCTTTCTTTATTTTGTCGCATTGAAGTTTTCATCTGGAGTACTTTTTTAGAGTTGGAAATAAACATGCAGCACTATTAACACGAAAAAAAAAACCCAACCGAATTCCTAGTTATTTTTCTACAGGCAAGATGAGCCAGTAGTGGGTCCTGTTCTTTTTCACCTGCAAGTTTTCTGTATATATTCAGGCTGTAAGATAGGCGGGGTCGGGCGGTATAACACATTCCTGTGAAACTTTGCACAAGCCGAATATTAACACTTGCCTTTATATTTCTTTATGGATTAAAACCGATTTTTCGAAAAGTGACCCTGTCTTAGAAAACTCTTTCAAAGTTAAGCCATACTTTCGCTAATATTAGGCACACCCGTAGTGTAACAAGTCTGATTCTTCGCATTGAAAATAGCATTCAAGATGTACAATTAATTAAAGCGTGACAATAGATGTAGGTGTAGGTAAAAACAAAGTTGAAAGGTTTAGACTGTAATTCACAGAAATATATTCAAACAAAGAAGATGAAATGACTCGAAATAACTTTCATAGTTTACAAAAAGAATTAAAAAGAGGTGGGATGTGGATCTTAACATGCTACAGAAATGTCTTTTAGTGGGCTTCATGAAATAACAAGAAAATAAAAAGACGTATTTCCCTTGCAGCACGAAGTAAAGCGATGTCGGTTCAACGCACTTTGGCTCACCAACGTTGTCTGTACGTCGGGTGGCTCAATTTAGGAACTTTCTTTCTTTCTTTCTTTCTTTCTGCGCACGCAGGCTGATACTCCTGCGGATACTGCCTGTATACGATGGAATGAATATGAAAATTAGTATTTGAAATCAGATCACTTGAAAGCCAGTTGAAATCACAATCTAGTAGCCTACGTGATATGCAACTGTGAAATGTTGAGGTATAGGAATGGTTGGTGATTATCCAGGATGTAGAGGAGGAACACACACACACACACACACACACACACACACACACACACACACACACACACACACACACACACACACTTGTTGCAAGTGTGGAGAGGCAGGGTCCTCATGTGAGAGGTTAAATAAATGATGTTTTGAGCGTTCCGTAAGCATTCATAACACCAACCCACGCAAAGAGATGTATGCGTATAATGAATACAAATGCGTAATTTGAGTACCTACAGACGTCTACACATAGCGCATCACCCCATCCCGGCGTCCATATAAAACATACACACAAACATACACTGTTCGTGCACACACAACAGAAAGATAGATATAACAAATGAAGAAAACGGAAGTCTTAAACGAGGCAGGGTAAAAGGAAATAGTAGATAACGAACAAGTAAGGTAACTCTTGGTCCCATGATTAACACGCCCATAACTCAAAAGGAAAGCTGCTCGCGACGCCAAATGGCGTTTCTTATCGATCGTGACAAGCATCACTCGACGTTTCCCCTGGCTGACTCTCTTTATTCCCCCAGCTGTTGCACATGATGCGCCTCTGTACATCAGAGCGGAATGCCGACGATTCCTTCCACTAATAAGATGACGTTATAGTATTTGGTGCATGAGGAAACACAATGGGTGAACATTTTAGTAATTTGTGAACATTTATTCTGAATGAATAGTACATGCATAACGTGGCTTGACTGACTGAGGAGAGTTCACCAAAGAAAGTTTGTTGGAGCTAGATTGAAATTTGGTCAGTGGAAATAATATAGGCTTGAATAAAGATGTTTAAGGCATAGCCCCCTTGTGTCGTATATATTTTACATGGTGTCAGAGAACAAACGAACCTGAGCACACGGCAAAGAATGTCCTCATCTCTTCAAAATCCTAGTTTATACTGGGATTCAAGAAACCTTCAAGAAGAATGGCGAAAATTTAGACAGCATGCGGACCTGATGTTTGCTGGACTTCTCCACAAGACTACAGCAGCAGAGAAGTGCGCATATCTACTCATATGGTCAGGAGAGAGGGGGAGAGAAATATACAACACTTGGTGTTTGTCTCATGAAGACAGTCAGAAACTGGAGGTGTTAAACAAGAATTTTGAGAAGCACACGACCCCCAAAAAGAATACACTGTTTGCAAGATACCTGTTCCTGAACAGAACACAGCAAGAAAGTGAAACTTTTGAAAGCTTCCTCACCAGTATTCGTACCCTCGTCAAAGACAGTACTTACTCTGAACCTGATGAAATGGTACGTGACAGAATAGTTTGCGGAATCACATCTCAAGATGCCAGAGAATAGCTGTTGCAAGTCGGTGACCAGCTGACAATGGACAAAGCAATAGAAATGGTCGTTACTCATGAAGCAACAAAGCAGCAGCTGATAACAATGCAAAAAGATGAAGCTGTGGAAGCAATCAAGAAAAGACGCTTGGAGAATAGTGAAGAAAACAGATTGTCCTACCAGAATCGGTCAAACAAGAGGGAGAACAACAAACCACAAGCACAAAGAAAATGAAAGGAAGACACGTTCGACTGCAGCAACTGTGGACAGACACACAGCAAAAGAGCATGTCCAGCCAACGGCAAGCAGTGTCTACAGTGCGGCAAGCTGAACCATTTCTCCAGAGTCTGCCGATCAAAAAGGAAGATAAGAACAGTCCATCAGGTGGAAGATCCAGAACATCAGGACGAATCAGACACATCTTTCACTGTTGACATCATTGCCGACGGCAAGGACCAGCCTAACACTGCATACGCCAACATCAGCATGGAAACAGGCGATGTCTTGCGCTTCAAAATTGACTCAGGTGGGCAGGTCAATGTGATCCCATACCAAGTCTTCAGAAAGATGTCCAAACGCCCCCCCCCCCCCCCCCCCCCCCCCCCCTCAAATGCAGCAAGACGAATCTATATGGGTATGCAGGTCAGCGCATCAATGTCAAGGGCATCATGGAGCTTCAGTGCCCATACAAGGGCCAGCACTACCAAGGCACGTTTTACGTTGCTGAGACATCAGGACACTCCCAGCCTGTCCTTGGGCTTCAAGCCTCCCTTCAGTTGCAAATCATTCAAATGGTTCTGACAATCACCTGCCCTCAGATGACAAAAGAAGCTGTACTGCACGAATACAAACACCTGTTCGGCAACAGATTGGGCAATCTAGAAGAGGAAGTGAACATCTACCTTCAAGAGAATGCTGTGCCGATGGTCCACCCACCAAGACGTGTCCCACATGCACTGAGGGATCGCCTGAAAGCAGAGCTAGATGCCATGCAAGAAGCTGGAGTCATCACCAAAGCCATGCGGCCCACAGACTGGGTCAATTCGCTAGTGGTGGTTGAAAAACCCAACGGGAAGCTACATCTGCTTGGACCCAAAGAATTTGAACCAGGCAGTGAAGAGGCCCCACTACGCCATGCCAACACTGGAGGATGCACTGGCTAAGATCCCAGGTGCCAAGTACTTCAGCAAACTAGACGCCAAGAGTGGCTATTGGCAAATGAAGCTGTCTACCAAGGCATCTTACCTGACTACATTCAACACGCCCTCTGGGAGGTATCGATTCCTGCGCATGCCCTTCGGTATGGTGAGCGCCCAGGACGAATTTCAAAGAAAGATGGACGAAATATTTGAGGGCCTGCCGGGTCTGGTGACGCTGGTGGATGACGTGCTGGTGACAGGAACGACCAAGGAGGAGCACGCCAGAAACCTCAACGCTGCCCTCGACAGGGCCACAGAGAAGGGACTGAAGCTGAACCCTGAGAAACTAGAGATCGGCGTGCAGGAAGTGGACTACTTTGGCCACATCATTTCATATGAAGGAATCAAGCCTGACCCACAGAAAGTCAAGGCCATTAAAAGCAGCGGACAAAAAGGAACTGGAAACCATGCTGGGCATGATCATGTACCTGTCAAAATTCGCTCCTCGCCTGGCAGATACCACAAAACCACTGCGTGAAATGCTGAAATCAGAAAATGAGTTCATGTGGGAAGCACAACAGCAGGCAGCCTGGGACAAAATCAAGTCTACACTCACCAGCCAACCTGTACTGGCCATCTACGACCCAGATAAAAGAGTCACCCTGCAGGTGGATGCCAGCAAGTATGGTTTGGGTGCTGCACTCTTTCAAGACAATAGACCCATCGCATATGCTTCAAAGTCGCTGAACAAGACCGAAGAAGACTATGCACAAATTGAAAAGGAACTGTATGCCATTGTGTTTGGCTGTGAGAGATTCCACCAGTACATCTATGGTCAGCATCAGGTCCTCGTCCAGTCAGACCACAAGCCCCTGGAGACAATCATGAAGAAGCCACTGGCATCAGCACCTCCGCGTCTCCAGCGCATGCTGCTACGCCTGCAGAAGTACAGCATCAAAGTGGAGCACATCCCAGGGAAGCAGATCCCCATCGCAGACACATTGGCAAGGAAGTCACTGCCTCCTGAGCCCCATGACACCATAGAGGACCTCGATTCACAGATCCACCGCATTGTGAAGAATCTGCCAGTCAGTGATGAAAAGATGGTCCTGATCAGGAAAGCAACCAGTGAAGACAAGACTTTCCACACTGTGGTGAAATATGTCCACAATGGCTGGCCAGATTCACATCAGAGTTGCCACAAAATGCAGATGACTACTGGAACTTTCGGGACGAACTATCCATCATCGATGGGATCATGTTCAAAGGAGAGTGCATTGTGGTCCCTGAAGCCCTCTGCCCAGATATGTTGACCAAGATCCATGCAAGCCATCGGGGCATTGAGAAATGCCTACAGCGTGCCCGCCAAGTGCTATTCTGGCCCAGGATGGCAGCAGACATCAAGAGAACCGTTGAAACGTGTACTGTATGCAGTGTAAGAAGACCTGCGAACTGCAAAGAACCGATGATACCTCATGAAGTCCCATCACGGCCATGGCAAAAGGTAGCAGTGGACCAGTTCTCCTGGAACAACAGAGACTACCTCGTCACTGTGGACTTCTACAGCCGTTATTTTGAGGTTGATGAACCGACCACCACGACAACAGTGGCAGTGGTCAAGAAACTGTCAGCACACGTTGCCAGACACGGCATCCCTGAGACGATCGTAAGCGATAACGGCCCACAGTTTTCTTCAGAAGAGTTTGCCCGTTTCACCAAAGACTGGGACACGAAACACGTAACGTCGAGTCCCCGATACCCCCAGTCTAACGGCCTGGCAGAAAAGACAGTGCAGACGGTGAAGAACATTCTAAACAAGGCCAAGGCTGGAAAAGGACTGGCGCTGCTCAGCATCCTGGAGTACAGGAACACTCCTGTGGACGGACTGGCGTCACCAGCACAGCTACTGATGGGGCGACAGCTGCGCTCTGTGCTGCCCACAACCCACCTGCAACTACAACCTCGTGTCGTGGACCCCAAGAGAGTCACAGACAGACGGCGCCAATGTCAGGCCAGCCAGAAACGCTTCTACGACCGCCGGAGTCGATCGCTCCCTACCCTGCAGACTGGAGAGAACGTCTACGATCAGCTGGCACCGGGTGACCAATGGAAGCCTGCCAAAATCATCGCTCGTGGCAGGACACCACGTTTCTACCAAGTGGAGCTAACTGATGGCAGCATCTACTGGCGCAACAGGCGTTTCCTCAAACGGCAGCCACGTCAGAGTACAACCTTTCTGCCTGTGCTCGCTGCAGCCCCTGAACCTCCAGTGCCAGCACGGACTGGGGCCCCAGCAGCCAACGAGGCCATGGCGCAACCAGCCAGGCCTGACCCCTACATCACAAACTACGGGCGTCAAATTCACCACCCGCACAGACTGACTTACCTGGCAGGGTTTGTACAAAACACATGAACGTGACAGGTGAAAAAGGAAATGTAGTGGCTGCGCATTTAAAGATAGTCAAAAGGACAATGAATGCTTAGAGACAGCCCCACAAATAAAGACACGACCCCAACCGCCAACACCTTCCCACAAATGCCTAAAATAAACTTAGATAACTTTGCTTCTTAATATTTTTATTTTATTTTACGCATTATTTTAACAAAATCACAGAAAGGTTCAAATGTATTTTGTTTGTTTGCTTTCTGTTCGGTTCTCTCTTTTTTTGTAGCATGTACATAGTGTAGTGAACAAAATCTATCCTTTGCTTGGGCAGGTGATTTTGAAAAATCCCTACCTCAGTGTTTACAATCATTATCATAATTGTTTTGTTTTGTTTCGTGACCTGGGTGTCTGTTCATTTCTTGCTTGGTAGTGAGATCCGTGTGGCCAATATTCATTAATCATAATATTTCTTTGCAAAGAAATTGTTTAATTTCTGCTTTGAAACTGAAATTAGAATGGTTCCAAAGTAGGGTGACTGCTGACAGAAACGGAAACAAGAACAAAAACAAAAGTACTGTGCCGCCAGACAAAAGAACAAATGACAGAATAATATAACGCGTTTCAACCTGTTTGGTCTTCTTCAGGAGAGACAAATAACATTTAAAGCAATGAAGAAGGAGGACGAAAAGTGCACTTATCTGTTCGAACGTGGTGCAAAATTCGGTCCCGGTGTAACACCCCAGATTGCCCCCCATCCCAGAATGCCCCCCGGGGGACGTTTCAGTATCCCAGAATGCCCCCCGGGGGACGTTTCAGTATCCCAGAATGCCCCCCGGGGGACGTTTCAGTATACCAGAATGTCCCCCGGGGGACATGTTGGGTATGCTGGAATGTCCCCCGGGGGACATGTTGGGTATGCTGACACGTCCCCCTGGGGGGCAATCTAAAATGTTCCCCCCATATCTATTATGCCCCCCATGAGGACAAATATATTTTCATCCCAGAATGCCCCCCACCCCAATTCTCTCTCTCTCTCTCTCTCTCTCTCTCTCTCTCTGTCTCTGTGTGTGTGTGTGTGTGTGTGTGTGTGTGTGTGTGTGTGTGTGTCTCCCCCCCCTCTCTCTCTCTCTCTCTCTCTCTTTCTCTCTCTCGCAATATAGACATAACTTGTGGCGTGCGCGCGTGCATGCGTGCAAGCGTGTGCCCTTCCTAGTGTATGTGTGTGTTTGTGAGCGTGCGTGTGTCCAAGCGTGAGAGTGAGATTGTGTGCATGCGTTTGTGTGTGTGAGTGAGACAGACAGACGGAGAGCGAGACAGACGGGCAGACAAAGTGAGACAGATAGACAGACATCGAGCCAGACAGATAGACAGACATATAGACAGACAGACAGACAGGAAGATATACAGGGAGACAGAGACACTGTGAGACAGACAGACAGCGAGACAGACAGACAGCAGGACAGACAGACAGAGAATGAGACAGACAGAAAAGGAGACAGAAAACAGAGTGAGACAGACTGACATACAGAGAGAGCGAGACAGACAGAGAGAGCGATACAGACAGACAGACAGACAGAGAGAGCGAGACAGACAGAGAGAGCGAGACAGACAGACAGACAGAGAGAGTGACAGACAGAGAGACAGAGCGAGACAGACAGAGAGAACAAGACAGACAGACAGAGAGCAAGGCAAACAGAGAAAGCGAGACAGACAGTCAGACAGAGAGAGCGAGACAGACAGACAGAAAAATACAGGCAGAGGGAGCGAGAAGACAGTCAGAGAGAGCAAGACAGACAGAGTGAGACAGACATACAGACAGAGAAAGCGAGGCCGACATACAGAGAGAGAGAGAGAGAGAGAGAGAGAGAGAGAGAGAGAGAGTGTGTGTGTTTTCCGGAGGTGACTCTTCATGGCAAGTGTCAACTTGCTTTAAATGGAGACATTGTTTCTTTAAAAATTAGCATCTGGATGGATGCTAATCAACGGAACATAGTAAGCGTGACGCGGGTCAACAAGTGTCAGAACACAGAAATACGTCACACCTGCTTGTTAGTCCAGGCGATATTTAGGGGTACCTTGTTTTGTGTTATATATTACGGTTTTTTGTTGATCTAACATGATTTTGGGGTGCTGAATCCAAATCCGTTGGAGGCCACTTCGTAAATGTTGGGCATTTTGAGTTATTGCGTAAAATCCAAGATGGCCGCCACCAGATTTGTAAACTGCAAATATAGATGACAAATGATGCCTGATTGTGATTATTTTATACTGAATTTTGGTCTCAATCAAGAAAATTATTCAGTTAACCAGAATGATTCATAGTATCTAAAATGAATTTTGGTCTCAATCAAGAAAATTATTCAGTTAACCAGAATGATTCATAGTATCTAAATTTTATCCAATTTCAGTATGTTTTATCCGATTTTTGCTTTTCCAAAATGGCTCCATTGGAAGGAAACAGTGCCTTTCTTTATTTTAATTGCCATGCAATATCAAATCAGTGAAGCCGACAATCTAAATGGAAAAGAAGTGCTAAAAGGGAATAGCAAGCCTTCTGTCCTTCCAAAATTGTAGCATCAAATAATTAATGGTTGCATGCGTAGAATAATCAAATACATAGGCCTACATGAACAAAGTTGATCCCTGTCCACCAGGATATGGCCTCAAAACGTATAGTGATAACAGTCGTAGTGAACTATTTCTTACAAGTACTGTCTTATCAGAGAGAGAGAGAGAGAGAGAGAGAGAGAGAGAGAGAGAGAGAGAGAGAGAGAGAGAGAGAGTGAATGAACAGCGGAAACTTTAGAATCTACAATATCAATGATCAGTCATATTTTCGCTTACACGCATTATTACAGACGCGCATGCACCCACTTACAGAGAATATACTCAGACACATACACGCACGCATACACTCGAACACACACACACACACACACACACACACACACACACACAC
>CM065718.1:39373856-39380935 GCA_033310375.1 Conus canariensis
CTTCATGAGAACTGAGTTTCTGTAGATCTGCATGAGAACTGAGCTTTCTTACAGCTTCATGAGAACTGAGCTTCTATTTCATGAGAACTTTGCTTTTGATCTTCATGAGAACTGAGCTTCTTTAGATCTTCATGAGAATGAGCGTATATAGATCTTTATGGAAACAGAGCTTTTTTTTTTATACCTTCTTGGGAGTTGAACTTCTGTGGACCTTTATGAGTACTGAGGTTCTTTAGATCTTCGTGAGAACGTCAGAAAAAAGTGTACATGTTTCTTGTTTCTACCACATTTTAATTCTCATGTATCAGGCTAATACTGCATTGTTTAGGTATGTATTGCTTCATAAAGCATTGTGGTTGCACTGTATTTTGACAAGACAAAGGAAACATCAACACACCCCAAAGTCCATCGGAGTAACTCTCACCAGCTGGCATCCTTATGACATTGTCTTTTTGTTCAGCTCATGTCAAGTAGTGGATGTGGGCAGAAATTGTTTCGGTTAATGCGTTTCATTTTCAAACTTAAAAAGAATGAAATAAAAAATGAAAAATAGAAAACAATGCTTGACAAGCCTGGAAAAAGATATTCCCGATACGAATGGCTTTGCACACTTTGCCTTCAGTTATTCTGTTTTGTGGATATTGGGGAATGAGTGGGGCTATGGGTGGGGTGACGAAGTTGCTAGTTTAGAAGGTATTGAATTAAGTTTAGACATTTGCGATGGTTACTTAAAACAAGAACAACAATAACGAAAACTACATTTCTATACGCTGTGGTGTACCATTTCAGCGGACGACATCAAAATGAACATCAGGACGTTGTTTGAAGCGGCTGTTCGGAAACGCTTGATGTCTGACAGAAGGATTGGCTGTTTGTTGTCAGGTATTCAGATTTTTCTCTCTCTGTTTCTGTTTGTCTGTGTGACCCCCCCCCCCCCCCCTTCTCTCTCTCTCTGTCTCTCTCTGTGCCACCGATTCTCTCTCTTCCTCTCCTCTCTCTCTCTCTCTCTCTCTCTCTCTCTCTCTCTCTCTCTCTCTCTCTCTTGCTCTTTCACTGTCTGTCTATCTAACTGTCTGTCTGACTGTCTAGCTGTGTCTCTTTGTCTGTCTGCCTGTGTGTCTGTCTCTTTCTCTCTTTCTTTCCTCCTCCCTCCCCCCCCCCCCTCTCTCTCTCTCTCTCTCTCTCTCTCTTGTACACCAAAGTGCGTGAAAGTTTTCATTTACTTTTGCATGTTTTCAAACGGGGCTTTGTCCTTTTTTGAATACAATATCGTTCTCGTTATCGTTCTCTCTCTCTCTCTCTCTCTCTCTCTCTCTCTCTCTCTCTCTCTCTCTCTCTCTCTCTCTCTCTCTCTCTGTCTGTGTTCCAGGTGGTCTGGATTCCAGCCTGGTGGCAGCACTGCTGGTGAAGACGTCCAAGGAGATGGGGCTGACCTATCCCATACAGACTTTTGCTATCGGCATGGAGGACAGTCCTGACCTCAAGGCCGCCAAAAAGGCAAGCTGGGGGTAGGCTAGCAGATAAATCACCATCTATAATGATTTGTTGGGAAGATCAAGAAAATGGTAATGGTAGAGCTGGGGGTGCGGATGGGGTGTGTGCGGATGGGTTGCAAGGTTAGTCATATTCAGTCATCAGTCTTTTGTTACTTTAAAGGGCGAATTAACATGTGAAGGTGTCAGTTGATCAGAAATGGTTGGAAACGCAAATATTCTAGTGGCATGGTTAGTGCATTTTGGCAAACAACTTATAGAGTGGTTTCTAATTAAATCTTATCAAGATTGTAACTTCATAAGTTGGTAGTCAATCTAGGCCAAGAAGTTATTTTCGAATAGCTTGCCAAAACAACATATAGGGTGGTTTCTATTTTAAAGTGTATTAAGAAGGCAAACTTATAGGTATGTTAGTCAAATTAGGTAAAAAAGTTTTTTTTTTTTTTTTTTTTAAACTTAACTGGTAATGAAACTTCAGCAAAGAGAAAAGTCGTTGTGCATGTTGGTTATATGAAATCAAAACTGGAAATGTGGTTCAGCAGTTTTGTTTTGACAAAATCAAAATCCAGAATATAGGACTTTGTTATTTTATTGATTGGCTCCCGTATTGGTTTATATAAAGCTCCTGCTCGCTGCGTTTGACTGGAAGAGGAAGAGCTGTGTTTATTTATGACTCGTGGAGGATAATCAACACGATCTGTTGTTAGGGGACAAAAAAATTTCTGATGAGCAAAAACAGAATAACTGTGCCGCCAAACAAACAAATTGAAAAAAAAAAAAAAAACCCATCGCGTTTCGATCTGTTGGGTGTTCTTGAGGCAGGACACATGAAAATCAATACAACGAAAACAAAGAACAGACAGCCACTTACCTCTTCGATTTGGATGCAAAATGTGGTCTATAACTACGGAATGGAACTGAGATTGAAGGGAAGACAGTATGGGTTGAAATGATAATAGCAATGATAATGAAATAATAATAATGATAGTATAATGATGATAACAATAATAATGATAATAAAGTGATGAACCTGAACGGGGCCAGGAATCTCTATATAGTTAAAGAAGTTAGATACCCATGTTGATAGCTGTATTAATATCTTGACGCCCTATCGTCTGTCCAAACCTGGGAGTAAGATTTTTTCCCCATGAAATTTGAGGCAAGTTCTCATTCAGGGTGCGAATTCGCGAAAAAATGTCACAGGATGTCGGGATGATTATATTACCCTCATAGTTCAGCCGACAATGGAAAATAAGTATTCACCTATTCATGTAAAAACAAAAAACAAAACCCAAAGCACGTGGAAAAGGAGGATAGTGAGGACAGGCGGAAGGGGGGGGGGGGGGGGGGGGGAAGGGGAGAGGGATGGTCTCAAAATGGGGTAAAGACAACTGTCCATGTCCTCCCCACCTAATTTTTTGTTGTTTGATTCGTCAGGTGTCCGAGTACCTGGGAACTGAACATCACCAAGTCATCTTCACTCCTCAAGAGGGCATTGACGCCATTCCAGATGTCATCAGTCATTTAGAAAGCTATGACATCACCACTGTCCGAGCCTCAGTGGGTAAGATAAAATGTGACACGTCAGCCTATTGGTTTGTCTCAAGACTTCTAGGTTTTGATTCGATCCTTTTTCTCTATGTTTTCAACCCATTTCAACATCTCATCTTTTATTCATGTCCATTCTTTTTTAATTACGATTAAAAGAAAATTACCAGTTCCCTTTATAAGCAATTTTGTGATCGATCTCGTAGCTTAGAGGCCACCGATATGAAATCCGATATATGACTTACCTTTGAAAAAAATGCTTTTCCTGTCAAAGGTTAAGGACATCGACAGTGTAATTGAAATGCAGCCCATATTCAATGTCTGTTTGGCATTTATAGAATATTTGAAATGTTTCACACGTAGAGAGTTAACTTCAATCTTTCGACAGAAACAAAATATGAATGAACACGTGTGTTAAAACTGGCGGCCCCTTTGGTATTTTAGAACCGTTCATTCGATTTTGTTGGAGCATCTGCTATTCATTTGCGGTTGAAATGCTCTTGCTGCGTTTAGATGTGACCTGGACGGTCCATTTACATCCAGTCTTGTTTGACCCAGGTATGTTCCTGATCAGTCGTTATATCAAATTTCACACGGACACAACGGTGGTGCTGTCGGGTGAGGGATCTGACGAACTGGCGCAAGGATACATCTATTTCCACAACGCCCCCACAGCGAAGGAGGCGGACAAAGAGTCCCGGCGCTTACTGGATGATTTATTCATGTTTGACGTGCTGCGGGGAGACAGGACCACGGCAGCCTGGGGGTGAGTTCTTCCAAAAGGGTCGTCTCTCCTTGATTGCATTGAAGGTAGTCATATGGGAGAGTCGGTAAAACCCGAACAATCGGGTTGATTGGAACATCTCCGCTTCTGTGCCCAGGGACGGCAGAATTCATTGGATAGAGTGTCTCCCACTGGAAGGAATAACTTGGCAATGATACGGAAAACGCAGATGTTCGGATAAATATTAAGCATTTAGATTAATTTTCTTTGATAGCTTCTTGTTGACAGTTTTGAATCGTACATGTCAAAGAGTAGTATTCAAACAGTATCACCACGTATATGCGCGCGCGCGCACACACACACACACACACACACACACACACACACACACACACACACACACACACACACACACACATACACCGCGCGCGCGCGCGCGCGCATGCACAACAAATACACACACACACATGCACACACACACACACACACACACACACACACACATACAGACACATACACACACATACACTCACACACAAACATACTCACACACACACACACACACACACACACACACACACACACACACACACACACAGCACTTATGCATACACAAGCAAACGCGCCCACGCTTATGCGCCCACCCACCCCACTCCCACTGCCCCCTACACATGTGCTTGCGCGCATGCGCTTGTCAGTGTGCGAGTGCATGCGTGCCAAGTAAGTGTGGACTTGCTTGCGTAGGGAAGGGTGGGGGAGAATGGGAAGGCGCGCTGCGTAGGGAAGGGTGGGGGAGAATGGGAAGGCGCGCTGCGTAGGGAAGGGTGGGGGAGAATGGGAAGGCGCGCTGCGTAGGGAAGGGTGGGGGAGAATGGGAAGGCGCGCTGCGTAGGGAAGGGTGGGGGAGAATGGGAAGGCGCGCTCAGTGAAGTAAGGGGAAGGGGGTTCATTGGAAAGGTAGTGTGCCAAAGAGGCCTCTGTGATCACACTGACATACAGCTTCAGCACATGGAAGGGTGTCGGTAATAAAAGTTAGTTTCACGTGTTGACACATAAGACAGATATAACTATCTATTCCGCAATTTCAAAAATTAAGAAATTGTTACTGAAATTCCGAATTGAGTGGAAAAAATCAAGAATTTCAAAATGTTGTTTAAAACTGTGGGGTCTAGGAGGTCATTGTTCATTAGGAATAATAAGATATTGCAGAAGAAAGCCCAGATGATATTACGTGCATGCTGCACTGGGATGTTTAGAAACACATTTTGTTTTTAAACCTTTTTTTGTAAACTGAAACACAAGGGGGTTAGAAATGCTTTCATTCCAAAGCCGAACTGCCCCCTCTTCAGCCTGCCCCACCCCCTTTGTATCCTGGTTCCCTGATTTGGATTCCAGAAGGTTGGCAGCTCTAGAGATGGAGAAATAGGACTTGAATGGGGATGGGTCTTTGAAAGGAGAATGAGAATAGTCTGTGGTTATCTTCACCAAGGAAGGTGTGCTTTCTTCCCCACCTGTTGGTTTGTCTCTGTTAGCAACATGATGCAAGAACTACTGAATGAATATATGAAAAAAGGAAACGGGGGGGGGGGGGGGGGGGGATGTAGGTGCGAAATGAAGCCATTAAGTGTCGATGCATAGCTGTGATACAGGTCAGCATCAAAGAGTGGATCAATATCCAATCAGCAAACTTTTGCTCAAACTACTGAGCTCATTTTAACCCTTTGAAGGTCACAGCGGTCTGACCGCTTCTTGCAGTGAGAACGCCACCGTAGCCGCTTGCCACCACCAGTATACTGTGATTCAGATAACTGGTTCAGTGGTTTAAAAGTTGCAGTCTTGGAAATCCAGCATAGCACAGTGGCACTGCTTCACAGCTGGTTTTAGCTGCCTGCACTTGCCGCTTGGGAATAGCATCACAGCTGGTTTTAGCTGCCTGCACTTGGCGCGTGGGAATAGCATCACAGCTGGTTTTAGCTGCCTGCACTTGCCGCTTGGGAATAGCATCACAGCTGGTTTTAGCTGCCTGCACTTGCCGCGTGGGAATAGCATCACAGCTGGTTTTAGCTGCCTGCACTTGCCGCTTGGGAATAGCAGGCAATGAAAGGATCAGTGAATCTTGGCGGAAAGAACGGATTTGGTCCAAGAAGTTGTTGAATTTTGATACGGATCTGATTCAAAGGACTGATCCAGAATCCGACTGACGTTGGCTGATCGGAGTTCTTCGTTCTCCCGAGTGACCTTCATGTTAGACATGCATCTGGGGCTCTGCTGGAAAATGTCTCTTTGCAAATAGACTTAGAGTGTGTCAGGGAATGAACTGAGTCGAAACTGCTTTTGGTGGTGTTTTGAATGAATTTGAAAACTGTTTCCCTTTGAAGTTGGGGGGTGGGGGGGTGGGGGTGGGGGGTGGGGAGGGGGGCGTTAAATCCAAAATAATATTCTTGGTGACTTTGAATTGACATCAGATCAGTAACGCATTTTGCATTCTATTGACCTTTTCGCAAAAATAGCAAGTTTGCCTAATATTGAAACGATTGTGTTTTGTTGCATTTAGGGAATCAAATTTAAACTAGGGTCACACTTGAGTCTTGAGATCGCCTAAAAGATGAAACGCACATAGAAAACAACACTGATGCAAACATTTTCAACCCTGACATTTGTACAAGCAAAAAAAAAGAACAGAGAAGAAAAGTCACATAGTTCTAGTTGGGAAAAAAATCCAGAGACAGCTTGACAGCTGAAGTGTCTTCAAAGAAGAAACCTTCTCAGACAACTGTTTTGATTCTGAATTCCGTAAACAATAATGGAGCCGAGCCGCATCCAATTCATGACTCTAAGAAGCAGCTGTCAGAAGTATTTTTGGTGCTGTTAGGATTCAAACCTCCATCTCCTGGAGAATTTGGTAACTCAAAGCCAAATAGCCTTTTGACAGATATCCTACCAACAAAGCTATTTGACGCTTCTTCTATGTTTCGAATGTAAAACCATATGAAGTGTAATATTCCTTCCTAACCATCTGGAACGCTTTTCTGTCGCCTCTATCATTGCCTTTACTCTAAGAAAGATGATGAGTTGTATCATGAGATCATTGGCCAATGAGCTTACAAAGCCCATTGCTCCAAATTCTATGGCGGGAACTTTTGGTTGGAAGTCAGATTCCTTTGACCTCCTTGACAGACTGGTGTACTTCTAAGTCTTGTAGATGTAGATATAAGCATACACAGAGTTCAATCAGAATCACTTATTTTGGTGGCGCTGAGTGTAGCACCACATTCTGGCACTACACACACTGATTTGGATTCTTCACACCGTCC
>CM065718.1:39381035-39403535 GCA_033310375.1 Conus canariensis
TTTTGAATCGTACATGTCAAAGAGTAGTATTCAAACAGTATCACCACGTATATGCGCGCGCGCGCACACACACACACACACACACCCCACACACACACACACACACACACACACACACACACACACACATACACGCGCGCGCGCGCGCGCGCGCATGCACAACAAATACACACACACACATGCACACACACACACACACACACACACACACACACACATACAGACACATACACACACATACACTCACACACAAACATACTCACACACACACACACACACACACACACACACACACACACACACACACACACACAGCACTTATGCATACACAAGCAAACGCGCCCACGCTTATGCGCCCACCCACCCCACTCCCACTGCCCCCTACACATGTGCTTGCGCGCATGCGCTTGTCAGTGTGCGAGTGCATGCGTGCCAAGTAAGTGTGGACTTGCTTGCGTAGGGAAGGGTGGGGGAGAATGGGAAGGCGCGCTGCGTAGGGAAGGGTGGGGGAGAATGGGAAGGCGCGCTGCGTAGGGAAGGGTGGGGGAGAATGGGAAGGCGCGCTGCGTAGGGAAGGGTGGGGGGAGAATGGGAAGGCGCGCTGCGTAGGGAAGGGTGGGGGAGAATGGGAAGGCGCGCTCAGTGAAGTAAGGGGAAGGGGGTTCATTGGAAAGGTAGTGTGCCAAAGAGGCCTCTGTGATCACACTGACATACAGCTTCAGCACATGGAAGGGTGTCGGTAATAAAAGTTAGTTTCACGTGTTGACACATAAGACAGATATAACTATCTATTCCGCAATTTCAAAAATTAAGAAATTGTTACTGAAATTCCGAATTGAGTGGAAAAAAATCAAGAATTTCAAAATGTTGTTTAAAACTGTGGGGTCTAGGAGGTCATTGTTCATTAGGAATAATAAGATATTGCAGAAGAAAGCCCAGATGATATTACGTGCATGCTGCACTGGGATGTTTAGAAACACATTTTGTTTTTAAACCTTTTTTTGTAAACTGAAACACAAGGGGGTTAGAAATGCTTTCATTCCAAAGCCGAACTGCCCCCTCTTCAGCCTGCCCCACCCCTTTGTATCCTGGTTCCCTGATTTGGATTCCAGAAGGTTGGCAGCTCTAGAGATGGAGAAATAGGACTTGAATGGGGATGGGTCTTTGAAAGGAGAATGAGAATAGTCTGTGGTTATCTTCACCAAGGAAGGTGTGCTTTCTTCCCACCTGTTGGTTTGTCTCTGTTAGCAACATGATGCAAGAACTACTGAATGAATATATGAAAAAAGGAAACGGGGGGGGGGGGGGGGGGGGGGGATGTAGGTGCGAAATGAAGCCATTAAGTGTCGATGCATAGCTGTGATACAGGTCAGCATCAAAGAGTGGATCAATATCCAATCAGCAAACTTTTGCTCAAACTACTGAGCTCATTTTAACCCTTTGAAGGTCACAGCGGTCTGACCGCTTCTTGCAGTGAGAACGCCACCGTAGCCGCTTGCCACCACCAGTATACTGTGATTCAGATAACTGGTTCAGTGGTTTAAAAGTTGCAGTCTTGGAAATCCAGCATAGCACAGTGGCACTGCTTCACAGCTGGTTTTAGCTGCCTGCACTTGCCGCTTGGGAATAGCATCACAGCTGGTTTTAGCTGCCTGCACTTGGCGCGTGGGAATAGCATCACAGCTGGTTTTAGCTGCCTGCACTTGCCGCTTGGGAATAGCATCACAGCTGGTTTTAGCTGCCTGCACTTGCCGCGTGGGAATAGCATCACAGCTGGTTTTAGCTGCCTGCACTTGCCGCTTGGGAATAGCAGGCAATGAAAGGATCAGTGAATCTTGGCGGAAAGAACGGATTTGGTCCAAGAAGTTGTTGAATTTTGATACGGATCTGATTCAAAGGACTGATCCAGAATCCGACTGACGTTGGCTGATCGGAGTTCTTCGTTCTCCCGAGTGACCTTCATGTTAGACATGCATCTGGGGCTCTGCTGGAAAATGTCTCTTTGCAAATAGACTTAGAGTGTGTCAGGGAATGAACTGAGTCGAAACTGCTTTTGGTGGTGTTTTGAATGAATTTGAAACTGTTTCCCTTTGAAGTTGGGGGGGTGGGGGGGTGGGGGTGGGGGGTGGGGAGGGGGGCGTTAAATCCAAAATAATATTCTTGGTGACTTTGAATTGACATCAGATCAGTAACGCATTTTGCATTCTATTGACCTTTTCGCAAAAATAGCAAGTTTGCCTAATATTGAAACGATTGTGTTTTGTTGCATTTAGGGAATCAAATTTAAACTAGGGTCACACTTGAGTCTTGAGATCGCCTAAAAGATGAAACGCACATAGAAAACAACACTGATGCAACATTTTCAACCCTGACATTTGTACAAGCAAAAAAAAAGAACAGAGAAGAAAAGTCACATAGTTCTAGTTGGGAAAAAAATCCAGAGACAGCTTGACAGCTGAAGTGTCTTCAAAGAAGAAACCTTCTCAGACAACTGTTTTGATTCTGAATTCCGTAAACAATAATGGAGCCGAGCCGCATCCAATTCATGACTCTAAGAAGCAGCTGTCAGAAGTATTTTTGGTGCTGTTAGGATTCAAACCTCCATCTCCTGGAGAATTTGGTAACTCAAAGCCAAATAGCCTTTTGACAGATATCCTACCAACAAAGCTATTTGACGCTTCTTCTATGTTTCGAATGTAAAACCATATGAAGTGTAATATTCCTTCCTAACCATCTGGAACGCTTTTCTGTCGCCTCTATCATTGCCTTTACTCTAAGAAAGATGATGAGTTGTATCATGAGATCATTGGCCAATGAGCTTACAAAGCCCATTGCTCCAAATTCTATGGCGGGAACTTTTGGTTGGAAGTCAGATTCCTTTGACCTCCTTGACAGACTGGTGTACTTCTAAGTCTTGTAGATGTAGATATAAGCATACACAGAGTTCAATCAGAATCACTTATTTTGGTGGCGCTGAGTGTAGCACCACATTCTGGCACTACACACACTGATTTGGATTCTTCACACCGTCCTCACTCTGTCCTTCCAGTCTGGAGATCCGTGTGCCTTTCCTGGACCACCAGTTCACCAGTTACTACCTGTCCCTGCCCCCTGAAGAACGGCAGCCCAAGAACGGCGTGGAGAAACATCTGTTGAGGTCAGCCTTTGACGATGGTCACCTGCTGCCCAACGATATTCTGTGGAGACCCAAGGAAGCCTTCAGCGATGGATTGTCCTCGGTCAAAAAATCCTGGTATCAGGAGGTGCAGGAGTTTTGTGATAAACAGGTGAGAGAAGGTGGTGTGTCCTGGGAGAGAACGTTTCTGTAGTCAAGGCTTTCTTGAAAAATGAAGCCGGTCTGTATTTGAAACAGTGGTGACGATAATGTTCATCATGGAATGGTGCGTTTTTTAAAATGAAATTTGTTTCTCATTCTCATGTTCATAATGAAATTGATTGTTCCTAATAAGAACTTAAGCATGGTCGTGCCCCACTTAACACACACACACACACACACACACACACACACACACACACACACACACACACGCACGCACGCACGCACGCACGCACGCACACACACACAAACGCACGCTCGCACACACTGACATGTGCACGCACTGTCTCTCTATGCTTCGCTCACGCACGTACCCACACACACACACACACACACACACACACACACACACACACACACACACACACACACACACATTCTCTCTCTTCTCTCTCTCTCTCTCTCACACACACACACACACACACACACACACACACTTTCACACACTCATTCACAACACACACACACACACACACACACACACACACACACACACTTTCACACACTCATTCACACACACACACACACACACACACACACCTCTCTCTCTCTCTCTCTCTCTCTCTCTCTGTCTCTCTTTCACTCTCTCTGTCTTTCTCTCTCTCTCTCTCTCTCACATACACACACACACACACACACACACAAACACACTTTCACACACTCATTCACACACACACACACACACACACACACACACACACACAACACACACACACGCACGCACGCACGCACGCACGCACACACACACACACACACACACACACACATAAAATCACATACACGCAAGCACGCACGCACACAAGCACAGAGTGATGAAACATAGTTTTGCTCATACTCATACGTTCCCACTCATCGTACTAGGCTAGTGAAAAACATTTTTGTTTCTGCATTGTATAGTTAGTTGATGCGGATGAGTGAGTAGTGAAAGGAGAGATTTAGACATGTTTCGCCCAGACGAAGTTCTTCAGGTGATATCTTTCTTTAACACACGCACACGCACATGCACACACATACACACGCGCGCGCACGCACATACGCACACATCCAGCAATATAAAAAAAAACTTTCAGTAGTTTAAATACTGTGATTTAGTTAAGCTATGAACAATTTGAAAGGTTCAAACTTGTAGGCATGAAGGTCAATCATGTGGATGAAAATTGATTTAATCTTTAAATGGCAATATAGCAAGACATTAATTTAACAAATTATAGGGCCTGTTTGAACGCCCCCCCCACTCTCTGTCTCTCTCTGCGTGTTTTGGTTGATTCGCGCGTGCATGCGCACGTATGTGTGTGTGTGTGTGTGTGTGTGTGTGTGTGTGTGTGTGTGTGTTTTATGTGTGTGTGTGTGTGTGTGTGTGTGTGTGTGTGTGTTGATCCCCATGCGCAGTCGATAATCTTTGCCATACACGTTCATTTTGCCTGCACTTAAACCTTCAGATCAATGACAAAGAGCTGCAAGCCGCCAAGACGTTGTACCTGCACAACACCCCTGTGACAAAAGAAGCTCTGTTCTACCGCCAGACGTTCGAAGCCAAGTTCCCGAACAAGGCTTCCTGGATCCCTTACTTCTGGATGCCCCGCTGGTCTGCTACCGAGGACCCGTCAGCGCGCACTCTCAAGCACTACAAACAGTGAAGAGGGAAAGTGTGTGTGAGCATAGAGAAGAGGGGGAGACGTTGTGTTCATAACCGCCAACTTTCTGCAGTCACAATTCGGGAACCAGACAAGAGAAGGGAATGGGAGATGGGATGAAGAGGGGGCAGTTGGACTTTCGGCAGAAAGCGTTTTAAAAACCCGCTCTGTTTCATTGCTTTAAAAAGAAAATGCGTTTTCCATACCTGTAATTATCACCTTACATATATCATCCTTTGGGCTTTCTTCTGCCGTACATTGTCACTCCTATTAGAAAATGACACCAAACTTCAAAATTTTCACAAAATTTTGAAATTGTTCTGCTGAATTAATAATTCTCAAAACGATTTCTGAATTAGGGAAATTCTAGAAACATTTCGGGAGGGTTAGCAGCTATGTGTGTTTCATCAGCATTTGTCGCTTGTTGGTTCAGTTTTCTTGTTTCATGGTTTTTGTTTATGATTAGTTAGTGGCAAATGTTGAACGAGCGTTTGTTACTTGCCCTTGTCCCTTCCCCCCATGCCCCCTCTCATCCTTCTTCGTCCCCTACCCTGCCACCCCAGCACACCCTCGCTCCATCGCCTATCATACCTCTCATGTTGTTTTGTAGATCTTTCAGTTTTATTCATGTGTACCTGATTTTGAATCTCAAAAACGCACAATTGTCAGTCTCACGTACCTTTTAAACCAATAGAGACCCTCGCATGAACACATTTATTCCATCTTTCATATTACAACATTTATCATGCGCACGCAACAGTGTACGCAGAGGCACCCTTATGCGCGCTAATACACATACACTTACATGCGCATATGTATGCAGACATACATCAACTACAGTTCTTTCATTTTTTTGTTGAAGTTTGTGTGTATGTGTGCGTGCGTTCACACAAAACCATTCCATACTCTCCATATTTTCTTCTACTGCCTCTGTTTTTGGAGAACTTGTGAACGGTGAAAATAAACAATACAAAGTACAATGAGCTTGTTATCCTGGCTGTGTATTTAGGTTGTGTGTGTGCGCGTGTATGTGTGTGTGCGCGCGCGCGCGCGCGTGTGTGTGTGTATGTGTGGTGTGTGTGTGCGTGCGTGTGTGTGTGTGTGTGTGTGTGTGTGTGTGTGTGTGTGTGTGTGTGTGTAAGCGCGGATCGTGTGCAAGGGCGGATCGGTTGGGAGGGATGGGGGATGAAGATGGGGCAGATGTTCTGGGTCAATGACGCTCCCCCCTCATTCCCTCCTAAGCCTATTCTGGAAAAAATGGAATGGTCTTAACGAGCACATTCCTAAGGGAAAAAAGGACATTAGAAATAGTAAAGAAAATGCCAGTAAATGTAGATTAGGTACACTAATCATCCACTGTGTGAGACTCATACCCCTGTTCCCCCACCCGCCTGTTCCCACCCCTCTCTTACCCCCCCCCCCCCAACTCCTTTCTCCCCACAACGATCTTGTATGTTTCTTGAGCTGGTTTACTCCCACGCTCAACAAATGTTAATTATAGACCACTATTGGAAATTAGGACCCTCTAACCCCCCCCCCCCCCCCCCCTTGGACAAATGAAATAGGTAGTATGTGGTATAGAGGTGTGTGTGTTTGTGTGAAACACACACACACACACACACACACACACGAAGAGAGAGAGAGGTGGGGAGGAGATCGATGACCTCCATTTCGATGGATTACTGCGTGTGTGTGTGTGTGTGTGTGTACGAGAGAGAGAGAGAGAGAGAGAGAGAGAGAGAGAGAGATAACGCTAAGAAAACCAATGGTATCGACCTTCAAATTTTAAAGGGTTGTAGGTATCTACCAGTGACTGCATTTTGAGTTCTTACGGTTGAAGATGTACAAAATATGGAAGAAAAAAATATTTACCAACTTATAAAGGCTATATTATCGACGTCACACTGCTTCACACAATTTTCATGCAAGAAAAAGGAGAAGGAATAGAGCACCCAAATCCATTTTGCTGAGCTTTATTTAAAACAGATGATGGTTGTTGCGATGAAGTACACTTTCAGGACACTCACGTCAAATGTACTGGACAAACCTTGAGCCCGAACGGCAAGCGGGAGCTGGGCTGACCAAGAATCACCCTGCGTCGAGACTTTCATGCAGACCTGGGGGCAAATGGTGGGTAAGGCTCAGGAGAGACAACTCCAGTGAACTGTTGTCTGAGCTCCTGGAGTGGTGAAGGGCGATGATAATGATGGTAATATCATCACTACTAGTATTATACATCATCATCATCATCATCAAGAGTACATATACAGGACCAATCCTCGGTTTGAGACCAAGCTTTAAGCGCTTCACAATCCACATTTTCTCTTGCACAACTGACTGCCAACCTGGCCGGAGCCGACTGAACAGCTGCCTGCTGGCACTACATTTAGTCGTTTCCTGCTTCATTCAGCCTGTCAGTCAGTCAGTTTTCATTCGTATTTTCATTCTTTCGGTACATGCTGTGTGTACACGTGTGGTTCATACCAACGGCCTAACTGGCCTTCTCTTCCGAAAGTTGGTGATGGGTTTTCACGTATGTACAACATGTTATGCATGCATTCACTCATGGAACCCCGGTTTATAATCCTATTCGAAGAACCTTCTGAGAAGTGGTCAGAACCAATATTAACTCCGTAGGAAATCACTTACACCAAAACGCCCCAGCGGAGATTTGAACCCGCTACCTCAGGAGCACGAGTCCGGCGTTCTACTCAATGAACTATTTCGAACCCCTAAAACAGTAAAGTAAAGCCCTGCGTAGGTTTAGTCAGGTAGAGCTTTTTGGCGAGTGTTCTTCATTCGGTAAATCGTCCATCTTCCTACTTCCCTACCACACCTTCTTATTACTGGAACACTCCCAAACCAAGGTGCCATCGCCCCCTCCCGCTACTGGATGAAGTGATTTCCTCGATATACTCTCAAGTGTGAGTGATCTGTGACAGCAACATAAGTGTAGGGTTGAGACTATGGCAAACAGGGCAAACACGCTGATCAGGTTAAAGGTGTATTGTAAACATGATTCAGTCCTGTGTATGTTTGAAACAATGTTCAGTTACATCGACCGCTCATACTAAGTCTAATGATATTGAAAGCATTCACTTGCGTAAGCGTAACATTTTTCCAAAGATGCCTTTTTCCCAGTAAAGTAATAGGGCACAGCATAATTCTAAGTCACCAATTTCATGAACATCAATTCCCATCAGAGCCGTTTATTTGTGTGTTTTTTCATCCCCGACCAACACCCACCCAGAGGTGAGTCTGCCATGATAGGAAGTGGCAAGACTGAAACCATACAGTAGACTGAGCCATACAGTAGACTGAGACCATGCAGTAGACTGAAACCATACAGTAGAGCCATACAGTAGACTGAGCCATACAGTAGACTGAGACCATGCAGTAGACTGAAACCATACAGTAGACTGAACCATACAGTAGACTGAAACCATACAGTAGACTGAGCCATACAGTAGACTGAAACCATACAGTAGACTGAGCCATACAGTAGACTGAGACCATGCAGTAGACTGAGACCATGCAGTAGACTGAAACCATACAGTAGACTGAACCATACAGTAGACTGAGACCATGCAGCAGACTGAGACCATGCAGTAGACTGAGCCATACAGTAGACTGAGACCATGCAGTAGACTGAAACCATACAGTAGACTGAGCTATACAGTAGACTGAGCCATACAGTAGACTGAGACCATGTAGTAGACTGAGACCACGCAGTAGACTGAGACCATGCAGTAAACTGAGACTATGCTGTAGACTGAGCCATACAGTAGACTGAGACCATGCAGTAAACTGAGACCATACAGTCCAGTTTCACCCACTTACTAGATGCGTATTTGAGAGTGTTGCTGAAATTTCCTGACCAACTGCTGGTGTCTGTATCTCTCGGGCCTGGTTGACGCCAGGATAGACATTGAAACAAAGCGTAGAGAACAGTCCTGTCATGTAGTCTCACACAGGAATGGAACTCCATAGCATCATCTTCATCATCCTCATCCACATCGTTCAGCATAAAAGAACCTCAAATTCTGTGGTTCTTTGCCCTACCTTCACAATGTGCTCAGTTGTGTTTTCCTCTCCGCGACTCTGCCTTTGGTAGGTTCGTGCTGGGGTCGCCAGTATGGTCAGCCTCCCGGGGGTTGTCGTTGGACAGACATGGTGACGCCCTCTAAGAGGGACGATCAGCCACGCTGGCTCTGCGAATGAGCAATTCTTGACGTCAGTAGGCAGCATTGTAAATGGTGTCCTGCGTATGCTGGTTCAGAACAGGCACCACTGAACACCGCCGAAGTGACTCGGCACTATTGCAGTGTCTTCGTTAGTGGGTTGCCCCATGACAACTCGATGTTGACTGCTCTTGGTACATCGCCAGTGCTGAAGCTGCGACGGGACAAGCAGAGGTGTGACTGTTGACGCGGAATCGAAAAATAAACGGGGAAGGGGGAAGATGGGAAGTAATGCCACTTAGATGGCAGACAAGATGAGACAGAAAAAAAGAAGTTGTAATAGAAATGATTTCAATGAGGTAGTCATACGATATGTTTCTTTTTTACCCAGGATTTTTATTTAATATATTTATCAAAATAATACATAATACATGTAAAAAAATGTAGCCATGACGATAGACAACATACTTTATGATAGGTTTCTTGATGGGAATTAGTATATATTTGAAGTAGAAAGCAATGTCGTGATGTAGCTACGACATTGTGACAGAGACCATTCAGATGAGGTGTAACTTAAAAAAGAATGTTGCCAGATGATAATAGGAATCAGAAAGATTTGGATTTATTAGATGACCAACACTGACATGTCTTCACCAACAGTCAATTTCTACCTTTCTTGCTTGTAGCATGTTTGCCTCTCCTACCATCAACAAACAGTGCATCGACGCTGATTCCTAATTGATCACAAAACCAGAAAAGAAACTAAAAGAAAAAAATAATGAAAATTAACCAGACCAAAACAAAACAAAACACACACATAAATGAACAAACGAATAAATAAAAAATATAAGTAAATAAAAAAACAGATAAATTGAATAACTGATCAATGAAAAATCGTAACTTCCAAAAGCTTTTTAAAGACGCAACCAGCGTAAAACAAACGTGATGCGTAACAAGCTTCTATCCAAATCTCGGGAGGAAGGCAGTCAGTCCATTATGTGTGTCTGACTCACTGCTTATAGTGAGTCAGGGCCCGAGCAGACCCTTCCGTGACGTTTGTCCAACGTGGCATCCAGAAGTACGGAGTCCAGGAAGACTTCTTGGGGAACCTGTCCTCAAAGATCCGGCGGTACAGCAAAGCTTCTTTCGTCGTGGGGGTGTTGTGAGAGTACAGGGACTTAGCCAGTAGCAGCTCCCCGTCGTCTATCTACAGACATTAAAAAAAACAAAACAATCAGTCGGTTAACTAGTCAGTCACGCGGTTAAAATAAAACAAGTAACTTACAAGCTTTTGGAAGATGTTTGTATGCTAACAAAACTAGATGGTCTGAGAGTGAACAACGTCTATGACTGCAGCCGGAAGTAAAGAACTGAATCCACTTTACCCTGAGTGTCTGAAGATCTGCATCCAATGGTTCAACTGGCGACAATGGTGTATGTCCTTTGGCAATAGCGATGGTTACGGTGGAAAAAGGAAATTGTTTTAAACACATGTCGTGTTACAATGTGTAAACTGATGTGGCATTTGTTGCCTCCAACGAAAGAAAGAAAGAAAGAAACATTAAAAGATGTTCCTTCCCACGTGATTTTTCATTTCCTGTAAGAGATGAACACTTTTCATGCGATGACAGATCTTATGCGAGACAGATTTTTAAGCACCTTTTGCGTGTTTCCAAAAATCTGATTATTTTCAACAGCCATGTAAGGAATCGACTTTGGCGACATGACAGCCTTAATATGGTTCCTGGTGGTCGGCTGGGCTATAAACAACATGCTAGACCAAAACCGTCAGAGCTGTAAGTTTCACACATGTATTCGTCAAGAGCAAGTGTTTGTCTCAACCGGTCTTCGTAGGTTTCAAAGTATAATGACTGCAGGCGGAGGTTAAAACATGACAACAAAAGTTGAAGTATAGAGCCCAACTCATCCCCATGTGGCCCGGTGCTAACGGTACATTTCTTGGTTACCCGCCGTAGACAAAATGTTTTGTTCAAGAGTTACCTTCCCATTTACCTCCCTTGATTCATGAATCTCATTTTTTGGGGTGTAAACTCTTTAAATTATGAATATCTCAGAACCTACATAATTGTATATACGTTACTGAAGTCACAAAAATCACTGTATTTTATTCATTACAACCGTACTGGGCCGAGAGGCCCATATGTTCTCCAAACTAGCATTTTGCACAATTAATTGTGACGCCATTTTGAATTGTCCATCGAACAAACCTTGAATAATTCTTGATTTCTCAAAAAGTATGAGAGAAACCAAAGAATCCGAAAACGCGCATTGAAAGTAAAGTCCATAAGCTCTCATTTTGTATATCGCCTGCCTAGGATCTGTTTGCTCTGTGCTGTTATGTCTGCTAGACGATTCGGTGTCGCAAGCAGCATTCCTTTGGAGAACTTAATATGTTTTCTTGTGGGAGCAAGAGTTACCGTACTTGTCTGTTGTTTATTATTTACTGTTCCTTGCCTCACTTCATATTCAGTTTCGTTTCAAATAAATCGAGGTTATTTGTATTTGTTCCCGTCCGTCTTTGTGTTTGTCTGACTTTATTCAAGTTTTAAAAGGCTGTGCCAGTCTTGAATAAAAGTTACTTTATATTTATTTATTTCTCCAGTTCTTGTTGCTATGCAGATGTGTTCAGTATGCGGTATATGGGCAAGGTTGGGGGGGCGGGGGGTGTTGGGAGATGCTTCCCTATTTGTTCTGATTACTCTGTGCTGTCATGTCTGCTAGACGATCATGTTTGCTAGACGATCCGGTGTCACAAGCGGCATTCCTATGGAGAATTGAATATGTTTTCTTGTGGGAGCAAGAGTTACCGTACTTGTTTATTGTTGACGAGGTGAGTTGACGAGCCAGAATGTCACATTGGCGATGAGGATTCCAACACTCATGCAGGTAAGTTCATAAACCTTTTTTTATGAATTCAGTATAATAATATTAATTCTCAGAAGGTAGATAGTTCTTGGAGAAATTGGTTGTTGTTCGTTTATGTTCGCAAGCGGTAATGACGTCAGTTTACTTTAGGCCCAGTCAACACTGTGTCAGGGCGTGAAAGCTGTGTGGGCTGGTCAGTTCTTGTTTGCTAAAACTGAAAGGAAGTTTTTTCGTTCAGAATGGCTAACATACTTAAATTTGACGAATTCAATCCAGCAATGGAAAATTTTGACTGTTATATTAGGACGTCTTACGATGTACTTTGAAGCAAATGACATAACTGATGGTAAAAAGAAAAATGTGTTCCTGTCAGTTATTGGGGCAAAATACTATTCACTGCTTCGTTTGCTCACCTAACACACCAGCTACAAAAACATATGATCAGCTTGTTGACATTCTTAAGGCACATGTATCACCCAAACCGCTAGTCAGAGGTGAAAGATTCAAATTTCACAGCAGAAAACAGAATGAGTTGGAAAGTGTGAATGACTTTGCAGCAGAATTTGGACGTTTAGCATCCATGTGTAAATTTGGACAATTTTTGCAGGAAGCACTTAGAGATAGATTTGTGTGTGGCCTTTCTGATGCCACAACACAGAAGAAGGTGCTATCTGAGAAAGATCTCACCTTTTCCACGGCAGTGGAAATCGCCCATGCTGTGGAAACAGCTACAAGTCACTCTGAAACTCTTCACCCTAAGTTCTCAGATGAGCCACCATCTACGCCTGATGTGAACGTGATCAAAAAAAGGCACCAATGTCAAAAACCAAACCTTTGACAAAACTAGCAACATACAAAACCAGAGCAACAAGTGTTACCGATGTGGTAAAATGCATTCTGCTGAAAGCTGCCCTTTCAAGAACTACACTTGTAATCACTGCAAGAAAATTAGACATTTGGCAGCCATCTGTCGTTCAAAGAACAAAACTGGGACACCTTCCTCTTCCCAGAAGTTCGTCTCTGAAAGCCATGAGGACATAGAGGTGGTGATGCACACTGAAAAGAAAGACAATGAACCATATACAATCACACTACAGGTTGAAGGCAAACCTATGGTCTTTGAAGTTGATACCGGAGCTTCAGTCACTCTTATCAACGCTAGAGCGTTTCATGACGTGTTGGACAAGAGGATTTCACTTTCGGACTGTGAGACAAAATTGAAAACATACACTGGCCAATCAATCCCAGTACGAGGGAAAGCTCTAGTCCAAGTTTGCTACCAAGGCAAGTCTGCCATGCTACCTCTCATTGTGGTTAGTGGAAGTGGACCCAGTCTACTAGGTAGGAACTGCATCCGAGGTTTGGGCATGGAAACAGCGATTCTGGTGAATCAAATGTCAATGAAACCACCCTCAGCCTTAGCAGAATGTGACCAGTTTCCCAATCTCTTCAAGGATGAACTGGGACATGTTGAGTCATGTCCATGCACACTTCATGTTGAAGATAACTGCAAACCCAAGTTCTACAAAGCTAGAACTGTACCGTATGCACTCAGGGACAAGGTTGAAGCTGAAATCCAGACACTGGAAGATGAAGGAATCATTGAGCCAGTTAAGCACTCAGCTTGGGCAGCACCGGTCATGCCAGTTCTAAAGCCTGATGGAACTGTGCGCTTATGTGGTGACTACAAAGTGACAGTAAACACTGTAGCAAAAGCAGATGTGTACCCATTGCCTCGAGTTGAAGATCTGTTCAATAAAGTTGCTGGAGGACAATCTTTCACCAAACTTGATTTGAAGCATGCATACCAGCAGCTACCACTTGCTGAAGAATCCAAGGGGGTGACCACCATCAACACTCAGAAGAGCCTGTTTAGATACAATCGATTGCCCTTTGGAGTCTCAGCTGCAACAGCCATCTATCTTCCAGCGGACAATGGACTGCTTGCTACAGGACTTTCCACAAGCTGCAGTGTTTCAGGATGATATCCTGGTCACTGGCAGCACAGATGAAGAGCACATTCTTCATCTCTGGGAAGCATTTCGCAGACTTGAAGCAGAAGATTTTCGTTTGAAGAAAGAAAAATGTGAGTTCTGCCTGAGGTCACATACTTAGGTCACTGAATCAACGCAGAAGGGGTCCAGCCGACACCTGAGAAAGTGAAGCCTGTCCAGGATGCCCCAACACCCCGGAAAGCAGCAGAGTTGAAGTCATTCCTTGGTCTCATCAACTTCTATGGGAAATTCCTGCGACAGCTGTCAACTGTGCTATCTCCACTGAACAGTCTCCTTCACCAAGGTGTTGTTTTCAGGTGGGGAGTACAGCAGGTTCAAGCTTTCAAAAAAGTGAAGGACATGCTTCTGTCAGCCAATCTCCTGGTACATTTCAGTCCAGACCTGGATGTGACCTTGTCTTGTGACGCTTCTGCAGTGGGCCTAGGAGCAATTCTAGCCCACAAGTTTCCTGAAGGTTCTGAGCGCCCCATTGCCTATGCCTCAAGGTCACCGAAAAAAGCTGAACGAAATTATTCCAACATTGAAAAGGAAGCTCTTGCAATCGCCTTCGGAGTGAAACAATTCTGTGACTCTCTTTGGCTGCCATTTTTGCTTGCACACTGATCACAAGCCCTTGATGACATTGTTCAGTGAACAGAAACCCGTCCCAATAGAGGTTTCTACCAGGATTCAAAGATGGGCAATGCAGTTGTTACCGTACACATATACTAACCAATACAAGTCAGGAGCCACAATAACATATGCTGATGCTCTTAGCAGGCTGCCCATGCCAACCACCAGTGCTGAGCTTGAGACTCCAGAAGAATTCATCTTCTTGATGGACCTTCTTTCCACGACACCAGTGACTTCAGCTGACATCCAGGCAAAGACTGATCGTGACCCTGTACTGTCACTTGTCAAGAAATATACGTTGATGGGATGGCCTGCAGAATTTCCAGGAAAATGACAAGAACAATTGAAATCGTATAAGACTCGTGAAACAGAACTGTGTGTTACGAGTGGTTGTCTACTCTTACGAAACAGAGTTGTTGTACCTCCTGCTTGTAGGCAAGCAATGTTGGAAGAGCTTCATTCTTGTCATCCAGGTGTCTGCAAGATGAAGTGCCTTGCTCGCTCTTATGTGTGGTGGCTAGGACTTCATAGTGACATAGAAGCTACAGTCAGAGAGGGTGAAGCATGTCAACAAGTTCGTCACATGCCTCAAAAGGCTCCACTTTATGCTTGGGAGTAGCCTGAAAAACCGTGGTCCAGACTGCATGTGGACTTTGCCGGACCTTTCATGGGACACATGTTTCTTGTACTGGTTGATTCGCATTCTAAATGGATGGAAATAAAGCTGATGATCAAGATTACAGCAGAAAAGACAATTTGCCGTCTAAGAGAACTCTTCGCTACACATAGACTGCTAGATACCATTGTGAGTGACAACGGTCCGTCATTCACGTGCACAGAGTTAAAAACCTTCACTCAGTTTCTAGGCATTCGCCATGTTCTTGTCTCACCGTACCATCCAGCTTCAAATGGCCTCGCAGAAAGAGCAGTTCAGACATTCAAAGAGTCCATGAAGAAGATGTCACCCAAAGTCACTGTGGAACACAAGTTGGCCACTTTTCTCCTTCAGCAGCACATCACACCTCATCCAACTACTGGTGTGCCTCCTGCAGAACTTCTCATGAAACGGAGACTAAAGACACGTCTTGATTTGATACAGCCAACTCTGTCTCGCAAGGTTGAAGATATCCAGTCAAAGCAGAAGAAGTAACATGATTGCAGTGCAAAAGGCAGAGACTATGCAGTCGGTGACAAGGTATATGTTCGCAACTTTGGATCTGGCAAGAATTGGCTGCTTGGAACTGTTGCTGAAGTCACTGGCCCTCTCTCCTTCAGGGTTCAGATAGGAGATGGCCGTGTGATCAGGCGCTACATTGATCACATCCGCAAACGTTGGCCTGATGACAAGGGACCTACGAACCTACCTCTTCCCATGTTTGCTGACCCTACTTTTCCCAGTGAGGAGCCCACAACTCCCATTGCTCCTACACTTGTGGACCCATTTCCTGGTTCCTCTTCCCTGGAACAACTTCCCCTGTGGCCGCTGCTGATTCCTGTCCGGCCACACCTGTTCGTTCCAGACCCCTGCATGCTGGCAGTGGGTCACCATGTGCTGCAGCTTCTCCAGACCGCAACGCTTCCTCCGGGGGTGCTTCGGATACCTGGGGGCCTACTCCTGCCTTGGCTGAGCGGCCCAGAAGATTCCGCAAGGCCCCAGATCGACTAGATCTATGAACTACTTACAATATTTTTTCTGTTTTTGCTGATTTTGACAGGTGGTCAGTCGTTTCTGTTTAATAACATTTGAAGTGACAGTGGTCGAAATCCTATTAATGACAATCATTTCTGTTTGGTGATAGTGTTCGGTGTTAATTGTTTCTCTTGGGGTGAGAGTGATCATTCACTTATTGAATATGTTTTGTTGTTTTATTTCACATAAAAACTTAAAGGGGAGGGTGTCGGGTTATCACCCTTGATACTCTCAGGAAGAGAGTTAGACAAGAACCAGAATAAACGGTTGAACGAACTTGAAAAGTTGTGTAACAACGAGCCAGAATGTCAGATGCTAGCTATTCGTTCATTACAAAATTATTTCACGCTGTTGGGTATTTTTCATCGAAAAAGAGAAAAATATGACGCAAACACGTTGAAAGTGGGTTCACTCACCGACTCAAATCATCAATAATTTTACACAGCCACAAAGTTGTCAAATGTGACTTACTGCACTTTATTCCTTGGGTTCTGACATTTTCATCGACATCAAATATGTTTGATTGCTTTGAACGAACGGCGAGCCAGACAACACTGACGCTGCCATAGATAGCACAAATTTCTGTCGGTTCCCGTCTCGCGAGGCTGTTTTGACTGCAGCAGTGTGTCGCTGGCTTTGCGGTCCGGCTCGCGCTACATATTTAGAGGCGCTCAGTGTGCCCGAGAGTGTGTCCCGAGAAGGCTGAGAGTGTGCTCAGAGTGCTCAGTGCGCTCAGTGAGAGAGAGAGCTCCCAGGGCAGTGTTCCTGGTTTGAGCTCCTTGTTATGGAGGTGAAATAAACGGGAGAAAAACTCGACTTCGTCCTCTGCGTCTTCTTGACTGGCTGCTGACCCCTGGCTCCTGCACTAAACACCATCTGCCTGTCTTCACCTCCACACCATCACACCCATAAATCGTTTTTACAGTAACTGAGAATTGTTCACCAAACTTCTTTTCCATGCTACATCATTACTTCCATTGCTTTTCGTTGTCAGGCCTGAAAATGACCAACAGGTCAAGGCTTGCTTGCTTGAATATTTCAGATGTGTGTTTGAACTTTTGTTTTAATATACGTCGCTCAGTTTGTCATTTGTCTCATGACTGGAATTTGTGGGCATCGTTTGAGTTTATGTTGCCAGATCAATTAATTTGTGAAATAAACAATGATCGGATTTAGAGTCAGTTGTCAGCAGAAAGAAGTATTGACATTTGTAAAGACATCTGAAATAAATACTGCTATGAAAATGCTTAAAGAAAAACAAACGAAGAATCCAACGCTGTTGATCTCAGGGGTAGTAGTACTGGTGCTGATCTGGAAGGAATAGACATACTGCGTGAGATAGATGCCTCAAGACAAGCACTTTTAGGTGAAAAGGAAATATTTCGAGGGATGTAGAGTGCCAAAATTTCGAAGATACGGATATATTATAGATTGTAACTTGTATTTTTTTTAAACAGACATGATACATTGGTTTCCCATCATAATCATTGTAGGGAATACTTCTGTTAGGATAATTTTCAATCGTGCTGGATTGGAAATATTTGCACGAGGTTAGGATAATTTTCAGTCGTACTGGATTGGAAATATTTGTGTGAGGTTAAGTTCAAAATAAGGACTTTATTTTCTGTGTGATTTTGATCCCTATGCGTTCAGTTGTTCTTAGCCTCGTTACAAATGCCTCTTTGTTCAAGGGCACTGCGCTTTCGTTATATAACACACTTCCGATCAGACAAGAAAGAAAATGGGATGAGTTAAAGACTAAACTTCAAAAGACAATTACCAGGTGGTTTCAGACAAAAATTGGGCTCGATTCGCCCAGACATGGTTGAATCATGTAAAACATTGCTAATCAAGTGTGGATGGACCGATGGATTTAAACTTTCTATGGTCGAGTGGGACTTCTTCAACTTTTAAGGATTTGATCCTATTGGAACAAGTTTCACATGGTGTCACAAGACTTGCGATTTTTTTGAAAGAAAGGTCTTTGAAAAATATCCTGAGGACATAACATTATATAAAATTGTCACTTGGTGTAAATTGATGATATTGGGAAAACATTTTGCTCTTCAACCTGAAAAGTGACATATGACACCAATGTTGGTTTTGCATAAAGCCGTCAACAGTCCTACCAACAGTCTCGTTTTACTGTCTATAATACGAATTGCCCGTCCAACCGCGGTTACCAGGGGGGTCCAGGAAGCTACTGTGACACTGTGCAGCAGGGACACAGTCACAACCAACCTGTCACCCCAACAGACCTTCCAGTCCCATAAACCTTCTTATTTCCAAAGGTCCCACCCTTCCCATTTCCTTAAGACCCCTCATAAGAAAGACGGTTCATCACATGGGTTTTTCTTTTGTCAGCCTAGAGGTACAGCATCTGGGAATACAGATGTTGGACATGTGGTTTTATTTATCACAAAAAACAAAACAAAACAAAAGTCAGTCAAATTGCCAATGTAGCTGAAAAGGTTGATGATAACCCCCCCCCCCCCCCCCCCCCCCATTTTTTTCAGAACATATTCTTAATGAAGTTTTCATTTAAGAGTGTATGGTGAATGGTTTTAAACGCACCCTGTTTAAATACTCATGTCGTACCGCGGATGTGGTAATACAGAACTGGTTGATTATGATCAATCCAATGGCGAAAAAATCTCATCCTTCTGGAGGACACTCTCATTTCATCAAGTCAAGATTTAAGTTTTATCAACCTATCACTCGCATTAGTTTAGTCGATTGCGTGGCTGTAAATCCAGTCGCAGATTTCTTCTTGGTTTTCTCCCAAGAGTTCGTCTCACTTATTGCGAACAGGGAGATCCTGTTATTGTCTTACCTACATGCGTTGATAATTTACAGGTCACAGTCAAAACAAGCAATTAACACCGACAAACCCATTAAGGTCTCCTCAGTCCGTACCCTTAATGTGATCTCCGATAAGTTGTAAGTTATTTGTGTTTTTTCATTGTGAACTTGATGCAGAAGATTTTGCTGAACATCTGGTTGTGCCAGAACTGTTTACAGAATTTTTGGACAAAAATACGTGTGATCATAACAAGATATACAAATGAGCGAAACAATGCCCCCCAAAACGGCTGTCAGGACAATAGCTGTTATGTGCGTTTTCATGGATGAGAGAGAGAGAGGAGAGGAGAGAGGAGAGAGAGAGAGAGAGAGAGAGGAGAGAGAGAGGGAGGAAGAGAAGACAGACAGACAGACAGCGACAGACAGAGACAGAGACAGAGAAAGAGAGACAGACAGACAGAAATCAAAGTCCCAGATACTCTCACCTGTTGATCAGCAAAGTCTTGCAAATATTCGTACCAGGACTTGGCAGCCGAGGACAGCCCATCGCTGAAGCCTTCCTTGGATCTCCACAGAATATCGTTGGGCAGCAGGTGACCGTCGTCAAAGGCTGACCTCAACAGATGTTTCTCCACGCCGTTCTTGGGCTGCCGTTCTTCAGGGGGCAGGGACAGGTAGTAACTGGTGAACTGGTGGTCCAGGAAAGGCACACGAACCTCCAGACTAAAATGACACCATACTACAAGTATGCAGCAAGACACTGAAGCGCATGGCAATGTAACGTGTAACACAGTGTCGACGAATGGTATTCAGCACAATACAACACAACATAACAACAACAACAACAACAACAACAACAACAACAACACACACACACACACACACACACACACACACACACACACACACACACACACACACACACATTAAATGCTATTTGTTCACATTACGACAGGGCGAACTGAAAGGAACGGAAGCACTCAAACCTAGGACTGCTGGCATAAATAATGAACAGGCATGGTACCTCTTGCTCCTATGATGAAATAACTACAGGCCCATAACTCCAAACGAATATTGCTTACGACGCCAAGTCGTCTGTCCTACTTGTTCGCTGTGTTCAGTTTCCTTTTCACTGCCTCATTCAAGCTTTCCTTTCATGCTGGCATAAACTTAAAGGCTACGTCTAATAACGCCCATCAACAAAACAACAAAAATGCCGTCAATTTCAGATCCAACTGGCTAGATTCAATGCATAAATATTTTTTCTTAATGAAGTGTGTAATTGAATCATGGGAGTGGAAAGGCACTCTCTGTTCAAGGTGTCAAAGAGGAATAACCGCACAGTATATCCTACCTTCGGACAGTCGATCGGTCCGGTCCCACCAACCGACCAACGGACCGAAGGTATGATATATCTTGCAGTTACTTCTCTTTCACCGGATCTATCTATCTGTCTGTCCATCTATCCGTCTATCTAGAGAGAGAGAGAGAGAGAGAGAGAGAGAGACGAACGAACGAACGAAATTCTACTTTTCCAGGATAACAGGATAAGCACATTATGCATGCTTTTTTCCACCTAGCCCTGGGGAAAACAAAATTTTAAAAAACGAGAAAAAGAAGAAGAAGGCAAGAAAAAAAAGGAAAACATGGAAGTCGCTATAGCAGGAACAGGGGAAACGGCGAATACACAAATCGATAATTAGACTATGAAAACAACAGACTGATACTACAAACGCAAATAACAGAATCCTGCATGCATACACAAGTGCACGCGCGTGCGCGCCCCCCCCCCCCCCCCAACCACACACACAGAAACACAAACACATGCGAACGCGCGCGCGCATGCGCTCGCGCAAATGATAGGGGGATGAGGGTGGGGGAATTTGTCTACTGACAAAACAGAAAAATTGATAAAGAAAGAAATAGCATATAAATATAAATAAATGAAAAAAATGAAAAGAAAGAAAGAAAAGGAAGAAGAAGAAAAGGAATAGAAAAGAAAAGAGAAAAAGGCTTACACGCGCACACACACATATGCACACACAAACGCATACAAATTCGCTTACGAGCGCGTACGTCATATATGTACAGATAATATTATATATATATATTTTATAGCTGAACAATTAAATAGAGGGGGAAAACAAGTGCAGGCTAACAATTCTTCAGTCATTATAGTAATGACTTGGCAAAAGATGACTTTTAGAAGAAAAAAAAATGAAAATGAAGAAATTGGGGGGAATATATCATAAATATGAGAAACCCTTCACTAGCTGCCTGAGGGAACCATCGCAATCTCTCTTGAAGGCAGATCTATTTGTATCGCCTGCTCCTAGGCCTTTCGTCCGCTGGATCGGACTCATCAGGGAGACACGGCTGATTGTGTCTGCGCTCCTGGTGTCAAATAGAGACACACCACAGTCCATAATTCTGTGGTGTTCTCACCACCAAGGATTCAAAAAAGAATCCAACAGCACCCCCAAAGCAGCCAGCGAAGGATAGTAAATGGAATAAAACGAAAGTGTGGAGAGGAAAAAAGTTGCTGAAAAACTAAAAGCATTATGCAAATAGTATAAAATGTAGGGGACAATCTTTGAGCCTATGCCTGAGGATCCATTCAAGGATGCACGGGAGATCAAAAGATATGGAACAGTCTGAGTGGTCAGCTCTGCTGTTCAATAACTCAAGCATTGTCAGTGGCTAAGAATTGTGCAGGACAACCTATACTTGGATCTCCTAAGAGATGCAATCTCCCACTGATTGACCAAACAATATAATGCTGAACAATTAAGTAATGGGGGAAAACAAGTGCAGGCTAACAATTCTTCAGTCACTATAGTAATGACTTGGCAAAGATTTGAACTTTTAGAAGGAAAAAAAAAGAAAATGAAGAAATTGGGGGGAATATATCATAAATACGAGAAACCCTTCACTAGCTGCCTGAGGGAACCATCGCAATCTCTCTTGAAGGCAGATCTATTTGTATTGCCTGCTCCTAGGCCTTTCGTCCGCTGGATCGGACTCATCAGGGAGATACGGCTGATTGTGTCTGCGCTCCTGGTGTCAAATAGAGACACACCACAGTCCATAATTCTGTGGTGTTCTCACCACCAAGGATTCAAAAAAGAATCCAACAGCACCCCCAAAGCAGCCAGCGAAGGATAGTAAATGGAAAATATAAAACGAAAGTGTGGAGAGGAAAAAAGTTGCTGAAAAACTAAAAGCATTATGCAAATAGTATAAAATGTAGGGGACAATCTTTGAGCCTATGCCTGAGGATCCATTCAAGGATGCACGGGAGATCAAAAGATATGGAACAGTCTGAGTGGTCAGCTCTGCTGTT
>CM065718.1:39408535-39463535 GCA_033310375.1 Conus canariensis
AAATGAAGATGAATCAAAGATATCGAGAAGAATCAATACGTGAGACAAGGGAATGCGCTAAAAGGAGGCACTGGGGATCACAAAAATGTTATAAAAAACAAGGCACTAGATATCACTTTGAACTTCAATATAAATGGCCAATAATTCAATGTAATTCACGCACAGCACAGGAAAAACAATTAATAAATCAAAGTACACACACATACACACACACACACACACACACACACACACACACACACGTTTCAATAATTGGTATCAAGAAACATGTGTATGAAGCTGACCCCAAAAAAAAAATTCAAGAAGCAATAGTAAAAGCAGCAATTTCAAACAACGCAACAGGCCGATGAAAATACAAATTCAAGAAGCAGTAGTAAAAGCAGCAATTTCAAACAACGCAACAGACCGATGAAAATCAAGTAACAAAATAAATAACGGAAAACTAGTGTAATATGAGAGATGAATCAATATAACTCTAATCTCCAAAGAAGGTCGACACTGGTACAGGTCCACACGTCCAAATATTGATAATCAGAAAATGCAAACAAGTGGTGGTAAAATGAAAATCCTAGTATCCAGCTATTATGTGCCGAACAATTGTTTTGATCGCACAGTCAGTCTTTAAATTCTCATGAACATGAGTTAGGAGGCAACTGCAATACAGCCCTTTCTCTCTCCACTCCCCCCTCTCTCTCTCTCTCTCTCTCTCCTCTCTCTCTCTGTCTCTGTCTCCCAACGCCCGCTCCCTCCTGCTTCTCCGCGCGCGTGCGCACGCGCACGCAGGTGAGGTGAAATTGCTGAAAGAAGGTGAAGAAGAGAGAGAGAGAGAGAGAGAGAGAGAGAGAGAGAGAGATGCACTGTGTCTATCAGAAAGAAAGACGCCTGGCACCGCTTTATGTCATGATTATTCACCATTGTTGGTAGTTGTGACTATTTAGACTATTTAACATATGGGACGTCATCATGTTTAACCAGTGCAAATAATGGTTCATGTTATTGGTCGGATACAAAGGTTGGGTAACAGGTAATGAGTTCAGATGACGTGGAGCGGGAGGGGTGTCTGGGTTCTGACCATGGTAGGGCGACCCTGACCCAATGGCAGTATTGACAGGGGGGCTGAGTAGTCTATTTGGAGGTGGAGGAGGGTGAAGTAGGGATTCTGACTGGGAGGGACAATACTGATCATTTGTTTGTTTGATCAAATAATAGGGAATGGTATGTCTTTCTAGTTAAAATGTTTATAGAAGTCCGTTTCCAATTTTCACAACCTTATGAATTATCTCCCTTCAGCCTCTCTCTCCTCTCTCTCTCTCTCTCTCTCTCTCTCTCTCTCTCTCTCTCTCTCTCCCTCCCTCTCTTTCTCTCTCCCACCACTTCAAACACCTTACTTAGCGGTAAACCTTTTATTCCTGATTTGTATTTAACTCTGGAGGTTGTTTTTCTAGTTTAAGTAAACACATTGTGCAATACTATTGATCTTTTAAATGGTGCTATTGTTTTTGCTTTATATTTAACTTTGAGCTTATATTGGACCATGCTGTTTTACAGTTGGAGCTTTTATTTAAGTGTGGTGTTAATATTGCATATGTGATCGTGGTTTGTGGTGGTGATGTGTGTGCCTGTGTGTGTGTGTGTGTGTGTGTGTGTGTGTGTGTGTGTGTGTGTGTGTGTGTGTGTGTGAGAGAGAGAGAGAGAGAGAGAGAGAGAGAGTTTGTATGATTCTGTTTTGGCGGGGTGTGTGCATGTGATTCTGTTATGGTGTGGTATGTGTGTACATGTGGTAGTGGGGGGTGGGGGAGGGGCGGTAGGATGTGTGCGTGCATGTGTTAATATTTATATACATGTACAGACTAATACAAGATGGATAAATGAATTGACAAGGAATGACCGAGCACGGTGGAAAGAGTGGAATTTTTTAATGATATACATGTTTAGCATTTGTTCAATATGTGAATTTTGATGATGGCACCACAAACAAATTTTCCTTTGCTCTATGGGGACAAATAAAATATCGTGTATCGTGTGTGTGTGTGTGTGTGTGTGTGTGTGTGTGTGTGTGTGTGTGTGTGTGTGTGTGTGTGTAAAGAAGGGAAATGCTGCACAGAATGTAAGGGGGGGGGGGGGGGTACGGCATGGTCTGTGACATGATTATTATTGATGGGGGTAAGAACGAAGCACACGACCATACCAAGAGGACTGGTTTAGACCCTCTGTATTTGACCGGTCTTGGAAACGTGAGTGAGAATCACAATGAGAAACACTACCCATTGACATATTAGGATTGTATGACTGTCGGGAGTCAGGGATATGTACCTGGATAACTCTTGGGGAATAACTAGGTGGGTGACCATGCCGGGTAGCAGGGATGCTGATGACAGATTGGGAGATATTAGGAATACGGTGCGCAGAGAACAACTGTCGGCCAGCAGGCATGTCAGAGCGGAAATCATTGTTAAGTCTGAAGTTGCCGGCAGTGGTTCTGGACTGAAATTCCCGTGAAACACTGCTTGCTCCCTGCCCAGTATTTAGCTGATCCTGCTCTGTCTGGTAGTCTCTGCGCTGTGATGATATATCCACCAGCCAGTCCAGGACAGTTCGCTTGACTTTCGAGGCTAACTGAGCTGAGCGAGAGAGAGAAAGAGAGAGAGAGGAGAGAGAGAGAGAGAGAGAGAGAGAGAGAGAGAGAGAGAGAGAGAGGGAGGGGGTGAGAACGAACGAGCAGACGAACGAAAACTTATTTTACAGGGTAATGAGATAAGCAATATAAATGCTTTTTACCACCCAGCCCTGGGGCAAAAAGAAAGAAAACAAATTAAAGATCAAATCAATGCAAATACATATAAAAGGAATAACAATGACAACGATAAGGTCTTGAATAGTTCAATACAAATAAACTATTGTTCACACCATTGTCAAACAAATGCAATAGAAAAACGTGTGAACATAGCGCACAAGGAATAGGAAAGGGGGCAAGGGGTAGTTTGGGGGTGAATGGAAAAGGTAGCATACATTCAATCTCAAAAAGGATATTAACTTAAACACACACACACACACACACACACACACACACACACACACACACACCCCACACACACACAATATAGATATTGTAAGATATTGTAGTATATCATTGGTGTATCTTGACTGATTTAATAGAAATTTAGCAGTTAATGTTGAAGGTGCGAAACCGTTCATAATTATTTATTTATTGTTTTACTGTACCGAAGTTTGTATGATAAAGGTAGAATATTAAGCTTGATAAAGGCTTGTGTTGTTAGTGAAGACGATTTTATGAGTAACGCTTTCAGAGCTCGCTTATAGACCCTATTTAAAGATTTCAACGTATTATCACTAGAAGAATCATAAAGATTTGAGGCATAATTGATAGATGACTGAATATATGTGTGGTAAAAGTGTTTACGGGCATTGAAATCTAAAAAAAAAATCAATTTTTGAAAACTGAAAGACTTTTTGTGATAGACGTTTGCTTAAACAAACAGTATGATGTGACCAAGAAAGATTTCCAAGGTGACACCCAAAACTTTGTGAGTACTGACTTCTTCAAGCTGCTTGTCACTGATGTATATAAAGGGCATATCAGAAGTTAAATTTTGTCTTTTTTTGACGTGAAGTTATGACCATATACTTTGTTTTCTGTTCATTAAGGAACATATGATTGAGTTCAGAGCAGTTAACCAACTGGTCAACATTCTCTTGTAATTTCATGGACAATGGTAAGAGTGGATAGATGTATCATGGGCAAAGAGTTTACATGAGCGTTTGACATGTAATGGGAGGTCATTAACATAGAGTTTTAAAAAAAAGGACCAAGAACTGATCCTTGTGGCACACCAAATTTTTGTTGCGCAAAAGTATACTGTTTGCTGTATAGGAAAACAGATTGTTGACGATTAGTTAGAAACGATCTTATGAAAGAAAGGACTTGACCGGGAATTATACAGATAGCCAATTTTTAGAGAAGCAATTTATGATCAATAACATCAAATGCTTTTGCGAAATCAATAAAAAGAACATCAGTGAATTTCAAATCATCTATGTTTGTTAACCACTGGTCTACGATATTTGTTAGTGCTATGTGGCAAGATTAGTTGACTCTAAATCCAGACTGGTTTGGATGCAGCAGGTCGTATTTCAAAACATGGGAAACGGGGTATTCATTCATATGCTTTTCTGGAGGCCTGGAGAGATTAGATAAAATTGAGACTGGTCTATAATTTGAAGGATCAGTTTTATCTCCAGATTTAAAAAGTGGTATCATTTTGGCTTGTTTGAAAATGTTAGGTGTCACCGATCGGCGGTACTAAATCAGTATGTCCATGTGTTTAAGAGTAGGGGTGGTTCAAGATAGAGAGCGTGTGCGCGTATGCGTGCGTGTGTGTGTGTGTGTGTGTGTGTGTGTGTGTGTGTGTGTGTGTGTGTGTGTGTGTGTGTGTGTGCGCTCGCGCGTATGTGAGGTTGGGGTTTAGTTAGCTAGAGTTAGGTTAAGTTCCTCAGGGTTAGGTAGAAAGATTAGGCTAGGTAGGAGGCTGGGGAAATAGGACATACAGTATTCTTTCATTCCAGTCTTCACTTATTGAAGGAGTGGAATGGAAGCGGGAGGTTGGTTTCGTTCCCGATTGTTACCCTTTTATTACTTTGGTTCTATGCCAGAGAAGGCGGGGCAGGATATCGGTTGTTGTTGTGTTGTCAAGTCTGTGAGTTGTTGTGGTAAATTGTCGTGTTGTTGCACGAGCAATAACTAGTCCGTTGGTCAGGCGTGTCAGCTCTGCGGAGGGATACACTGCTCTGACCAATCGTTGTTTTGTGTGGTGAGTAGAGTTCGCTTGATTCCGACCAGGGCGGAATGCGTTGGGGTAGCTTCACTTCGGTCCCTGGTGTTCGTCGGAGTGGACGTACTCCTTGTAGGTGCGGCGGCAGCGCCGGTAGTTTTTGAAGAGTGACTTCAAGTCATAGTTAGGGCCAGGTCCTCGTCGGGTTTGGGTGCCCTTGGCCTGTGCTGAGTCGTGTCGTCCTTGTTGGCAGCCACTTCAGCCAGTTGCAGAACTGGTGTGGTTGAACGTCTGTATGTCCAGGTTGGTGATCTGTTAGGTTCGTTGTGTTGTAGTGCGTCGTGTTGTTTTGTATTATGGCGAGTTGTACTGTAGTTGTCTCATGTTGCGATTAGTTGTATTATGTTCGTTGCGTATACTGGTTGTCTGGTATGATGTCTTGGTTCCGCGATTGAAATTTGTTGTCAGCCGGTTTGAGTTGTCACCTCTTTCCTGTATATTTTTGTAAGTAATGTACATAGTGGTTCCTGAGTTCGATTTTCTCAGGACAGTTTGGCTAGACAATGTGGGTTCAATATAATGACCGTTGATGGACGGTGATGTAGATATTGTTTGTGGTTAGTTCATGTTAAAGTCAGTGGGTTCAATAAGAGGGTAATACGAGGTTGCATTTGGTTGAGGATCATAATATGAGTCAGGTGCGGATGTGTCTGCGTGAATCAGAGAGGGGTTTGATGATTGTGCTCAATCTCAATTGTAAATAGTAGGAGTTCGTTGAAATTGATTAACGATTTCGGAGTTGACCTGCACAGCATTAGAATCGGTTAACTGTGTAGTAAGGCCAAGGCCAATTTGTGGTCGAGTGGTTTATACTGGGGTACGGTCGTAACCATTCAACTTATATTGGTGTCTTTTCACTTTCGTTACGAGTCGGGGTTCTCGACGCGGGTGTCGTGCGCTTGCGGACTGTATCTGTGACGTACGCATTTGGTACAGGACAGTGAGTCCATAGGGTAGAAGTTTTTGTAATACAAATGACAGTCGTCACACATGCAGGGATGTATGTGTTTGTGACAGAACGGGGTTGGAGAAAGATATCTTAGGTTGTGGGGAGACAGTCCCATTATGAATTTTAGTAGTCGGAAAGAAGGGGAAGGTAAAGTTTAAGGCGAGAAGCTTAGCAGTCGATAGGATAAAAACGGATGATGTGCAGCATGTAATATTGTATGAAGTGTGGTTGTGTTGGCATGACAAGGATTAACCACTGGGTTATCTGACAAGAGATGACACGAGAGTGAGGTGCTGGATGGAAATTTTGGCGAACAAATCATGTTGTTTTTGATATATGATTATAATTGACAGTGCAAAGAGGGGTAATAATGTGAAGGATTGTGGCTGCGAGCCGATTCTCTTGTGTGAACATGCTGGAACTGTAAACCGATGAAATTGATAAGTTTTTTTTCTGAGAGATGTGTATTACTACTGGTTATTGTGTGGAGACATTTCCTTGTGAAATTGGCCATTTCCTAGATTATTTAGTATGTCCTAAGGGGGCCCATGAAGTCCACGTTGGGATCGCTTAGTTTTCTTTTCTTTTCCGAGAATTGGGGTGATTCATAATTTCATAGTAGAAAGAAACTCGTGGAGAGCGTGGCAGCAGAGAGTCCTCAGAAGAGAAGCCCCCTTCAAGCAAGTGTTTCGGCCCTTATCTCCTGACACTCTAGGGGGGTTGGGCCACACCCGGTTCATGACTCCGGATGTCCCTCTGCTGCCCCTTTTTTTCCCATCTTGGGACGAGCCATGGCTGGGATTCGAACCCATGACCCTCTGGACATGCTCATTTTCCACTTAATGACTCGCGCTTTAACCACTGAGCCACAGGGACACCTGATATTTGTAGGGAAATTAAGCCTTATGAAGTTCACTTTTGTTCCTCCTTGACCAGATCCAGCTTGAACACCTCTCTGCCGCTTCTGCCATTGCTTTCAGGGCTCTGGTTTTTTCCTTCCCTGCAACTGAAAGCTGTTTCATGAGGCTGTATGCAGACGTTCCTACAAACCCCCTAGCTCCAATTTCTGCAGTGAGGACTTTGACCTGATAGCCTTCTCTCCTCAGGCTGTTTGCCAGATCAGCATACTTTTCAGTCTTGTAGATTTGAGCTGCCTCCATTCTGTTCTCATATGGCACTGTGAGCTCGATCATGATCAGCTGCTTGGTTGACTTAGAGTGGACTACTATGTCTGGTCTCATGCCACTCTTGCTGATGATCTCTGGGTGACTCTTCCATTCTGGGAGGTCTGCAGTGCACTCCCAGTCATCTGCCCCGTCCAGCAGACTCTGCCTGCATGTTTCGAGTGGCACTGTTGTTCTTGGCCATGATTTGCTGCCTCCTGCCGTGAAGAATGTTGCGGGTGCTTTTGGAGTCCTGATTTTCCCTTTTGTGGTGTTGGTACTAGCCCAGACTACTTGTACAATCTCTTTGAGCACTTGGTTGTGCCTCCATGTGTACCTTCCTTGAGCCAGGGCTACTTTACATGAGCTTAGGACATGCTCCACTGTTTGTTTTTCATGGCAGAGGGGGCATGCAGGATCGTCTGTTTTCCCCCACTTCACCAGGTTTGCATTTGAGGGCAGAAGGTCATATGCAGATCTGAGAATGAAGCTGATCCTGAGAGGGGCCATGCGCCAAATGTCATTCCAAGTGAGACTTCTTTGGAGTGCATTCTCCCACGTTGTCCATTGCCCTTGCTGGCTCTGCTGGACTGCTTTTTGGAGTCTTTTTTGGTCTTCTTCTTTTCTCATCTCCTGAATCATCATGTCTCTTTTGGCTTTTCCTTTGGCCTTTGACCACCATTCAGTTTTGGTCACCCCCAGTCCTTGTCTGTTGGTCTGTGTGTGTCCTGTTATTTCTCTGATCTTGAGACTTTCTTTTGCAGAATCCATCGCCTCTTGAACTTTCCATTTTCTGCCTGTCTTCAGCTGGGGCTTGATTGCTTCTACCACCTTGTCTCCTGAGTCCTCCAGCATGCTTTGAAGTCTGATCTTCCCTGCTTTGTATTCCTCCAGGATGGATTTCAGTGGTAGTTTCAGCTTTGCTTGGCGACAGTACAGCGCTATGTCAGTCAGACAGGGTGGGACACCAAGCCATTTCCTTGTGAACTTGTTGATTGTGGCTTCCATTGCCTCCACTATGCTGGTGCAGATGTCGTATATCATAAGAGGCCATAGGAGCTTTGGTATCAGCATGAACTGCAGACACCAGACCTTGTATTTGCCATGGAGCCCACACTGGTCAATGGTCTCCAAGCCTTCCTCCGCCATCTGCTTGGTTTCTTTTGCTCTTTGTGTGTCTTTCAGCGTATCATCATACCATCTTCCAAGGCTCTTGACTGGTTCTTCTGTGACTGTTGGAATGGCCTGGTTGGCAACACTGAAGACCACAGATCCGGCCACTTTTCCTTTCCTCAGTGAGAGACTTCGTGATTTCTTTGGCTTGAACTTCATTCTGGATGAGGCAACTATGTCGTCCAGCCTCTCCAGCACATGACGTGTCTCGTCTTCTCTGGATGAAATCACTGTAGTGTCATCCATGAAGGCCTTGACAGGAGGCATCTTGTATCCATCGCCAAGGTCTGTTTGTCTCGCGTTGTTTGTTGCTGCTTTCAAGATGAGTTCCATTGCCAGCACGAACAGTATTGGGGAAATTGCACAGCCCATTGCAATACCCACTTCCAAGTTGATCCAGTCTGTTGTGTACTCCTTGGTAGAGAACCGCATTGAGAAGCCATTGAAGTACTTCTTGAGCATGTCGCGGATGTTCTTTGGCACATGGTACATCTCAAGAGCCAACTGTATCATCTCATGGGGCACAGATCCATATGCGTTTGCCAGATCAAGCCACACTACGTCCAGGTCTCTCTTTTCTGTTTTTGCTTTTTGGATTGCGTCCCAGATCATTGTGGCGTGTTCTACACAGCCAGCCACGCCTGGGATGCCACCTTTCTGGACTGACACATCCAAGTACTTGTTTTCCATCAGGTACTTGGTCAGCCTTGCTGCCATGACAGAGAAGAAGATTTTCCCTTCGACGTTCAGTAGTGATATTGGCCTGAACTGGCTGATGTCACTCGAGTTTTGCTCTTTGGGGATGTACACACCATCTGCCGTCATCCACTGGCCGCTGATCTTCTGGTTTCTCCAAGCCGATCGCAGCAGCCTGTGGAGCCACTCCAGCACCTTGGGACATTTCTTGTAAAGCTGGTAAGGTATTCCGTTTGGCCCTGGTGATGATTTGGCTCTGGCTTTGTCGACCACCTTCTTGATTTCCGCCAACGTTGGAGGCTTGCCATTGAACTGTTCCTCAGGGTTGGTTGGCCACACCAGACCTTGAATGTCGAGTGGTGCTTTGCTCTGTGGGTCAGAGTATGTTTTCCTCAGATGCTGCTCAAGAACTCCTTTGTCCACACTTAGGGTCCCAGATTTTGGCTGCTCAAACAGTGTTCTGGCAAACTGGAAGGGGTCTCTGAAGAAGCGCTCTTGTGTCTTCTTCTTTTTGCTCTTCCTCTTCCTCGCAGATTCCGCTTTGCTGAGGGCGCTGTGTTTTTCTTTCAGGTCTTTCCACAGTTTTTCCAAGCCTTGTTTTTCAGCTGGCAGTGCGGTCTTCATTTGCATCTTGAGGTTTTTCTTTTGGACCCTGATCTTGTCCATCTTTTCTTGGCGTCTGGATTTCTTTGGAGGTGTTTTCTCTTTGGGTAGTTTTGCTCCATAGGCGTCTCTACATGTGGCATACACAATGTCCCCATATGTGGCTAGTTTGTGTTCCAGGGTGCTTTTCCCTATCAGTGCGTCGAGTCTTTGGACGATTTTTGCATCCAGTTTCTCCCAATCTTCAGTTTCGTTTACTCGTGGCAGGTTGAGTTTCAGGCGCCTGGCATCGAGGGCCTGTGCAAATTCCTCATCCGAACCAACAGCGTGGATGTCCTTGGCACTGTGGTTTAAATCCTGGCCTTGGTCTTCCGACGTCTTATCTGCTGATGCAGTGCGCTGCTGCTCATTCAGATGAGTCTTCACACATCCCATCTTTGTTCTGTGGATCTTCATGCCACGGGTGGTAGCGAAACGCTTTCCACAGACACATGGATATTCCATTTGGTCCATGTTCATAGTCCGTTTGGGATTTGCAGTCATGATTGGTTGAGCACCGATGGATTCATCATTCTCTCCCCCTTTCGGTGAATCCTGGGAGCATCTTTTCTTTTTATTCTTAGTAGCCACATGTTTAAGGCAAAGTGGGGAGCCAGCCCACAGAGCCCTTGGTTCTGGTCTTTCCCAGTGTCCTCCGGTCTTTCCCGGACGTCCTCCGGCCTATTCCCGGAAGTCAATGGTTTACCCATGCATCAGTAGAAAGAAACTCGTGGAGAGCGTGGCAGCAGAGAGTCCTCAGAAGAGAAGCCCCCTTCAAGCAAGTGTTTCGGCCCTTATCTCCTGACACTCTAGGGGGGTTGGGCCACACCCGGTTCATGACTCCGGATGTCCCTCTGCTGCCCCTTTTTTTCCCATCTTGGGACGAGCCATGGCTGGGATTCGAACCCATGACCCTCTGGACATGCTCATTTTCCACTTAATGACTCGCGCTTTAACCACTGAGCCACAGGGACACCTGATATTTGTAGGGAAATTAAGCCTTATGAAGTTCACTTTTGTTCCTCCTTGACCAGATCCAGCTTGAACACCTCTCTGCCGCTTCTGCCATTGCTTTCAGGGCTCTGGTTTTTTCCTTCCCTGCAACTGAGAGCTGTTTCATGAGGCTGTATGCAGACGTTCCTACAAACCCCCTAGCTCCAATTTCTGCAGTGAGGACTTTGACCTGATAGCCTTCTCTCCTCAGGCTGTTTGCCAGATCAGCATACTTTTCAGTCTTGTAGATTTGAGCTGCCTCCATTCTGTTTCTCATATGGCACCGTGAGCTCGATCATGATCAGCTGCTTGGTTGACTTAGAGTGGACTACTATGTCTGGTCTCATGCCACTCTTGCTGATGATCTCTGGGTGACTCTTCCATTCTGGGAGGTCTGCAGTGCACTCCCAGTCATCTGCCCCGTCCAGCAGACTCTGCCTGCATGTTTCGAGTGGCACTGTTGTTCTTGGCCATGATTTGCTGCCTCCTGCCGTGAAGAATGTTGCGGGTGCTTTTGGAGTCCTGATTTTCCCTTTTGTGGTGTTGGTACTAGCCCAGACTACTTGTACAATCTCTTTGAGCACTTGGTTGTGCCTCCATGTGTACCTTCCTTGAGCCAGGGCTACTTTACATGAGCTTAGGACATGCTCCACTGTTTGTTTTTCATGGCAGAGGGGGCATGCAGGATCGTCTGTTTTCCCCCACTTCACCAGGTTTGCATTTGAGGGCAGAAGGTCATATGCAGATCTGAGAATGAAGCTGATCCTGAGAGGGGCCATGCGCCAAATGTCATTCCAAGTGAGACTTCTTTGGAGTGCATTCTCCCACGTTGTCCATTGCCCTTGCTGGCTCTGCTGGACTGCTTTTTGGAGTCTTTTTTGGTCTTCTTCTTTTCTCATCTCCTGAATCATCATGTCTCTTTTGGCTTTTCCTTTGGCCTTTGACCACCATTCAGTTTTGGTCACCCCCAGTCCTTGTCTGTTGGTCTGTGTGTGTCCTGTTATTTCTCTGATCTTGAGACTTTCTTTTGCAGAAATAATAGCGTGGATTGGCTCAGAGAGAATATTGTTTTTACTGCTGTTGTAAGGGTTGGCAGGAAATGGGTCTGATAACCCCAAAGTGAGTAATGGGTTGGGGCATGTGTTCGAAATTTAAGGGGTCACTCTCATGCCCGAGTGGGAAGTAGGCAAGGGAGATGGAGAGTTAAAGCTTTACCAAGTAGCCTATGTGCCTTGATGACTCGGGTAGTAGCAACACTACAGTAGTGGCCTCCAGTTGTGTCAGCAGGTATCCTGTTCCGTCCTGAGGCTGGGGCCAGATCACCGCAGTCTACTGCCGCGTGCCGGCAGGTGAGCGGCGCTTTCCAGTGCCTGTTGTTTTCCCGGGAGAGGGAGACCACCCAGGCCGTCTGCCTTCTGTGGGGCAGCTCTCCTCCAGCTACCGGTGCTCTTCCGGGAGTTCTCCGGCACTGGTTCCTCGTCCCTGTTCAGGCGTCCTGTGAGAGGGCGCTGCACCAGGCTTTTTCCACCCTTGGTGTCCGGCGGGGCCTTCAGAGGAGGAGGCGTCCTACGAGCCCCGGACCCGTCGAGAGGGCGTCTGGTGTGTGTGCGTTGGGTGTCGTGCCCATCGCGGGGAGAAGTCAGACTGCGGGAAGCCACGGTCAGCGCCGGGGTGCAGAGTCTTCGGGGAGGGTGTCGGCCCGCGGAGGAGCCACGGTCAGCGCCGGGGTGCAGGGTCTTCCGGGGAGGTGTCAGCCTGTGAGGGGCCACGTACAGCGCCGAGGACTGGTGCTTTCCGGGCCGGGATGGGTTGTCTCATGTTTGTGATAGAAGGGGTGTAGCGTTAGGCAGTAGGGTTAGGGGTGTTAGCTACTGCCTCCTTTTAGGACGTAGTGGCCGGCACAGTGTAGGGTACTTGTCGTTGCCTCCCTTAGGGACGCAGCGACCAGTTTGGTAGTGGTCCCGGGTTAAAAGAGAAGGGTGAGTCCTGGGGAGAGGTGTGGGTGGTAGCAGTCGTTAAGAGATTAGAGTCCCTTTGGTAAATCCTTGTCCCTAGTAGTTAGGCACCACGTGTGCGGGCTATCGCTGTGTCCCCAGGTCACAGTGATATACTGTAACTGGTGTTTTAGGTTAGGTTAGGGTCTTCCAGGTCATTATAGTAGAGTAGGGTGAGTCAGCGGGAATTGGGATACTTGTGTGCAGTTGTGGATGTGCGTGAGTGGTGGCGCCATGGAGTGTGTGTGAAATAAAGAAGCGTGCGTGATTGTAAACCTGTGTTAGTGTGCTGTGTTGTCTGACCTAGCGTGTGATAGGCGTGGGTAAGGGTGGTAGGGCCATCCGGCTTAGCGACCGTGACATTAGGAAAATAACTTTTATCAATACAAAGATTATATAAATAGGTCAATGTGTCAATCATAAAAGGAGCACTGAGTTAAAAAAAAATTTCCATCCAATTCATCAAGACCACGTGTACCTATCTGTTTCATATGTACAAGATGAAAATAAGCATCATAAATCGTCAATGAAGGAATGGAACATTCTGACATGTATGTTTTACATTCACCTCAATCTTTTAGCAGTTTTAAGTCATTCATGTCAGATCTATCTTTTTTAATTATTTGATCGGCGATGTTTTGAAATGATGATTTAAACTATCACAAGAAATTTCATGCGGAACTTCAGATGTTTTGTTGAATTCTTATGCGTAAGAATGTTTATAGCTTTCCAAATTGGTTTTGAGTTATCTTTCGGGCCGTTACAAACCAAATTTCTAAAACATTTCTTCTTGGAACTGCGCAACATTGAAGTAACGTTATTTCTTTGGTTCGCGAACTCTTCAAACTGTTTAACATTTTTAGCAGATTGTCTCTTAACCGCATTGCTTTTTGAATTTCATCCGTGAACCAAGGAGGTTTAGGAGAGAATTTCACCCTCTTAGTTTTAAATGGTGCACATTTATTGTAAATATCTATGAAACTTTATGCCAAAACTCGAAAGCTTGATCAGGATCAGTGTACGGATAAACTTGAGATAATGCTGATTGAGCTAAATCACATAGAAAGGAGTTCTTATCAAATTTTGTAAACGATCTATACGTGATAACTTTGTGTCCAGGTCTAGGAATTTTAATGCCTTGTTTAAACCAAGTTATACCTACAGGGGAGTGATCACTACAGCCACAGTGTGAGAACATATTTCTATAATGTTTTGTTTCGTGCTGGCATAAACATGATCAATCAGTGTCTTGGATGTTGGGGTAAGTCGTGTTTGGATATCAATTAGCTGGAAAAGGTTTAAATTATCGCATGTTGCATTCCATTCTTATCAATTTTCAAGAAATCTATGTTAAAATCACGGATCAAAATTATTTCGTTTCCGTTAATTAAGTGAAGCAGTTTCCATCATTTCGCTGAATATATCGTACCAGTCGATGCGTTCTAAGGGGTTTCTGTATAAAAAGCCAGTGAAAATGGGTTCGCTTTTCTTAATATTAACTTCAACCCAGATTGATTAAATGCCTTGGGTTTCAAAAGAGGATCCGTTTGTACGTGAGAGACTGGCTTAAACTGATATTAGACCAGTTTGCATCGGCAGAGCAGGGACAAGGCGGATATGGTTATACCCTGGTATTAAGACGTCTGAGTCAGGTATGTACTTGGTTAGTCTAGATTTTGCACAACAAATAAGTGGAACTCCTTTCCAGAATTATAGAGAATAGAGGACAGTTCTTCTCGTTTGTTAAGCAGACTATTTATGTTTAGAAAGCCTATTCTAAGACCTTCTTTGGAAGGCCAAGTGTTCACAGTGGACATTTTGTTAGATAGAAAATCAGATTTTGTAAGGTGACCAGTGGGAAAAAATGACATGTACAAATAATACTTTCAAGTTAGATTACCAAATGCAACAGCAGCAAAAATCAATAATTGTTAAAGAAAGTATCAAAAAATCAATGCACAGGACAGGACAATCCACTTCGAATGAAATGATTTGGGAATCACAAAATACAAGCAAAATGAATTGATATTATGGTCTTAAATGTAGGTTATTAACCAAACTGTAATTTTCACACAGCACGATAAGAAAACATAGAGTATCTCAAAACAAGAAAGGCAAAAAAAAAAAAAAAAAAACATACGCAAGATCAAGAGATGTTTGCTTGGACGTACACACAAAAAAAAAAACTTGTGAAGAAAACCAACAGGAAAACAGGATTAGCGATCAATGCAATCGGCTGCCAGAAGAAGGAGGCACACTAAAGGCAAATGTAATCCTAGAAAAAGAAATGAAGTAATATGAAATCCTGAAAAAAGAGAAATGATTAATATGCAAATCCAGCCTAAAAAATACGAGCTAACGCACAACGCCAGACACTAGCGGGCTGTACTACCAACTGGTCAATATATGCAATGATGACACACATAGAAATCTGTTATCTCAAGCAATGCTTATTTACACTACACAGTCAGTCTGTAACTCTTATGAGTTAGGCAACTGCAACACGTGCCCATGCTCTCTCTCTTGTTCTTTTCGTTGCCCCTCTCTCTCTCTCTCTCTCTCTCTCTCTCTCTGGCATATACACACAAGCGCGCGCGCACGCGAACTTGCAACCTCTTGCACACATACCACGCAGACGCTGACACAGCAACGTTGTTCAAACCAGTAAAGACATATCGTGACTGCAAATAATAGGCACTTGTCACTGCTTAATGTAATGTGCATACATATATGTATATGTGTGTATATTTATACCTGCTGGTTATTTTCAAGGTTCAGCATGTGCGATGTCATCATATTTAGCCAATATAAATAACGGGTCTTATCATTTGTCGGAAACATGGGTTGGCGTGGGTAGTAGGAACGATGAACAGGGGCATAGCTAGAGGCATGGTTTGGGCCCTCTGTGTTACACTGAGTTTGAGAATGGGAATAAGGATCACGCTGAGGGATATTACCAATAGAAATAGTGGGATGGTGTGACAAACGGGCGTCAGGGATGTTTTCACGTGTAGCTTGTGAGGAATAGTTGGATGGATAATCATACCAGGTATCACAGAAGCTGGGGACAGGTTGGGAGGTACGAGGAATACCATGAGGAGCGGAATGTAACTGCCGGTCGGGGGACATGTCAGAAATTACAGCATTGATAAGTCTGACATTGCCAGCGTTAGATCTGGATTGAAACTCGCGTGACGTTTTATTCCCTTCCTGCCAACTGTTCGGCAAATCCCGCTCTGTCTGGTGGCCTTTGCGCTGTGGCAACGTGTCTACCAGCCAGTCCAAAACATTGCGCTTGAATTTAGAAGCCAGCTGAGCCGTACCCTTAACACTGAGGCGGGTGAGGTCTTTGTACATGATTAGCTTAGGGGCACCAGAAGCGGCAAGAAAAGCATCAGTGTTATGTATAAAAGTGGCTTTGGATTGGAAACATGCTTCCTTCAGACTTCGGTTTGTGGGGAAAACAGAATAATTTGAATTGTGTCTGCCTTCTGCTGGAATTAAAGAGCTGAACACTATTTTTGAGGAAGGGAAAACTTCATGACATAGATTAATTAATTGTATCCACTGTTGAATATTGATCTGTCCAGACGGGCAGTCATTTATACCACCATGGACGATAAAAGCCTTGATTTTGTGGTTGGTAGGCTGATGGTTAAGCCATTGCTCTAAGTCATGAGCTCACATGCCTAAAACACAGATTTTAAACATATTGTAAGAGCGTAAGGCTAATCTCTTGGGGTCCAGGTACTGTAAGACGGAATCACCAATTCAGAGCGCAGATGCATAATCATTTACAAACATAGCGTTCAAAATATCACGAGGAGGGACTTGTTTTCTCGGATGATGAAGCATTGACATTGTCTGCTTTGTGTTGATGTTGAGCATTAATGTCACTGAATACATATTCACATGACTCTGTTTGACAAAAGAGCAAAACGTTACTGACAGGAATGGAATAGTCAGTTACGAGATGAGCAGATGAGGGGACATCATCAACAATTGTCAGGTTTGGCAGGAGCTCTTGCTGGAGCAGAGAGTGAGGTGCTGGGATTATTCAGTTCAGTGGGCTTTGTGCCTTGATCAGCAGGATGACCTTCAGGTTTGGGCTTGAGCGGATGTGAGGAAGGCTGTCCACTGTCCTCAGAACTGTTGTCACTTCCATGGACAGATGGGTACCGAGCTGGCCGTGGGATAGCAGGTTTAGCGAGATGGCATTCTGATTTACTCTGGTCATCATTCGGAGAAGTCGGCTAAGAAACTGAGGGATCAAGAGATTTTACTGGGTTGTCTGTATTCCCTAAGTCTGTTTCTTTTACGATGAACTGCGTGCTGGCATCAGCTGTCGACTTCCTAGATTTCATTTGTTTGATTTCTGAACGAAGGTCGCCAAGTTTGGATTTAAGCGACTGGGTTTCTTTTGTTAAAATGTCAACCGATCCCTCAACGGAGATATTGTGACTTCTAGCTAATCAAATCTTGAATTAACAGAATCCCTGTCGGACTTGATGAAAGTTTTCAGTTCGTTTTTTTGTTGCCGATTTTGCGTCCTCAATTAATGATAAAAACGTATTTTTCATATCATGTTGGAATGCATCTACATAATTAATTTCTTCTTTTAGCTGGTGAAACTCTTTTTTATATGTGTGGACAGACGAACGCAAGACGTTGTTCTAGTTTTGTCTGAGACAGAGTCCGTCTGTGAAATCTTTAACTTCTAGGTCCTAGAGGTGCTGTTTTGAATGTTTTTGACTTGGTGTCAGTGGAAAACAGTAACGCTGATGCGGTGCAGGGGGCAGGTGGGTGCAGCACAACCTGCTGAGGGGTGCACTGACAGGGACGCATCATGTGAAGATCACTGACAGAAAACGGTGGTGATGGCTCTTGTTCTATGACTTTTGGGTCTCCACAGGGACTTGACCCATCCCGGGAGTCTGTCACCGCTGCAAGTTTACAGTGAGGGTCCATTGTGGAGGTGGTCCTGAAAATGGAGCCAAGTGGATAGACAAAAGTAAGAGGGACGTGAAGAGTGGAGGAAGTTAAACTGTCAAGGTCCTTGTTGAGCAGAAATGCATTGACGATGTGTTTTAATCTTTCACATTCTTCACGATACCAGAGTGAGCAGGCTCTTCCTTGACACGGAAGTGTGCCCGAATTATGAGCAGTCATAAAATAGAGGGCAATAGTAATTCTTTTTGTTGTTTTCCGGAAAATACGTATTATGGTCTTGACTAGTTCAGTGGGAAGGTCTGTGATCCAGTTTCAGGAAGAAAAGATGATATCTGATCGTTTTGGTCGTTGAGAGAGAGAGAGAGAGAGAGAGAGAGAGAGAGAGAGAGTAAAACGAACAGATATTCAGACAGATAGGCAGAGAGAGAGAGAGAGAGAGAGAGAGGGAGAGGGGGGAGATGCAGAGAGAGAGAGAATAAGACAGACAGGCTGACAAACAAGAGAGAGAGAGAGAGAGAGAGAGAGAGAGAGAGAGAGAGGAGAGAGAGAGGGGGGGAGGGGGAGGGGAGGGAGAGCAGGGTCCAGACCCAACACAACGTCGACCTTCTCACCCCCATGCCGCCGTGCCTCTGTCGATTCGCAACACGTCATACAGGTACAGGTCCTGAAGAAGACGACGAGAATCTTGGTCTGCCTCCTCCGCGGAGGGTGCCAGGTGGAAGTAGAGGTAACCCTGAGTCAGTTCATCAGAGCCCTCGCCTGACAGCAGCACTGTACTGTCCGTCTTCTGCTTGATGTAGCGACTCAGCAGGTACAAGGCTGCACACAGCGTCAGTGTCAATATGACAAGGATTTACCGTTACTTCAAGTTTCCATTGTGTATTTGAAAGCTAAACACGTCATAGAAAAGTATGCTGCTTGTCTTTACACATCGCTCACAAAGTTTCTTACACAGTGGCTCCCATATTCTTCTTCACTGAATTAATACATTAATTTTTCATGGCTTCCAAACGATATGGCAACGGCCAGTTGCTTTGTTTTCTCTATTTGATAAATTTATTTGCTTGTTTCAGTCATTTAAAAAAAAAATCTATTTCACAATTTTATTTCTGTGTTTGTCCTTTGTGGTTATTACTATGCTTATATATGTCTTTGATTAGACAAAGAAACGCATATGATGCTCATTAATGGATAATGACGATGATGATTATGATCATTATGATGATGATCATGGTGATTATGATTTGTTACTGTTTTTATTATTATTGTAATTTATGGTTTTCTTTTGAAATAAACATGATTCATTGAAGAAGAAGAAAAAAATATATATAATTATATATAAGAATGCAGCCTGGGTAGCCTAGGCATTCTTTGAGAATATGATCGCTTTGATATTTCCTATTACTGATCATGAACGAGATGGATATAAAATAAGAGAGGCAACGTGCCTGTTTTGACTCACACGTCAATTTAAACCACAAAGGTAGGCATCTTTAAACTATTCGTTTGTTTCTGTGTTTTATATGTAGATCGTGCATCAACAACGGAAATCCTGAGGCAGACCCCCCACCATGTCATTCTTGCGCTGAATTTGATAGGGAGCAGAAAGATGAGACCAACACACGCACACTCAAAGATTCACACAAACACGCTCTCTCTCACTCTCTCTCACTCTCTTTCATGGGTGTATGTGTGTGCATATGGACACACACACACACACACACACACACACACACACACACACGCGCGCGCGCGCGTGTAAGTAATGCTATAACAACATGATTTGAATTTAATTAAATTGTATCTACGTGTGTGTGTGTGTGTGTGTGTGTGTGTGTGTGTGTGTGTGTGTGTTAGCCTAAAGTGTCTCTCTCTCTCTCTCTCTCTCTCTCTCTCTCTCTCTCTCTCTCTTTCTCTCTCTCTGTGCTGCCTTAGGCGCGCGCGCATGCGTTTGTGTATGTGCGTACGTGTATGGGGGAGGGGGTGACTAAAAAATCAGTCGGCAGATTTAAAAAAAAAACAATAAAAAAAACAAAACAAAACAAAAAAATCACCAAGTCCTAGCCTATCGCGTTCGACAGTTGCTATGTACCTATTGTCCCTCTAACGGTCAGCACTTCGTACGTTTCCATGTGCTTTATGGCGTCAGGGAGAGCGTCAAACCCTTCTTGAGGTGTGAAGATGACTTCATGATGCTCCGTTCCGAGATGATTTGCTACCTGGAGAGAGAGAGAGAGAGAGAGAGAGAGAGAGAGAGAGAGAGAGAGAGAGAGAGAGAGTGAGACAGAGACAGACAGAGACAGACAGAGACAGAGACAGAGAGAGAGAGAGGATTGTACATTACCAGACATACCTGACTAAAATGAGAGAATCATTTGTGACACCCTTCTTTTGGCCGTTTGATTACAGAAACTTTTGATAGGAACATTCAAACGAAAAATGATTCTGAGACTAGCTTTCATGTTACAAGGTATGCTTGCTTAGCATTATCTTCTTTCCTCCGGTTAACAAAAGGCTAGGTAGAATGGTTACATTTTGTGGAGATGCAAACTTTCTTAAAATTGCGATCAACATAGGCCAAACAATGTCCATTCAGTCAGGCTGGAATTCACAGCTTCTAGGTTTGTTTTATGGTATCACAAATGCCAGATGTCGCATTTGAAAGAGAGAGAGAGAGAGAGAGGAAGAAGAGAGAGAGAGAGAGAGAGAGAGAGAGAGAGAGAGAGAGAAATGAATGTTTATTCATATAGGCCTCAGCCCCTCATGAAGGGGTAAACGTACAGATATACGATTTTCATCATGCAATACAAAAGGCTACGGTTATGGCAGGCACATCATGCAAAACTATGAAGTAGCTATTTCTCTATATTTAAAAGCCTTATACAAAAACAACGATAAATTTTGTACATCAGGTTTAGTGCATGCCATTAGTAGACTTAGTTTAAATAAACAATGTTGTCGATAATATTTAGGCTCCAAAAACTTTTCTCTTATTTCTTTCAACCTTTGACAACAATGAACGAAGTGTATCTCATCTTCTTTAGACATCTGGCATAATGGACACATCAGATCGCAATCATTACAACATTGATATCTAAAACGATGCACATTCAAGTCAGATATACCTAGTCTAAATCTAGTCATTGTATGCTTCAGTTTTCGGCACATATTTGCTTTCAAATATTGCTTCAAGTCATGGGTATTACAAAACGTTCTATACAAATGAAATCTTTCACTAGTGTAAATGTGATTATTCCAGTTTTGCCATCTACAGTCAATCAAACGCTGACGAAACATTGCTATAAAGTGATTTTCATTTCCCACACCTTGATTTAACCACACGTCACCAAAACCAGTACTATATAAACAAACACGCACATTTGAAACCCAGTTCTTCTTTCCCCTAGCATCTAAATCATACAGCATTTTATTCGCTATATTAGGTAACCTATGTTCATCCATATGTAATAGCTTAAACCAATATCGAAGGCAGTTAACAGCAGCATTAACATACGTGGGAAATCTGTTTGTTTCACCATATACTAAATCGTTGGGAGTACGCAGATCTACGCCTAAATACTTTTTAAGAGCAAATAAATGAACTGACTCACAATGAACAGCGGCTTGGTCTAACCCCCATATTTCTGATCCGTATAGCAGTACTGGCTGGACACGTGCATCAAAAAGTTTTATAAACAGTTCAAAGGAATTGTTATTTAGAGCATATAGCTTCTGAACTATACACAACAGTGCATTTTTCGCTCGACTGGCAAGATCTTTACAAGCAGCAGTGAAACTCAGACGAGTGGAGATAAATATTCCCAAATACTTGTAAACATTAACTACAGGCATTACCACGCCATCGTATAGCCATCGTTCTCTTACGCTTAGATAACCTCCCTTCCGAAATACAATGATGTTACTTTTATTCATGTTGACTTTCAATTGAAGCGAAGAAGCAGCATGTTGCAAGTTATTTAGCTGTGTCTGCAGCCCTATAACCGTCTCTGACAATAAAACAACATCATCTGCCAATAGAAGAATAAACAACTCAAATGCAGTACGTGAGAGCACAGCGCCATGTTTTCCGTTATTAATCACATGTAATGCTAACTCATTAATAAATACAGAAAATAGTACAGGGCTACACGAGTCTCCCTGTTTCACTCCTGCTGTACATCGAATGTAATCAGAAAGTTTAGAACCACATCTTACTCTACATTTTACATTTTCATACATAACTTTGATACACTTAAATAACTTACCAGTTATGCCATTTTGTAATAAAATAGGCCATAGCAGATTTCTGTTAATGGAATCAAATGCTTTTTCAAAGTCTATGAACGCTACATAAAGTTTACGGTTATATGAAAACTGCTTTTGCACAAGCGCTAACAACGTAAATATGTGATCAACTGTCGAATATCCTTTTTTAAAGCCGAGAGAGAGAGAGAGAGAGAGAGAGAGAGAGAGAGAGAGAGAGAGAGAGAGAGAGAGACTGACACACAGCCAGCCAGCCAAGCAGATTGACAGACAGACAGAGAGACAGATAGACAGACAGACAGACACAGACTCAGAAAAAAGCTTTATTCAGTCAAGATTTAAGGTTTTAGGCATAGCCCATTTTTTTCCAATCTGTCCTTCAGAGAGAGAGAGAGAGAGAGAGAGAGAGAGAGAGAGAGAGAGAGAGAGAGAGAGAGAAAGAGAGAGAAAGATTGTACATTACCAGACATACCAGAAGAAATGAGAGAATCATTTGTGACACCCTCCTTTTGGTTGTTTATTTGGTTATATGCTAATCAAATATAACTCGTATGCTAGAATTACCGAAAATTCAAAGGAAAAATGATTTTTTTAATGTTGTACAAATACGAGCACAGGAAAGTCTAGTTTATATACTAGTTTATATTATGCAAGTTATGATCGGGAAATTTTAAGGAATGTTCATCCGATATATTCTGTAACTGTAAACCTGAAAAAATCACTCTCACCATAAAAAGTGACAATTTTTACTGCAAGCAACAGACTGTTTTTGATTTTAAAAGATTAAGTCCATAATTCATTATATCTCTAGTTCTGAAATGTTCACCTTCAGCAGGTTCGGACATAAGTTCAGAAAAAATGTACTTAAAAACAAGCTCTGACAAGGAGGTGACAAGGAGTAGCAATAACCAGACGTGCCAAGTTAAAAAACAAAAACAAAAACAGAAATGAAACTCATAAGTCTGATTTAATCTGAACATGTAATATGAAAAGATCCAGATAGGTCTAGGATGGTGTTCACAATGTTAGATGTACACAGCAGGTCACTCTACCTTTCTGGCGGCCTTGAGGTCAGGACTGCCCTCCATGCCGATAGAAAAGGTCTGTATGGGATAGGTCAGCCCCATCTCCTTGGACGTCTTCACCAGCAGTGCTGCCACCAGGCTGGAATCCAGACCACCTGCAAGTTCGAAAGAGTTCAAAATATTCATCCTTCTAACCCATTGTTGGGGCATGTAGAATAGCAATTTCACTGACTCAATTCTATCATAAAGCGGTCTACAGGTCAGTTGTACTACGACCGTAAAATAAAACTAACCTACAGAAGAAACTATTGAGCAATTTCTCCTAAAACCTGGCCAGGTAGCCAACTTCAACAGAACACACATGTCAGCAGTCAATAGATCGAGTTTAAATTAAGAACCTCTGAGAAAAAAACACTTTGTTTCTATTTTGATTCTATTTTAGACGTATAAAAAAATGGAACTCGCCTCAAAGCCCATTCATATCACAAGACATGCATGTTCCATCTTCCCCTAAAATTGCTCTTTATCTACCCAAATCAATATCAAGTTCATAGTAACTAGATCTAAACCTGGCTAATGCAGTTAGTCCACGTCAAGCAACACCCATATTTTCATTTTTCCAAAGCGCCTATTAAAATCTATATAGTACCAGCTGTGTTTTTTATTTTCTAGGTGCATTACGCCATTAATCATGACAGCTCAGGATGTTGTCAAGAAAATGGAAGCTGTGGTCTTTGGAAAAGCCGGTCATCTCACCATGTGAAGAGCACAAGCACGGAATAAAAATCTACACTACTGCATGCGACAGTCTTTTTAGATAGCGCTGACCTACGGGATTAGGCAGCACAATATCACTTCGGTTCGCATGACTTCGGAATAACAGACCTCCATACAGCTGAAAACGTCCAGCATCTGTCCCCCCTCCTCCCTCCCGCCTACCTCATCCTTTATCATTCCAATATCCCCACCCTCACCCTCTTCGTGCTTACTGTCTCCAAATTTCAAAGTCCAGTTGTAAAACACTTGCCCCGCAAGCACAATCATTGCGCCAATCCTCACAAGGGTTGTTGTGGGTGCCAACGACAAATCTTAGGCAGATGTATTAAGGAGCTGGTTCTATGTAATATCAATATTCCTCATGGCTCAGGAGATGGTCTTTAGAAAATGGCATCTACATCCTCGGCTTAAGTAAGGTGTATGATTACAACAGCTTTTCCTGGTGCTGGGACTGGCCTTCATGTTACTAAGTATACTTACTTAACATTCTCTTCTCTCCTTCGGTTCACAATAAAAGGTAGGTAGAATGTTAATAGAGATATAAACTCTTTTTAACATTACGATTGAAATGGGTAAAAAATGTCAATTGAATTTTGCTGTAATTCGCAGATTCTAGACATGTATCATATTATCACAAACGCCAGATTTCGTGTTTGAGAGAGAGAGAGAGAGAGAGAGAGAGAGAGAGAGAGAGAGAGAGAGAGAGAGAGAGAGAGAGACAGACAGACAGACAGACAGACAGACAGACAGACAGACAGACAGACAGAGAGAGAGACAGAGACAGACAGACAGACAGAGAGACAGAGAGAGACAGAGAGAAAGAGAGAGAGAGTGACAGACAGACAGACACGGACTAAGAAAAAAAAGTTTATTTAATCAAGGATTAAGATTTAACGCAGAGCACATTCTTCCTATCTGTCCTTCAGAGAGAGAGAGAGAGAGAGAGAGAGAGAGAGAGAGAGAGAGAGAGAGAGAGAGAGAGAGAGAGAGAGAGAACCTGATAACAAGCAGCCTATTCTTCTCTCAGCCATCAAACGTTTTCTGACAGCAGCTTCGAAGAGAGTCCTGATGTTCTGTTTTGTGTTCTCTGCTGTGGAAGAAATGTTATAGTGATGATGATATTTAGTATGTAGTAGTAGTAGTAGTAGTAGTAGTAGTAGTAGTAGTAGTAGTAGTAATAACAATGATAATAATAATAATGATAATAGTAGTAATGATGATGATAACAATGATTATAATAATCACAATGACAATTATAACAACAACAACAATAATAATAATATAATAGAGATAATGATAATAACAATAATAATGTGACGCGTCTCCGACGTCCCCCTCGTTGTCAAAATATAATTATCTTACGCAGGGAGGCGGGGGGGGGGGGGGGGGGGGGGGGGGGGGGGCGGGAGGGGGGAGGGGGCGGGGGTAGACAGAAGCATACATATCTTCACAAGCAATTTGCGCTCTCATATTGGCTCAAACACTCTGTCACTCACATCGGGCCCGCACAAAGATGACGGGAAATCAATGACATTTCAGAGAAAATAATCAAATTTTGTTTAACTTGACTCAGAGCCCCCACCCGTCACTACACAACACAATAATTTGTATGATGCAAAAATGTAAAGATCATACGGATAGTCCCATAGTTGCATCACCTTTTCTTCAGTTGCTCTTAATTGATTAACAAAGAAACACAACCTTGAAGCGTTCTGGTTACACGCCTGTAAACACAAGAAAGAAATAAACGTTCAGAACTTGCCAGCGCTGCCTTGGTTGACAAGTCAGTTCTCTCATCAATCAGTGCGACCTCGATCGCTGAAGCTGTCACACTATTGTGTCTGCCCGATTGTCCAAGTCCCTGTTGGGGGACACTGGCAGCATAGCTCTAGTTGCACCATCAGTCCGGGTCTCCCGGATTCCACTGAGCTTCGCTCTCTCCACAGAAAGGGATCCTGTCGGCCTCTCCTACAGGTCTACTGTTGCTGCAGACACCCACCGTTGGCTGGCAGCTCCCTGTCTAGGCCCCAACAGGCTGACATGTCTTGCTGTCTCCGTCCCCACCCAGGAGACAATTCTCTGCCGTCGTCGGCTTCGAGGCGACAGCAAACCTCCGCTTCAAGTAAACTCTTTTGGCCTTGATAATTTACCTCGCTGTATTTTCCTGAGCCCTAAGTATGACGAGATGAGTTCACTTTCCCTAAGTGAGTCATGTTCTTGGTTTTCCGAGCATCTTCTAACCATTCTCAAACAAACAAAACCCGAATTTTACTGGTTCAACCAATGGAATCACTGGCACACACACATCACAACGATTTACACCAATCAATATCAAGTTATTTTGATTCAACCAATGGAATCACTAGTCACTACACACACACACACACACACACACACACACACACACCACACACACACACACACACACACACACACATCACAATGACTAGCACCAACAACTGTGAGATTCAACCAATGAATCTCCGAATCATATTGTTTCAACCAATGGAAATCACTAGTGCATTCCTACACAGGAAAAAAATGTTGGGTACTTGGTGATCAATGCACAAAATCCATTTCTAACTCATGTTCGATTCCCCGAAACTACCCATTGCACAAACAGCCGAAGCCTCACTACAAGCCAGGACCGATGCTTCAAGTGTTTCCTTACCTAATAGGTTGAAGCTTTCCCGAAGGTGTTCATTCCTCAGACCAAGCACAGCTGAATGGTCAGCATGATCTACCTGCTGGCCGACGGTCACTGAACCGCGACGGTTACCTGCCACGATTGCCTCTCCTCAAGCCCACTGGAGAACCCAGTGAATAGCCGTTGGTGGAGGCTGGATGCCTTTCTCACCCAGGACTTGTTACTACCCCCCCCCCCTCCCCCCTTCCCCGGACACGCGAATTACTTCCCAGTTACTCTCCCTCTTTAAACATCGCTCTCGGGGTACGTCTACCGGTGATGTCAGGGTTCGCCAACTTAAGGAAAAAAAACGGGAAAATTAATCTCAACATCGGCAGAATTACCCTTAATTTGTTGAAAGGACTCTAGAACATTCGGACGACTTGCCACAAATAATAATAGTAGTAATAATAAAAATTACAATAACAAATGATGATGATAACAACAAAAACAACAACAATGTTAATGATGATAATAATGATAGTAATAATGATACAAAAATAATAAAAATGATGATAATAGTAATAATAATAGTAATAATGATACTGACAATTTTGTAGCCCTCCATCCCAATAACATAGGCTATTGGGCAGTTTTCAAATTGTAACAACACCGTACCTAATATATGCGCAGGACGTACACGCACACACACACACACACACACACACACACACACACACACACACACACACACACACAGAGCGAGAGAGAGAGAGAGAGAGAGAGAGAGAGAGAGAGAGAGAGAGAGAGAGAGAGGACAGACAGACAGACAGACAGTCAGACAGACAGAGAGAGACCGAGAGACAGACTCACTCACACACACACACACACACACACACACACACACACACACACACACACAACACACACCAACAGTTCTGTGTTCATGAGGTATAAACAAATGCATGCATGCGCGCGTGCGCGCGCGCGCGCACACACACACACACACACATACACACACACATACATTCAGACACACACACACACACACACACACACACACACACATACAGAGAGAGAGAGAGAGAGAGAGAGAGAGAGAGAGAGAGAGAGAAAACAGACAGACAGACAGACAGACAGACAGACAGACAGACAGAGACCGAGAGACAGACTCACACACACACACACACACACACACACACACACACACACACACACACACACACACACACAGAGTCATAGTGTCTCACACATTAACACGCACACTGAAATACACAATCGTACACAAGCAAATGTGTACAAGTGACAGACAGCAGTTTTAGGTGCTATTTTAGTAATATTTCAGGTGTATTCTGCCGGTTGAAGAGGTAAAAATATACACCCGGAGGTGCCAGAGAACAGTGTTTCTCTGGGGTGCAGTGGTACCTTCGAGTGTACCGTTTTCGTTTCTTCTTCATTAAATGTCGTTTAAACAGGTACGTTTGAAGTGTAAGCTTGAAAGGCACGAAGAAGTGGTATGATGGTATGAAATAGTTGGAAAGGTAGTACTGTAGTCGAATGTAGTAAAATCGTACTGAACGCACAACGCACGATCTACGTTGGTCCTTCCGCATGCTTTACTTTAACAACGTTGTTTTTAACAGCCATAGTTAAAGTAAAGAAAATCAGCATCATTTTAAATGGCGAGACTGTTTTAAAATTGACTGATTCTTTAGTTACTACAAAAATGATAAAACAACAGGCGTGTTTTCCATTCAAACCAGGAAGCTGAACATTAAAAAGACGTTTAAAAGACGTTCTTCTAGCACCGCCAATGCTGGGCTTCATCACTCACCATCAGGAGACACCAGAGTCTTGTAGAGAGGAACTTGTCCAGGTTTGTTGAAGGATGTCCTTCTGCTGAAGATGGCTTTTCCTAGGTGGTCCAGGTCGTAGACTTCCACATGGCCTGGTGGGAACGGCTCCATGATGGCTTCCTCATCACTCAGGGAATGGGACAACCCAAACAAACCTGGCAACAAAGGAATATGGAACCAAACTGTTAAAATCTAAACACAACAACCGACTTTGATTGGTGAAACAAGCATCCAGTAACTATCCAGTACAGAGACATTCGAGCTTGAATTGAGTGTGTGTGTTCAAGATGAAGTTAGTGTGAAAACAGTAACGATGGGAGAAAGGCAGAAGGCAAACAGATGGGTCTACTAGATTTGACCATTTGAATTTTGTTGGAAAGTTTGAGAAAAAAAAGTGAGTTAAATGGATTTTCCAAGAGAAACCAAAATCAATGGGAAAAAACTTAACTCTAGTAATTATGAACATACACTGACTCTCAATCTTTGGTGTCCAGTTTATGAAACGCACGAAAGCAACAGGAAGAAAATGTCTGTAGAATAATGCTATATTATTCACGTACAAAGTTTTGTAGCGATGCCTGACAAAAACTGAAAAAGATATGGTACCAGTTTTCAAGATGAGAAGCCAGACTTCAACCGAAGCAACACTCCACAATCCAACGTCCACAAAGATACCTTTTGCCTCTGAGCACACGGCCAAAAACCCGTTGTCGGTATGCAGCTTGAAGAGGGGCCGCACCCCAAAAGTGTCTCTGCCCAGGATGACCTTTCGGTTGGCAGTGTCCAGGATGCAGAAGGCGAACACGCCGTCCAGCTGGCCGGCCATGGCCTCGGGGCCCAGCTTGTCGTACAGGTGGATCATGGGCTCCATGTCGCTGCCAGAGCTCGCCTTCAGCTGGTAGGAGTTGGTCAGCTGAAAACAGACTTTCGAAGCTACTGGTACCAAATGGAGAATTCTTGCATAAAAAAATCAATAAAATTCATCCTGAAAGAGAGCTGGTTTTAACGTGGGGTGACTGCAGGCAGAAACTAAAACAAAAGCAAGAATGGAATTACTGAGTCGCCAAACGAAGGAACAAACAAATTCCAAAACAGGCATTATGAGTTTCAAATAATTGGGTCTTCTCTTTCCAGGTCGAAAAGCGTAGTGTCTATTCTGTAATTTGCTTGCTCTTTCGTTTGGCGGCTCAGTAATTCCATTTTGCTTTTTTACCTGAAAGAGAGGAATTATCACACATGCCAACACATGTAAACATAAACACGTGCGCGCAGGTTTTCGTGCATGCAAACATGTACACACAAGAGGCAGACGCACGCAAATTGTGACATATATGCATCCATGCTTTTGATAACAATATTCAGAAGCGAATCACAGACAGCCATACAGAGTCGCACACACACACACACACACACACACACACACACACACACACACACACACACACACACGTACACACACACACACACACACACAACACACACACACACACACACACACACACACACAAGAGAGAGAGAGAGAGAGAGAGAGAGAGAGAGAGAGAGAGAGAGAGAGAGAGAGAGAGAGAGAACATTAATACGAGGATGAATCGGTTCAAAATACACGAAGCTCAATTTGAATAAATGAATGTACATACAGGGTAATAAGCAGTTTTCATAACTTCAACGTCTTGTTGCCATTGGAACAACCTCAGGGAGATTTGCTGATACCATTATTGTATAAACTTTGAAGTTGAATAGCATTGTATTGTGAGCAGGCTGTTAGTGTGGAGGTAATAATTTTCAAGTTAATTAATTTTTCAATGTTTGAAGAGTTTGAAGAATTTGTCCGGAAAGTCCAGCTCAGGTGCCCCTCTGCACAAAGAATTGTTTGAAAATGATTATCACTGGCTCTACTCCAAATTGGATATAATTAGTTCATGCAAGAAAGGTAGTGACTTTTTTTTTGAAAAGCTATCTAGCAAGAGGGTTAGCATCATATCTAAGTTTCCTTAGTTAAAAACAGATTTTGACCCAACTGATCGCAAACATGATTAATGTTTAATATTCATTTCTCGACTCATCGTCACGATGACGGCTAGAATTAAGTTTTCGTTGACTTGTTAATCCGAGTTTTCTTTTCTTTTAAGGATTAAAGTAAGAGGCTTTCATTGGAGCTTTTATATTGTTAAGGCCACTCTTGGTGGGTTCCATTTTTTTGCGGATTAAGGACCATGTGATTTTGGTTATACAAATCTGAGATTTGTATACAAATTGAAGTGATGATTGTATATATTTGATATCGCCCTCCCCCCTCCCACCCCCTAGGAGAAAGAACTATCATCAACAAAAAGATCAACGATAACGTCATTATCTCTCTCAGAGGCAAACAATGGCTCACCATTTCGTGGTTGTATATTTCGCCATTACAGACCAGCCAGATCTGAGGGTGGGTGTACAACCTCATGGGCTGCATTCCCCGCATGTCGTCCACGATAGCCAGCCGGTGGAAGCCCAGGAAGCAGTTGCGGAAATGGTTGATATTCTCTATCCTGAAGGCGTCAGGACCTCGGTGACTGATGGTGTGAACAGCGTGGCACTGCGCTGACACGTCATCGTCGCTGCCGAACACCGCCCAGATTCCGCACATGCTGGGACAGTCTGCAATTCCTTATGGCTCTTGAAATATCTGTATACTGATGATCACTGTAAAGAAGAATCATTAGTCGTCACAGAATATGGTAGCCCAATACCAAATGATATCTTATAAGCTTAAACGTTAAAGCTCCCGTAGCCTGTTAGCCGTACGGATAAATTATTAGAGGTTTTTCATGTCTAGAGTATGTATGTTCCCATTGCTCTCCTTCCGCCGCGTATAACCTTCCCTGAACTGAATAAGGTACCAATTTACTACTGGATGGACAGAGAGGGTTTTCAAGCCGAAACAATCCGACCCCACGAGTGGCTCGAACTCAGAACTGTCAGCTCTGCAGATAAACGCTCGCAGCATCTAACTACGACCCCCTCCCTACTCATAGAATACAAAACCAAGGAACATGCGATCTAACCTTTTTGGTATATCTTAAGAAATGACAACAGAGTCAACGATTGTCTGCATCAAACATCAAAAGTTTGAACTAGTTTTTCCTTCATTGCGCATAAGTAAACTATCGACTTGCATTTTACAATAACCCTGAAGAAAACAAAGATTACATATACAGGTTTCAATACTCGGTTCTAGTCATGTTCTATATCTGGCAAACGCCTTCAACGCTACCGAGTAGAAAACAATTGTTAATGATCATCAGCCATTTTAAAAGATCCGAAATTTATGTGTTTAAAATACGTCCATGAGAATATTCTATCCTCTCACTTTCACTTATATATATATATATATATATATATATATATATATATATATATTATACATCAATTTTTATACTGTTTGAATAATGCTTTTAGTTTTTCAGCAACTTTTTTCCTCTCCACACTTTTGTTTTGTTCCATTTTACTACCCTTCGCTGGCTGCTTTGAGGGTGCTGTTGGATTCTTTTTTGAACCCTTGGTGGTGAGAACACCACAGAATTATGGACTGTGGTGTGTCTCTATTTGACACCAAGAGCACAGACACAATCAGCCGTGTCTCCCTGATGAGTCCGATCCAGCGGACGAAAGGACTAGGAGCAGGCAATACAAATAAATGTGCCTTCGAGAGGGATTATGATGGTTCCCTCAGGCAGCTAGTGAAGGGCTTCTCAAATTTATAATATACTCCCCTTATTTTCTTCATCTTCAATTTTTGTTGTTGTTGTTGTTTTTGTTGTAAAGTTCAAATCTTTGCCAAGTCATTACTATAACGATTGAAGAATTGTTAACCTGCACTCGTTTTCCCCCACTACTTAATTGTTCAGCATTATATTGTTTGGTCAATCAGTGGGAGATTGCATCTCTTAGGCGATCCAAGTAAAGGTTGTTCTGTACAATTCTTAGCCACTCACAATGCTTGGGTTATTGAACAGCAGAGCTGACCACTCAGACTGTTCCATATCTTTTGATCTCCCTTGCATCCTTGAATGGATCCTCAAGCATAGGCTCAAAGATTGTCCCCTACATTAATTTTTATACTGTTTGAATAATGCTTTCAGTTTTTCAGCAACTTTTTTCCTCTCCACACTTGTTTTGTTCCATTTTACTACCCTTCGCTGGCTGCTTTGAGGGTGCTGTTGGATTCTTTTTTGAACCCTTGGTGGTGAGAACACCACAGAATTATGGACAGTGGTGTGTCTCTATTTGACACCAAGAGCACAGACACAATCAGCTGTGTCTCCCTGATGAGTCCGATCCAGCGGACGAAAGGCCTAGGAGCAAGTAATACAAATAAATGTGCCTTCGAGAGGGATTATGATGGTTACCTCAGGCAGCTAGTGAAGGGCTTCTCAAATTTTTAATATATTCCCCCTATTTTCTTCATCTTCAATTTTTTTTGTTTTTGTTGTAAAGTTCAAATCTTTGCCACGTCATTACTATATATATATATATATATATATATATATTAAAGTGAAAGTGAGAGGATAGAATATTCTCATGGACGTATTTTAATCACATAAATTTCGGATCTTTTAAAATGGCTGATGATCATTAACAATTGTTTTCTACTCGATAGCAGTGAAGGCGTTTGCCAGATATAGAACATGGCTAGAACCAATATATATATATATATATAGTTGACACAAGTATTAAAAGGAATGTTAAAATTATCTACAAATTTGTTTCTAGCGCTTGGCTATCGTCAGGATGGAGTTTGGGTTGCCCACTGCTGGTGTTATATAGCGTGTGGGGCCCTGTTGCAGCTGTTTTTGCGTGCGTGTTGGTTGCACGTGTTTTTTTGGGGGGTTTTCAGGTTGTTGTACGGGGTGTGTTCACTAACAACGATTTCCATTTATGCCTGCAGTTATTTACTATTTCTGTTTTAGTATTAAGAGTTGCTAAGTGTGGTTTACATAGTATTAGCCATTTTTCAGTTAGGCATAGGTTGCATCTTTTGGAAATATTGTTGTATGGTGATGCCCTTTTTTTTTTTTAATGATTTTCCAGGATATGTTGTAGTTTATTTTTGCGTCTTTAAGTTTCCAAATGTATTTGCTCAATTCAGTTTGGTTTTTGTATTTTCTTTGTTGAATGACTGTTTGTGGTTTGCATATCTGGTTTTGAAGTGGTTTTCAGTAATCCCTATGTATGTTTCTTTTTCATTTTCTGATGTCACAGTGGCCTGGTATACAATATTGTTATGAAGACATTTATTGCTTAGTGGGCACTGCTCTTTTTTGGTGCAATTGCAAGATTTCCTTTCTTCACCCTTCTTTGCCGTGTTGGTTTTCATTTTGTTGGATGCATCAATTAGGTTTTTGAGGTTGGGCATACATGAGTACGATAGTTTGACAGTGTTTTTGTTAAATATTTTGGACAGTTTGTGTTCTTTTGGAAATGAAGTTGTTAAGATTTTGAAGAATTCTTTCCCTATATTTGTTTTGAGTTTCCCAAACATAGGGAAAGAATTCTTCAAAATCTTAACAACTTCATTTCCAAAAGAACACAAACTGTCCAAAATATTTAACAAAAACACTGTCAAACTATCGTACTCATGTATGCCCAACCTCAAAAACCTAATTGATGCATCCAACAAAATGAAAACCAACACGGCAAAGAAGGGTGAAGAAAGGAAATCTTGCAACTGCACCAAAAAAGAGCAGTGCCCACTAAGCAATAAATGTCTTCATAACAATATTGTATACCAGGCCACTGTGACATCAGAAAATGAAAAAGAAACATACATAGGGATTACTGAAAACCACTTCAAAACCAGATATGCAAACCACAAACAGTCATTCAACAAAGAAAAATACAAAAACCAAACTGAACTGAGCAAATACATTTGGAAACTTAAAGACGCAAAAATAAACTACAACATATCCTGGAAAATCATAAAAAGGGCATCACCATACAACAATATTTCCAAAAGATGCAACCTATGCCTAACTGAAAAATGGCTAATACTATGTAAACCACACTTAGCAACTCTTAATACTAAAACAGAAATAGTAAATAACTGCAGGCATAAATGGAAATCGTTGTTAGTGAACACACCCTGTACAACAACCTGAAAACCCCCCAAAAAACACGTGCAACCAACACGCACGCAAAAACAGCTGCAACAGGGCCCCACACGCTATATAACACCAGCGGTGGGCAACCCAAACTCCATCCTGACGATAGCCAAGCGCTAGAAACAAATTTGTAGATAATTTTAACATTCCTTTTAATACTTGTGTCAACTGATGTTGCTCCCCAAGGGGTTGAACACTTGTAGAATTGTTTTAGGCTTTTTAACCATACTGATATATATATATATATAATATATATATATATATATATATATATATATATATATATATATATATCACTTCCTCCTTTGGTCAAGAGTGTACGCAGCTGAAGAAAAGTGGATAATATTCCCGATGAAGCCTTGAAAAAGGCGAAAATTTGAAGACAATAAAAGAAGGGAAGGCATTGAGTGGACGACTTCTTGATTTTATATTGATCCAGTAATGGTTTTATCAACCAGACTCTCTCAGCTGCTGGGAGCAGTGCCATTTTTAGCGTTGGGTTTTCTTTTATATATATATATATATATATATATATATATATATGGCTTCTGTGCTATATATTTATATATCTATATATATATCTATATCTATCTATCTATCTATCTATCTATATATATATATATATATATATATATATATATATGAATACACACACACGGACGTAAGTATGCATATACACATCTATGTCTATCTATCTATGTGTGTATATATATATATATATATATATAGAGAGAGAGAGAGAGAGAGAGAGAGAGAGAGAGAGAGAGAGAGAGAGGAGAGAAGGACTCTACAGGTTACAGTGGAAGGTGGACTCAACAGGGTACAATATATATATATATATATATATATATATATATATATGTCTTCCGTAATTATCATCTAAAAAAGACGAACACCTTCCTTTAAAGTGATAGTCAGAGGATAGAATATTCCAATAACTGCAGAAGCCATATCTATATCTGTACTTACCTATCTATTTATCTATTAACCTACCTATCTATTTATCTGTCTATCTATCTATATCTATATGTATATATACATCTTTCTCTCTCCTCCCTCCCCCTCCCTCCCTCCCTCTCTCTCTCTCTCTCTCTCTCTCTCTCTCTCTCTCTCTTGTGTGTGTGTGTGTGTGTGTGTGTGTGTGTGTGTGTGTGTGTGTGTGTGTGTGTGTGTTGCAGACTGTTGGGCTCCGCTCGAGGATATTGGGTGCATTTCACAGGGAGAAGAATAGTAGTAACATCTACACAACCAAAGTTCCAACTCAAAAGCTGATCATCTTTCTGACAGGGAGGGCTGTAAAGTACCATGGACTAGACATGAAACTGAAATTAAGATTAACATTGTAATTTGAAATGTGAAATGAGAGAGAGAGAGAGAGAGAGAGAGAGAGAGAGAGAGAGAGAGAGAGAGAGAGAGAGAGAGAGAGAAGGCTGGAAGTGGAAGTGAACAAAGGTAAACAAGGGAATCAGGGTAAGAGAGGGAGGGAGAAAGAAGAAGGGAAGGAGGACGTGGAGCTGGGAGTTATTGGTAGAAATGGAGGCGGGGAAAGGAGGGAGAACGGGGTAGGGATACGAATAAGAATTTTTTTTCAGAGTTAAGTCCCATACTGAAGGGGCTTTTATACAATTAAGTAATGCAGCTCAGGCACACGTCAATATCAATTATAAACCTATCCATAGCAACCATAAAGATAAACGTAGATGAAGAAGGTTACTAAACAACAGCAGACCGTCCTTTTCGTGCTTTACAGATAAACATAACGAGATTAGACAGGATGTTTTCTTTTCTTGACATTAATAACCTAGTGACCCTAGTGACCTTGAACTGACATGGTTCAGTAATATACCTAGGCTGAATAAATTTGGTTCTGAGTTCATGTAATACGGGACAGCACAACAAAAAGTGAATTTCATCTTCGTTTGCTAAACCACACAGACGGCATATCAATTCATCTTCGACATAATCATAGTATCTGAAATGATGAGTAACAATATCAGAAACACCAAGCCTAAACTTAGCTGATGTGATTGCAAAGTGCGACGACTGCAGGCAGAAATCTAAACAAATCTTAAATAAATGTTAGCGAACCACCAAAAAAACAAAACAAAACGTGGACAAACGAATCACAAGAGAAAACACGACGCGTTTCGACCTCTTAGGTCTTCTTCAGGCAAGATACAAAACAATCAGGACAACGAAAATGAACGAGCAATCACTTATCTTCAATTACTTCAGCGCAAGATAGGCGTTAGATTCAACGCCTATCTTGCGCTGAAGTGATTGAAGATAAGTTAGCTTGTTACACAATAATTCAAAAAGATCTACAGATGCTAGGAAATAGTAATTCACATCGTTTCCAGTGTCAGAAATGTATGTGAAATGACCCTCTGGATCGCAATCACATAGTCTGTTTAAAATCTGCACATATTCAGCATTTTCTTTCCATATGAGTTGAGGGCTCCATCTTGGGAAGATCTCACAATTTGAGGACTTTTTGTTGTGACAGACATGTAGATCACGCTCACGAATGATTTCCGGGGATAGACTAGACGGCCTCACATTAAGATCACCAGATAGCACTTTATCAACATTGCCTAAAGACATCACTTTTTTCACATTACAATCTTCTAGCAAGTCAATGACATTGCCAAAACCATTTATACAGTAACAAGGTGAATTTTCAGGTGGAACGTACGCACAAGCTAGTAAGGTTGTCTTATAAAGACTCAAAAAATCCTTACCAAGCAAAAACAAAATCAAATAAGGATTCTCACCATCAATAAGACGTACGTACTGAACTAAGCTTTTACGTACTAAGTGAATTAACCCCCTCCTCCGAACATCGTCCATGTCTTGTAATTTCAACATCTAGCTTTACATATAGATTATGATTTTCAACAAAAGTCGATTCAATATTTTTTGTGTAAGTTTCCACAAAACAGATGACATCAATCGAAGAAATAAATTGAATAAAACATCTGTTCTGAAATTGATTAGACAATCCACATAATTATATTTCAATAAAGAAAAGACGTTTTTTACACACTCGTCACATTCAGACCAAAACAAGAATTGCTCCCAGGCTGCGATATCGAATCACCATCTTTTCTCTTCTCCTGACCTTTTCGTAAAATCAGTTTGATGTTCACCTGACTTCAGCCAAGTCACATGGTTGGTGTTGTGTTGGGAGTGGTTTGGGTCGGTGGTGGCGGATGTCAGCCAGGTATTCAGAGATGCGTGTCTCAAGTGTGCAGGATGTTTCACCTATATACACTTGAGACACGCATCTCTGAACACCTGGCTGACATCCGCCACTACCGACCAAAACCCGTTGCCCTACATTTCAACCACTCCCAACACAACACCAACCATGTGAAAGTCTTAGCACTCTGGCAATCACAGAGTGACACCTTTGAACGCACTACACAAGAGACCAATCTCATTGCCAACCTCGGTATGCTACAGCCCCAAGGCATCAACATCCAACAGTAACACAGATATGCATACCAATACTTCAACACCAGTCGGCGAAATCTTCCAGCAACAGACACACATACATAATACACATGCATACACACCAGCACCATACCCCCCAACTACCCACCTCACATAGAGTTGCAGCCACCCTCCATTTATTTCATTTTATTTTATTTCATTTTATCTTATTCTATTTTATTTTATTTATTATATATATTGTTTTAATCTATGTACTTATTTATTTATTTTACTTTATTTTATTTTATTTTCATATATATTTTTATATATTTTTTGAATTTTTTTTTTACTTATGTATGTATTTTTTCTTTTAATTATTTTATATTATTTATTTATTTTATCTATTTATTATCATTATCATTAATTTTTTTGTAAATTATTCCATTTCCCATAATTCCCTGCTGGGTGGCCCCGTTTCCGCCCGGCGGCCATTTTGACCATGACTAGATAAGTGTCTCTTTTTTCCTTTCTTCATCTTCACTGTCCTAAACGTTATTTGTTTTCGCCTGAAGAAGACCCAAGAGGTCCAAATGCATTGCGTCTTGTCCTGTGCTATGTTTGTCTGTGTCCTTTCTAAATTTTGCTCAAAAACAACTGTCAAACACAAATTTCTACACACCACTCACAACATTACCCCTCCTACAATACCAGAAACTCATCGCAAACTCAATCAAAAAAGAAACCAAACTCAACAACCTACCGACAACAGCCAAACTCCTGATCATGACAGACACTAAACAGCCCACCTTCTACCTGCTTCCCAGAATACATAAAACAAACACACCTGGCAGATCCATTGTCTCTGCTTGCAGCTGCCCCACCGAACACATTTCACAGTACTTAGAATTTCTCCTTCAACCCATAGTACAGAGCCTCCCTACATACCCCAAAGACACAACCCACACACTCAACATGATCAATTCATGCAACGCAGACCCAAATTTTCAACCCAGCCTCCTCTTCACACTTGACGTGGTGTCACTCTGCACTCTATCCCCCACGCTGATAGACTGAAGGTCCTCACATTCTTCCTCAACAAACGGTCCCCCAACATACAACACCCTCCCACCACTACACTGGTCAGACTTGCAGAATTAGTCCTCACCCTCAACACCTTTCAGTTCAACAATCACACATTCTCACAAATTAGTGGTGTTGCTATGGGCACCCAAATCCTATGCTTGCCTCCTCATGGGACACTTGGAACACCGCCTACTAACTACATACACAGGCCCCACACCGGAATTATACAAAAGGTACATTGATGATTGACTGGGAGCCACATCCATGCCCAAACAAGATCTCCTCAACTTCCTCAACTTTGTCCAGACCTTCCATCCATCCATCCATCCAACTAACCTTCACCATTTCACCGTCAGTCAACTTCCTGGACATCACCATCTCCCTCGAAGATAGTCTACTCAAAACTTCCATTTTCTACAAACCCATTGATGTACATGCATACCTAGACGACACATCCTCCCACCACCCATACACTAAGGACAGCATTCCATACTCACAATTTCTCCGTCTTTGCAGACTTTGCTCCAGCGATGAAGACTTCCATGTACAAGCAGCCAAAATGTCAGAATTCTTCACAAACCATGGATACCCAAATTCCATCATCAACGAAGCTCTCGGCCGCACCACAGCCATATCCAGAACATCTGCCCTGGAAACCCAGCATTCAAAGGAGACAGACAGACCCACCGCCTGCCTCCTCTTCCCCCCACCACCCTCCCCATTTGCAGGATTCTCAAATCAAGTTGGCACATTGTATAAAACCACAAACCTGCCTTCCATACTAGATCATGATCACGTTCAAACGTGATAAAAACCTAAAAAGTCTGCTCGTGCGGTCCAAACTGAACTATCTCCACACCTACACCACCAGGTACTCACCCCTGCTCAAAACCTTATTGCAAAATCTACCCCCTCACCACACCAGACACCATCCTACAGGGCCTCAAGGACTCCTTCACTATTAAACGCACATTCTCCTGCCAGAGCCGCAACATTGTATACGCTATCCACTGCCAGCTGTGTGGCAAGATCTATATAGGTGAAACATCCCACACAGTGGAGACACGCATCTCTGAACACCTAGCTGACATCTGCCACCACCGACCCAAACCCGTTGCCCAACACAACATCAACCATGTGAAAGTCTTGGCACTCTGGCAATCACAGAGTGACAGCTTTGAATGTACATCAAGAGAGACCCATCTAATTGCCAAACTTGGTAAGCTACAGCCCCAAGGCATCCACATTCAATAGTAACACAAATATACATACCCACCCCTTCCACACCAGTCGGCATAATCTTCCACACACACACACACACACACACACACACACACACACACACACACACACACACACACACACACAAACCACCACCACCACCACCCCCATAGCCCCCACTACCCACTGCATACAGAAGTTGCAGCCACCCTCCATTCATCTTATCTGATTTTATTTCATTAGATTTTGTTTTTATTTATTCTTGTTCATTTTATTTATTCATTATCTGTATTCATTTATTTATCATATATTATTATTTTATTTATTTATCTATTTATTTCATTTTATTATGTATTTATTACTTTATTTATTTATTTATCTATTTTTGAATTTCATTTTATTTCTGATTTCTTTTTTTAATCATTATTACTGTTCTATATATTATTATTTTATTTATTTTTTAAAATTATTTTCTATTTTATTTTCTTTATTTTATTTCTACTTTATCTATTTCTTTCTTTCTTTCTTTTTTACTTTTTATTTATTTTATTTTTTTAAATTAATTTATTTACTTTATCTTTTTTCAAAATGGAGTGACTGATGGCGGAGAACGAAGCAAAATTTAGAAAGAGAGGGTGTTAGTTACCGCCAATGACATTGACAAACAAAGCACATGACAAGACACGATGCATTTCAACCTCTTGGGTCTTCTTCAGGCAAAAAAAAATCACATTTAACATTTAGGACAGTACAAACAAAGAACGAAAAATGACTCATCTGTTGCTGTCCATGTGGTCGGAGGGGGATTATGGGAGAGGAAAAGGAGGAGGGGGGGGGGGTTGCATGGAGGGAGAGGGGAGGGGTGGGGTGTGATACGATAGGGTTGTGTGTCTAGTTTAGTGGGGTGGTGTGATATCTTTGCGACGGTTGTGGTAATGGTGGATTGATAATAATGGTAAGGTGTGTGTGTGTGGGGGGGGGGGGGGGAGAAATTGGGGAAAAAAAAAAAAATATATATATATATACAGAGAGAGAGAGAGAGAGAGAGAGAGAGAGAGAGAGAGAGAGAGAGAAGGGATAAATAAGTACATGAACAGAATGAAAGAAACTGTAAAAAAAAAAGAAAAAAAAAAAGGTTTAGGTGAATAAAATAATATAAATGATTTCGCTGGGTGATGAAAGAGGTGGTAGTAGTTATGCGTGGGTAGTTGTGAAAGGTGTGTGGGTAATGTTAATAAGGGAGGGAAGGGGATGGAAGACAAATGGGTGATAAGGTATAATTGGGGGGGGGGGGGGGTTGAGGGAAAAAAGGGGGGGGTAGGGTGGGTGGGGAGGAGGGTAATGTGTGTGTGTGTGGGGGGGGGGGAGGTGAAGGGGGGCAAGAGAAGGAGAGCTCATATCTCTTCATCCACTATGGGGTGGGGGGTGGGGGTGGGGGTGGGAGGTTGGCAGGTTCATATAAATAGTGTTGTTTAAAAAAGTAAACAATGCTGTGGGATGATGTTCATTGTAACAGGTGAAATAATGTGTTGGCATCAATATGCTGATGTTTGTTGAGAGAAGATAGCAGTGATCAATGAAAAACAGGGTATCATGTGTTGTACACACACACACACACACACACACACACACACACACACACACACACACACACACACATACACACACACACACACACACATACACACACACACACACACACACACACACACACACACAAAACACACACACACAACACACACACACACACACACACACACACACACACACACACAAAAGGGGGTGGGTGGGTGGGGGAGCACATGTAAACAATATTCTGGGTGAGTTACGATCATATGATCATAATGAGACTAACTGTGGAAAGTTTTCACACACATATTCACACACACACACACTCACTCATTCACAAAAAAAAAAAAGGGAGGTAAAAATTATTATCATCAATCAGTCACTGATGGGTTCTGATCGACGGTAGTGTAGGAAGAGATTCTTCTCCGTTCCCTTAGGCAGGAATCCTGGAGGTACTGGCAAAGGCTTCTGTATGGTGAAGGCCCTCCAGTGGTCAATAAAGTTTTGCACTCATCGGTGTGTTGGCAGGCCAGGATTGTTCTTTTGGTGTTGTTGGGACTGTTCCACCGTCACTGGGGCTGCATGGATAAATTGAAGACTCACCAGGGTGGAGTATTGCAGAGATGTGGTGTCACAGTCTGGAGTGCCCAGTTCTCAGTATCACAATGATGGTCTTCTTCTTCGTTTACTTAGGTAGGAATCTTGGAGGTACTGATGGAGGCTGCTGTATGAAGACCCTCCAGTGGTCAGTAGGGTTTTGCACTCATTGGTGAGTTGGCAGGCCAGGTTTCCACTTTGGGCCTAGCTGGGAATGTTCTGCTAACTACTACCACCTCTTTCATCACCCAGCGAAATCATTTATATTATTTTATTCACCTAAACCTTTTTCTTTTTTTTTTTAACAGTTTCTTTCATTCTGTTCATGTACTTAGGAGCAGGCAATACAAATAGATGTGCATTTGAGAGGGATTACGATGATTCCCTCAGGCAGCTAGTGAAGGGTTTCTCATATTTATAATACATTCCCCGTTCTCTTCATCTTCAACCTTTTTTTTATTTTTATTTTTTTAAAATAAAAGTTTATATCTTTGCCAAGTCATTACTATAACGACTGAAGAATTGTTAGCCTGCACTTGTTTTCCCCCACTACTTAATTGTTCAGCATTATATATATATTTACATATATACTTTGGATTCTCTCTTGAGGGCACATAAGACCGTATGGCGAAAGCTTGGCTGTGTCTGGAGTGGCACTGTCTTCATCTGTCCGTGGGCAGGGGTGGTTGGGTCTGTGGGGTGTGCTCGGCAGCTGGAGGGTTTTTCGCCGGTGGGCTCTGCAGTCATGAAATACGGGCTGGTACACCCATGGGGATGCTACTTTAAGGCTGTTAAGGGCTGCATCCTGTAGTCTGATTTACCTCTGTTCAGGAGCAGTTATGTCCCTTGATATCTTAATGGAGTGTCCTGCGCGTGCCTGTACCCATCGTCAACACAGCGCAGGCCTCCAAGGGTGGTACAGGACTGCTCTAAAGGCAGGTGAAGACAGTGCTTCTCTGGGTCCTCCCCAGCACCTTCGGGTGTTTCTTTTCTTCTTTGCCTAAACTAGGCTGACCCTGGAGAAAGGTCCAGTGACGGTGAGGAAAGACCCACCTGACCACAGGGAAAGTCCTGTTGACAGTGGGAAAGACTACAACTTTGGATTCTCTCTTGAGGGCACATAAGACCGTATGGCGAAAGCTTGGCTGTGTCTGGAGTGGCACTGTCTTCATCTGTCCGTGGGCAGGGGTGGTTGGGTCTGTGGGGTGTGCTCGGCAGCTGGAGGGTTTTTCGCCGGTGGGCTCTGCAGTCATGAAATACGGGCTGGTACACCCATGGGGATGCTACTTTAAGGCTGTTAAGGGCTGCATCCTGTAGTCTGATTTACCTCTGTTCAGGAGCAGTTATGTCCCTTGATATCTTAATGGAGTGTCCTGCGCGTGCCTGTACCCATCGTCAACACAGCGCAGGCCTCCAAGGGTGGTACAGGACTGCTCTAAAGGCAGGTGAAGACAGTGCTTCTCTGGGTCCTCCCCAGCACCTTCGGGTGTTTCTTTTCTTCTTTGCCTAAACTAGGCTGACCCTGGAGAAAGGTCCAGTGACGGTGAGGAAAGACCACTGACCACAGGGAAAGTCCTGTTGACAGTGGGAAAGACTACAACTTTGGATTCTCTCTTGAGGGCACATAAGACCGTATGGCGAAAGCTTGGCTGTGTCTGGAGTGGCACTGTCTTCATCTGTCCGTGGGCAGGGGTGGTTGGGTCTGTGGGGTGTGCTCGGCAGCTGGAGGGTTTTTCGCCGGTGGGCTCTGCAGTCATGAAATACGGGCTGGTACACCCATGGGGATGCTACTTTAAGGCTGTTAAGGGCTGCATCCTGTAGTCTGATTTACCTCTGTTCAGGAGCAGTTATGTCCCTTGATATCTTAATGGAGTGTCCTGCGCGTGCCTGTACCCATCGTCAACACAGCGCAGGCCTCCAAGGGTGGTACAGGACTGCTCTAAAGGCAGGTGAAGACAGTGCTTCTCTGGGTCCTCCCCAGCACCTTCGGGTGTTTCTTTTCTTCTTTGCCTAAACTAGGCTGACCCTGGAGAAAGGTCCAGTGACGGTGAGGAAAGACCCACTGACCACAGGGAAAGTCCTGTTGACAGTGGGAAAGACTACAACTTTGGATTCTCTCTTGAGGGCACATAAGACCGTATGGCGAAAGCTTGGCTGTGTCTGGAGTGGCACTGTCTTCATCTGTCCGTGGGCAGGGGTGGTTGGGTCTGTGGGGTGTGCTCGGCAGCTGGAGGGTTTTTCGCCGGTGGGCTCTGCAGTCATGAAATACGGGCTGGTACACCCATGGGGATGCTACTTTAAGGCTGTTAAGGGCTGCATCCTGTAGTCTGATTTACCTCTGTTCAGGAGCAGTTATGTCCCTTGATATCTTAATGGAGTGTCCTGCGCGTGCCTGTACCCATCGTCAACACAGCGCAGGCCTCCAAGGGTGGTACAGGACTGCTCTAAAGGCAGGTGAAGACAGTGCTTCTCTGGGTCCTCCCCAGCACCTTCGGGTGTTTCTTTTCTTCTTTGCCTAAACTAGGCTGACCCTGGAGAAAGGTCCAGTGACGGTGAGGAAAGACCCACTGACCACAGGGAAAGTCCTGTTGACAGTGGGAAAGACTACAACTTTGGATTCTCTCTTGAGGGCACATAAGACCGTATGGCGAAAGCTTGGCTGTGTCTGGAGTGGCACTGTCTTCATCTGTCCGTGGGCAGGGGTGGTTGGGTCTGTGGGGTGTGCTCGGCAGCTGGAGGGTTTTTCGCCGGTGGGCTCTGCAGTCATGAAATACGGGCTGGTACACACCCATGGGGATGCTACTTTAAGGCTGTTAAGGGCTGCATCCTGTAGTCTGATTTACCTCTGTTCAGGAGCAGTTATGTCCCTTGATATCTTAATGGAGTGTCCTGCGCGTGCCTGTACCCATCGTCAACACAGCGCAGGCCTCCAAGGGTGGTACAGGACTGCTCTAAAGGCAGGTGAAGACAGTGCTCTCTGGTCCTCCCCAGCACCTTCGGGTGTTTCTTTTCTTCTTCTATATATATATATATATATATATCCCCCCCCCCCCCCCCAATTTCTCTTCCCCCCCACCTTACCATTATTATCAATCCACCATTACCACAACCGTCGCAAAGATATCACACCACCCCACTAAGCTAGACACACAACCCTATCGTATCACACCCACCCCCTCCCCCCTCCCTCCACGCAACCCCCCCCCCTCTCCCTCCTTTTCCTCTCCCATAACCCCCCTTGTCATTTCCGCCCTGCGGCGATTCTCCCGACCACATGGACAACAACAGATGAGTCATTTTTCGTTCTTTGTTTGTACTGTCCTAAATGTTAAATGTGATTTATTTTTTTGCCTGAAGAAGACCCAAGAGGTTGAAATGCATCATGTCTTGTCATGTGCTTTGTTTGTCAATGTCATTGGCGGTAACTAACACCCTGTCTTTCTAAATTTTATTTACTTTATTTTATTTACCATTGTTTCACACGCCCTCCCCTTCTTTCCCCCCTTCCTCCCCCCCCCCCCCCCCCCCACCCCTTTACTTCTTCCTCTCCCATGATCCCCTCGTTTCCGTCTGGCGGCCATTTTTGATCGTGAGACGAACAGGAGAAGCTAAGTGGTTCCATCTTATTTGCTTTCGCCTGAAGAAGACCCAAGAGATCAAAATGCATTGTGTCTAGTCCTGTACTCTGTCTGTGTCCTTGGCGGTAACTAACCCCCTCTCTTTCCAAATTTCGACTATACCATTCAAATCCTCACTACCATTACCACTGTTTATTATAGACACATTTAAACAGTCATCCATACCACCAGTTTCTTTCATCATCATGACGTCAACTACACAATCTCCCCCATACTCCCCCATTTCAACCCCAAGGTCATCACTGCAGGGTGGGTAAACATCGGCATGCAGTGGATTTGCAGAATGATGACCGATCTAACACTTTCCTTCTTTCACACACAGCACATCAACACAGCTATATACACATTCATCCTGTTTGTTGAAAACACCCGTGTACTGATCACCTATACTGACATCAGGCACGGAATTTGTGTCACACGTTTCTTGTACCTTAAAACAAGTTCACAATGCTGTTCAGTGTAACCCCTCGCAATATGGAAACACGGTCAGTAATTGGTGTCAGCTTCTTTTTGGAACCCATTGAATTCTGAGACTGGAATATTGTCATATTTTGGGGCTGGCCACACCATTACTCAAGTTGAACCAGATTATCACTGATATCCAACCCAAGTTTTCATCCGTCAGTGACGAGGTGGTCATATACTATAGATGCCTTTTTATCCTTTGACCTGGCAGACTTTAAATGAGTGGATAGCTTTTTCTGGATTTCCCTTACTCCTAGAGAAAAGTGTTCTCCGAAAAAAAGGTTCTCCCTTTTAGTTTCATCTTGGCAGGCAAAATCATATCTTTATCTTTGACAAAAGAATGCACCGAGCAACAATGGGAGAGTGTGGATTCGAATTCAGGCGATTGACTCAGTCAAACAGAACAGCATTAGAAAACTTCAGTTTATCAGCTATCATGTCATTTACCACGTCTTTACAGTCTTGCCAGCTCTCATTTTCTTCTGGAGAATACCATGAATAATGAGTATATTTTTTTTACCTACCCTCTAAATCATCCACTTTTCTTATCCAAAGTTTCCACTTTCGCGCCGAGTTTATCGTTTTCATCCTTTAATCTCATATTTTCTTGTGCTTGAGGTCAGAATTTTTTCCCCATCAAACCAGAAACCTCTCCCTGCAAAGAGCCATACACTTCTTTCAGGCTGTTCGTGTCATCACACATATGATCGAACAGGTAACAGATCGTTCCAGGTAACAGTTAAGCAAAGACATGCTTTTTTTTATCCGGCCATTGCCCCTCTAAGGGACCAAGTGTGACTGCAGCTAACTAAGCATCACCAGCAACTAAAGCCTAGAAAACACATAATATATATATATATATATATATATATATATATCTTATATATATATATATATATATATATATATATATATATATATATATATGAACTCCGTGGGTGGTGTTGGCGACTTATTATTCATCAATACACACACACACACACACACACACACACACACACACACACACACACACACACACACACACACAGCCAATCACAAGTGAGAGAGAAAGAGGAAAGAGAGAGAGAGAGAGAGAGAGAGAGAGAGAGAGAGAGAGAGAGAGAGAGAGGAAAGATGGGGGGGGGGGGAAGGATGGAGGGGGAAGGGGAGGGAGAGGGGCAGTGCGGAAAGATTGGCATATATGAATGGTTTCACAAATGTTACTTCAGCATCTGCATTCTTTCCCTCAACCTCACCTTCCGCCCCCCTACCCCCACCTACGCCCTCCATACAAGTAAACCTGTCCGTCACCTTAATGAATGATGGATAATCCCGACGTGTCCGACGGATGAGTAGGCAGGCAGGTCATCTGCTGATGTGGGTCCCCATGTGGAAATGAAGACCAATTCCTGAGGCACAAAGTCTTCCACAGACACTGCATGGAATGTAGTCCTGCAAGGATGGACCCCGTTTTCTCCGATTCCTCTTTTCCTGGATGGCGGCTGCTGTGTTGCGCTCGAATGTCTTTGTACCCTGGGTACACCGTTGCTTCTACTGTGTTCTGTCAAGGGCGACATCTTCCCAGGAAGCAGTGTTGATGTTGCAGCTTCTGAGGTTGGCCTTCAGGGTGTCTTTGTATCTCTTGAGAGGCCTTCCTTGGTCAAGTTGTCCTTCCTTCAGTTGTCCAAAGAGCAGCATCTTTGGAATTCTGCTGACCTCCATACAGACAACGTGTTCTGTCCATCGGAGCTGGCTTTTGATGAGTATACACTCAATGCTGGGTAAGCCACACTTCTTCAGGACCTGTAGGTTGGACACTCTGTCTTGCCATTTTGTGCTGTAGATCTTGGGCAAGTATCGTTGATGGAACTGTTCGAATTGTTGGATGTGTCGGCGGTTTGTGGTCGAAGTCTCACAACAGTAGAGGAGAGCGCTCAGAACCACAGCTCTGTACACGCAACCTTTATGCGCAGTTTGATGCCATGGTCTTGCCACAGACTCTTTGAGAGTCTGCCTTCACTTTAATACACAGTTGACAACATGAGGGGACAGCCCATCCAGGACAGGCTGATCTCACCACCTTTTCATACACTTTGTCACTCTCAGTGGGGGCACACCCAAACACATACCATATGTACAACCAGTTCCGCTTTCACATTCCACCTTCCCCATTTGCCACTGGTACAAACATGTATTAGAAGTATAATCAGATGACTCCAATAAATAAAACATGATTTAATATCAAAGTTGGTCCTTAAAAATGTGTTATAAAACTCTTTTGACACGATTGAAAGCGAAAGCCACGCGGGTGAGAAAAGCCCTCCACCTTCCTCATTATTTACCTTAATGGTAAAAATTTGACAGAGAGAATTGAGTCCGTTGGGAGAATTTGTTTTCATTTTGGATATCCAAAAGTGTTTCCTGTTAAGTGATGTGGACGGCATTTAGTTCTCTGTTTTTCTGTTGGAATGCACCGGAGATTTATCAGGGAGTGATCTGGTGGCCTCTTTTGTATTAAAAACATGCTGGTTCCCCTCCACTGATGGGACTGGGAAGGACTGAGGGCATTAGCAGGTTCCCCAGAGATCTGCTGTTTTGTTCTCCAAGGATTGGCGGTTTAGGGATGGCCTGTTGCAATCTCCTAGATGTATGTAAGTGTGACATATATTCCAGGAACCAAACTTTAAGGGGAGGGTTTTTAGGATTGTGTGTGAGATAATAAATGGCACCCATTGTTTATTGTGTTTTTGTCTATATTGTAAAGTTTGACTGTGTGGAATTTTTTGGACCCGTTTAAGGGCCTGTTGGATGCAGTATGGAGGATAGGCTTTTTTGTAAATATTGGGTCATTTCAGCGCAGCGGATCCTGAAATCGTCTTCTAAAGAGCAAATGCGTCGGTCTTAAGAATTGGCTAAAGGGTATATTTTGCTTGCAGTGCTGAGGATGTGCTGACCGGTAATGCAAATAACTGTGTGCGTCGGTGGGTTTGATGTATAGATCTGCTTGCAGCAGGCCATCCCTAAGTTTAATCAGAATATCAAGAAAAGCTGTTTCTCGTTTGGATGAGTTTATCGTAAATTTGATTGTTCTATAGATAGAATTAAGATAAGTCGTAAAATTGTCTCATCATCTGTTCCTCTCCATAAACAAAAATGTCGTCTAAAAATCTTTTCCATTGATCGACAGAGATTTGTGTTGGGCAATTATCCAAAATCTTCTCTTCTAGCCGTCCATAAAAAGGTTTGCCACCACCGGTGCCATAGGTGTTCCCATGGTAGTGCCCTGTATTTGCTTAAAATACTTGTTTTCAAAACGGAAGACATTGTTGGCTAATATGTACTGTATAGCTTCAGTAATTATACACTCTGGAGGCATGTTAGTCAAAAGGTGACCGGGCAGGTATATATATCTTCAAAAACACATAAAAAGGTGCAAAGCCTTACTGACCACTGGAGGACCTTCACCATACAGCAGCCTCCGTCAATACCTCCAGGATTTCTGCCGAAGTGAACCTAGAAGAAGACCATTATTTTGAGACTGAGAACAGGGCACTCCAGACTGACATCACATGTCCACAATATTCCACACTGGCGAGTCTTCAGTTTATCCATGCAGTACAGCCCCAATTACAGCGGAACATTCCCAGCAACACTCAAAGTAGAAACCTAGCCTGCTAACACACCTGTGAGTGCAAAACCTTACTGACCACTGAAGGGCCTTCACCATACAGCAGCCTTTGCCAGTACCTCCAGGATTCCTGCCTAGGTGAACGAAGAAGAAGACCTGTACTGTTGATCTCATAATAATCATCACCCTTCAGTGACTGATTAATGATTCCCCCTCCGCCACCCCCCTCAACCGACACCATTATACCAATGCCATTACTTCACCTATGACAATGATCAGCATCTCACAGTATTCCAGTAACAACAATGATTATCATTCTGCAACACTTTTGTCATCAAATTACCATCACACATCAAGGTGTTTTTTCTTCTTTTTCTAATGTGTGTGTGTGTGTGTGTGTGTGTGTGTGTGTGTGTGTGTGTGTGTGTGTGTGTGTGTGTGAAGATGTGTGTGTGTGTGTGTGTGTGTGTGTGTGTGTGTGTGTGTGTGTGTGTGCGTGCGTGTGTGTGTGTGTGTGTGTGTGTGTGTGTGTGTGTGTGTGTGTGTGTGTTGTGTGTGTGTGTGTGTGTGTGTGTGTGTGTGTGTGTGTGTGTGTGTGTGTGTGTGAAAACTTCCTACAGTTAGTCTCATTATGATCATAACTCACCGAGAATACCGTTTACATGTGTGTGTGTGTGTGTGTGTGTGTGTGTGTGTGTGTGTGTGTGTGTGTGTGTGTGTGTGTATGTGTGTGTGTGTGTGTGTGTGTGTGTGTATGTGTGTGTGTGTGTGTGTGTGTGTGTGTGTGTGTGTGTGTGTGTGTGTAACACATGATACCCCGTTTCTCATTGATCATTCCTATCTCTTCTCAACCAACATGAGCATATTGATGCCAACACATTATTTCACCTACTACAATGAACATCATCCCACAGTATTGTTTTCTTTTTGAACAACACTATTTGTATGAACTTCCCACCCCCCACCCCACAGCGGGTGGAGGGATATGAGCTCCCCCCCTCTCTCTCCCACTCCCACATTGCCCTCCCCCGCCTTCCCCCCCTTTTTCTCCCCCCCCCCCCCCCCAACGATACCTTATCACCTATTGATCATCTCCATTCCCTTCCCACCATTGTTAGCATTACCCACACCCCCATATACAACTACCCACGCATAACTACTATCATCACCATCACCAGCCAGTAAAGTCAATTATTTGTTTTATTTATTTAATTGTTTTCATTCCCTTTTACTTTACTTTTATTTATCTATTCATTTATTATTAGTAGTACTATTATTATTATTGTTATTATTATCATTTCTATTTTTCATTTTATTTTTATCTTATTATATATATTTGTATATATATATATATATATGATTAAACAAAATTTGTTATATATTTATTTTTTAACCTTTTATTTCTATTTTTACTTATTTATTTATTCATTTTTAAAAAGTTTTTTGTATTTATTTATATATTTATTTATTTTGTTTTCATTTTTATTTAATTTTATCCCCCCCCCCCTCCCCAACTGAGCACTATTATCAATCCACCATAACCACTACCATCACAAATATATCCTATCATTCTACTGAACCAGTTACGCAACCTACAAACCCCATTTTTTCACAATCCCCCCCCCCCCCCCCCCCTCCCCCCCGCCCCTATTTCCTCTCCAGTAATCCCCTCTGTCGTTTCCGTCTGGCGGCCATTTTGTTCGGGTGCCGAATACATGGGAAGATAAGTGACTTTACTGTCTTCGTTCGTACTGTCCTATATGTTATTTGTTTTTGCCTGAAGAAGACCCAAGAGGTCGAAATGCATTGTGTCTTGTCCTATGCTTTGTCGGTGTCCTTGGCGGTAACTAACCCCCTCTTTTTCTAAATTTTGCTTTATTTTCTGCCCTCAGGCATTCCATTTTGAAACTTTTATGTATAGAGTCAAGAAAATCGTTTACTGATGCATTATTTTGTAAAATATTCTAAGTGCGAACTTTTACATCACCAGAATCAAGAATGTAATAATCATTATCCAACAAAGCATTGTCAATCAAACAGTTTTCTAGCATTGTCATACTCTTACCTTCACCATCAAACAGAGAGTAATTTCTGGAGCCCTCAGATGGTGCACAAACATATAAAACATTTTTACCTAAACCAAATAAACGTTTATCAATGACAAACAACAAAGAGCATCCATTATTGATTTTAATCTCTCTCACATACAATACAAACTCGTTTTTAATTAGACACACCACACCACCTGATGGACGGCCAGCAACAGACAATTTTACTGAAGGTTTACAGAACCAGGAAAAACTTCAGCAGAAAAAGTGTTACCAAACGTTTCAACAAGACAAACAAATCCAAAGGAAGATACAAATGAAAAAAAAAAATCGCTGTCATTCAGTTTGGAAAAAAGATAATTAATATTCCAGTGTGAAAAAAATATAAGAAAAGGACTATTTACAGAAGAAGAAGACAAACTGCTATCACTGTCAGAGTCAACAGTCCCAAAGTCAAGAGCCCCAAACAATGCTTATTGCATCAGGTGCAGTCTTCTCTTTGACCTCTCGTGAACTTGGTTGTGGTTGCTCAATTAGAGCATTTTTATGTGACATCGACAGCTCACCGATTGGATTTAGTACACACCCAGCATTGCCTTCCCTCCCTCCACTATCACCCCTCCCATCTCCGTCATTCCCCTTTTCACTGTCCTTCCGCCCTCCATTTACCTCTTCCCGTCCACTGTCCTCCCCCATCCCTCTATCATCGCTCTCCTCTCATACGCCGTTTTCAGTCCACTTTCCTCCCCACACCTACACTCCTCCCTCGCACCGTCATCCTGCCTGTCTTCATTTCTCTCTCGTTCATGACTGTCCTCTCTACTTCCACTGCCCTCTCTCTCTCCTTCTCAACACAAATCTTGTCCTCATTCAGATTGACAGCAACGCCTCCGAGTTCCCTGGAAAAGTTTTGCACGAGGTTCATGCAGCAATTGCAGGTGTCGACAACATAACGGGACAACTTTCTAATAGGTGCTTCACTAAGGCTTTTCCTCCCTACATAAATTTTCCTCCCCCTAGAAAAAACTTTCTTTGCCAGAAGGCCGGCCACACCTCTATTTCTGAACAATTTCTCTCACCTCTTTGATGCCTGTGCCACTGTCATTTAACTCAAACTTCCTCCTTTCAATCAAGAGGTAATCAAAAATCATGACCGCCTTCTTCCCTTCTTCTTTGCCTCTTTCAGATGGGGTGTGAGGGCCTTTCCTGTTGTCCTAACTCTCTGGGAAATGTCCTCCCCAGTGAATACATTGGTGCCAAGTAGCTTTCCCTTTGCCTTCAGGATTGTGGTATTCTCCTTGTAGAAGGTGCACCTAGCCATGACCGGTGAATCAGGCATGTTATTCAGTCTGTGCACTCTGTCAAAAGAGACAGACTCTGGCAGCTTCATCTTATCTTTCAGGAACTTCAGCACAGTTGACTCACAGTCCTGGTTTATCTCAGCAATGGTTCGGGGCAGTCCATAGAACAACGGGTTGTTCCTTCTGGACGGACAGTCCAGGTCATCCAGCTCTAGGTCCACATCATTAAGGCGCGATTTTAGGTCCTGGTTCTCTTTCCTTAGGTCGTCATTTTGAGTTTTCAGGCTGTCATTCTGGGTCTTCAGCTTCCGCACCTCTTCACGTATCTCTTTCATCCCCTTCCCCCTCCCTCATGGCAGTGCAGACAGCACTAACCTCCTCCTGCAGACTATCCAGTTTTAGTGTTGATGTTGGCATTCAATTTGGATGATTGAATGTCCATGTTAGCCTCTTGTTTAGCCATATTGTTGTCAAAACTGGAATTTAGCTGAGGTATGCTTGCCAGCACCTCTTTAAAGTTAGATTCGGGATCGTCACTGACAATGCTCACACTATGCCTTCGTTCGGAGCCTTCATCTGTAGTTTTGGTCATTAACTGTGCCTGGTGGAGGTCCTTCTTGGGTGGTTCAGGATTTGATTCTGTATCTCCACACAGTGCCAACAGATTACAGTAAAAAAAAAATCTGAGATAGCAACAAACCTACCATGACACCGCCTGCACACGTTTGCAACTTCAATGTCGGTGATCGAAATCTTTTCACCATCCTTTGCCACATGAAGTTGATAAAAACTCCGACAAATCCACCGCACCTCCCTCAAAACGACAAAAGCACCTCAGGCATCGTCCCTTTAGCAGCAATTATGCCAAAAACTCAGAACACAGGTCCTGGAAATATACCACTTTTGTAAAACAATAGGAGCAAAAAAAAACACAACACAGCTGATCGCGAAATGAACTCCATTCACCACCCCTCCCCCGGAGTTAAATACAGACAGAGAGAGAGAGAGAGAGAGAGAGAGAGAGAGAGAGAGAGGAGAGACAGACAGACAGACAGACAGACAGATAGAGACTGAGAGAGAGAGAGAGAGAGAGAGAGAGAGAGAGAGAGAGAGAGAGAATATCACATTCCTTTCTCAATATATTAATACACTGCTAAGGGTGTTAGGCATTATATACCACATACTTCTAATAGTACTAATTAGACAACTACAATGCGTCAAAAATATCATCATATTGCACAGATTTTCATGACGTGGTTACAATGCATGAATAGAATAAACAGTACTAGAATCAGTTATCAATCAGCGCCAATGTATTTATAAAATAAACAATTATCACACACGCGCGTGTGTGTATGTATGTGTGTGTGTGTGTGTGTGTGTGTGTGAGAGAGAGAGAGAGAGAGAGAGAGAGAGAGAGAGAGAGAGAGAGAGAGAAGGGGGGGGAGGAGGAGGAAGAGGAAGAAGTAGGAGGGAACGAATCAGAATGGAAAAGCGAAAACGAAATCCAAGTCTGTCAGTCAGCCAAGCATTCATATCAGTAGATAACATCATTAGATTATCATTTTTTTCAATAGTGAATTTTTCCTATGACGAGAAGAGGGCGCGGGTGAGGAAGCAGGAGAAGTGAATAGTAAATAAATGTACTGCACTCTGAAAAACGGAAAGACAGGGGATGGGGTTCGGGGTCGGATTCCAATGGATGGGGTGGGGTGTTGGGGTCTGACAAGCTAAGAAACCGACAAAGACACAGATTAAGAAAGAGGTAGAGAGAAAGGGACTCGAGGTATACCTTTCTTCTTCCCAAGTTCGTGATTGTTCAAACTACATTAGAACATAGGCATAGAGAAGTGGACATAAAGCAGTAGGTGAAAATGCTAAGGTAAATTCCACACAACTCAGAATCCAGAATTATTCTCCCCTTCTCATCCCC
>CM065718.1:39468535-39491035 GCA_033310375.1 Conus canariensis
ATACTATGATATTGCTTTTAGTCATATTAACTTTAAGTTGAAGAGATGCAGCGGCGTGTTGTAAGCTGTTCAGTTGTGTTTGCAGACCTGTAACTGTTTCTTCCATCAAAACGACATCGTCCGCCAACAACAGAATAAATAATTCGAATGCATCTAGTGAAAATCGAGCGCCATGTCTTCCTTTATTAATTACTTCAACCGCCAGTTCGTTAATGAAGAGAGAAAACAGAACAGGGCTGCAAGCATCTCCTTGCCTTAATCCTGATGTGCAGGCAATGCAATCAGTTAACATAGAACCACATCGAACTCTGGCTTTGACATCATTGTACATGCTTTTAATGCATCTGAATAATTTACCTTTAATGCCATTTTTTAAGAGAATTGGCCAAAGAATATTTCGATTTATCGTGTCAAAAGCTTTTTCGAAATCAATAAATGCAACATACAATTTTCGATTATAACAAAACTGTTTCTGTACGAGAGCTAGTAAAGAAAACATATGGTCGACTGTTGAGTATCCTCTCTTAAATCCAGCTTGATAATCACCTGTGATATTGTGTTCATCCACCCATTCTTGCAGTCTATTATTTATCACTATACCAAATAATTTACTACTAACATCGCTCAAGGAAATTCCCCTATAATTGTTGGGATCATTGGTATCACCCTTCTTGAAAATAGGTTGAATAACAGATTCAAACCAGTTTTCAGGAAACACACCATTATCAAATAACTTATTAAACAATTTCAGAAGGAAGTATACAACTTGATCATTCGAATTCTTGAAAAGCTCGGCAATAATGCCATCGGGACCAGCTGCTTTATGGTTTTTTAGTTTTCTAAGTGCCAGCAATATTTCATCTTTAGAGATCGGACGATTCATATAGCCTTCCATTTCAACTTCAGCTGAATACTCATTTACTGTGTTGTCAGCATCCGTCTCCAGCAAGGCTTTAAACTGTTGAAACCAGGAGTCGACTGATATATTATTCCTAGGCTGTTTTCTTTTGAAGGACGCGTTATGAACAACGTCCCAAAATTCTTTTTGGTTTCCCACTGTCGTTACCAGTTTATCTAGTAAAGCTTTGTTGAATTGTTTCCTCTTCCGCTTTAGTAAATTTTTATATTCACGTCTGGCAATTACATATTCATTTCTCATTTCGATTATTGTTTCTGTTTTCTTTTCTAATTTTACTGAGCGACGAAATATCTGTAACAATCTTCTAGTGTTTGTTTTACAAAGTTTACATTCTGTATCAAACCATTTACATGAACTTCCATTGTTGTTAAATGATATACATGTTTTCATGGACCCAGCACTTTCTCTTATACAATCATTAAAAACTTTAAGAGCATTATTTACGTTAACATCAATCAAATCAATTGCAAGATCAATTTTGTGTGTATTTCTTCACTGCACAAAATACTGGTATATGTAGCTGCACACTTCTCGTCCCATACAAGTTTGTGTATGACAAAATTCTCTTTTTGCATACACATATCAGGTGAACATTCCTTGGCAAGAACAACACATGCTGTCACTGGTAAATGGTCGGAATCAATACGGTCAGCTATAGATCATTCACAAGAACCAAACAAAATCACAAAAAGTTCACGTGAGAGTACGAAATAGTCTGTGACACTGCTTCCAGAGTCAGATATAAATGTGTAGCAACCTTCATTAGTCGCCTTTGCACACGCCATTTAAAATGCTCAAATTTAACGCAGTGCACATGTTCAATAATAACTTACCATAGTTGTTCAAAGTACAGTCATTTGAATGTCGAACCATATTATATGACAAATTATTGAACTGTGGATCAAACGTATTTTGTACAATATAATCTTGAGAAACATCAGCTGTTCTGCTATTCAAATCTCCATTTAAAATAACATACACGTCATTCTGCAACAGAAAATCGGTTAAACATTCTTCAAGCATACTAATTCCATTGTCAATATCAAAATAAGTGTAAAATGGAGATCCTTCTGGTGGTATATATGTACAAACATACAGAATATCTTTACCTAATCCAAATAACTCTTTACAGATCAAAAACATGCAACAATTAACATGATCCATATCAATACTTTTAACGTACGGGAAGAGATCATTCCTTACTAAACTAACAAGTCCTCCCGATCGTCTACCATGTTTAGTAAATTTAACGGCAGGTTTACAAAATAGTCTGTACCTGGTAAATAAGTCCAACTGACAGTCCTCAATAAATGTCTCAACTAAGATCTAGTTGCAAAGCGAGAGGACTGCAGGCGGAAATCTAAACAAATCTTAAATAAATGTTAGCGAACCGCCCAGAGAACGTGGACAAACGAGTCACAAGACGAAACACAACTAGTTTCGACCTCTTAGGTCTTCATCAGGTGAGACATTAACGAATAAAACAATGAAAATTCACTTAGCTTTGATCGCTTCAGATCACTTGGTAGGGTTCAGCGCAAGGAAGAAGGCGTTGAATGAGAACGAGGCTGTTGGAAGGGAAATAGTGAGCGAGTCAAAGTCGTAATGAAGATAATAATATTACTGATAGGAATACTAATAATGGTCAAAATACTGAGAGAAAAAAAAAAAAAAAAAAAAGGGACAAGATTACTACCAATCTGTGTCAATAAGTATGGGTATGGGAGAAAGGAGAGTGGGTTAGAGGATTCTTAAACAGCAGGGTTGCCGTGGCAACAGTCCCAGAGGCGAAGGCGATGGTGATGTCAATGCCAGTGGTAGTATCAATACTAGCAATAGTACTACTGAATGATACTGCTAACAACGATAGTGAAGGTTAAGGTAATGAAAGCATGATACAGAAATATATTTAGAAAATACAATTTTTATAATAATCAAATAAATAAATAAATGAAACATTAAAAATAATAATAAATTAAAAAATCAGTTTGCAGTCCTCTCGCTTTGCAACTAGATCTATTTTGATTCATACTGACTGCTACCCTTCGTTGTTTTGTATTTCTGTTTACGTCATCAGTGTGTGTGATTGTTATCGTGTATACGTCTTTCGATCATTGTATACTGTTAATCATTGATCCGTATTTCGTTTAACATACGTTTTTAGTCGTGTACGTGCGATCGCAATCAGGCACTCCTGACCTCTCAACTCTAAGAACCTAAATCAGAACATAATGCCGGCCCCCCAATTCCTCTCCCGTACACATGCCAGTTTTCACCAGTCCATTCATTTTCTGCCACCTATCATCCAGCCATTTGCACTAGGATATGCTAAAACACAGTTTCAGAAAACGAAATCTGCATCTCATCTCAACTTTCTAAAACAATGCATTCGACTGCGAATCACCCCTCACGGCTTCTCACTTTCTCACACCCCATCCGATCTTCATAACACCGCTCTTACCACTACCACTACAAGAATTCTATTCCAAGCCAGCCGTAGACTCATGTTGGCACATATCAAAACACTCAATTCATCCCTGGAATCTCTCTCCCGTCTTCTTCAACATTTCAAACAACAAACCACAATCATCATGCCCATAGCCACTGCTTCAAGACTCAGACAGCTCATCCATACACACAACCAGCTCATTCACAATCACTGCTACCAGATTAAGCAAGACAAGTTATCAAAATTACGAAACAAACACGAGGCAAACCCAGACCAGTTGAATCCCCCTACACACAAAACTGACCCTTCTATCACCCATGAGCAACACCGCCACCTTGTTCGCTGCATTCCTGATAATCTGACTCTCACCAATGATGAAAGATCAGTCCTGGCAAAAGGTCTGAAATTTATTCCCATTCAGCCTGCCACCAATAAATATCAAAACCACGTTGATGTTGAAAGATTCTTTAGAAAATTAAGATGGATGGCTGCACTTGACGGTGTGCCCAAGCCCCCTCTACCAGACAGCTCAGACATTTTTACCCACCTTTTTCGAACTCCAGTGCTTCGCAAAAGCCACCTCTTGACAAATCCACTGAAGTTGAACTCTACATCAAAAAGTGTAGAAAAGAAATCTCTCAAGTTAAATCCAAACCTGTCCGCAATTCCAACCTCTCACGGGATGAACAAAAAGCCCTTGAATCACTGAGACAAAGACAAGACATTGTCATCAAACCAGCAGACAAGGGTGGTGCAGTGGTGGTCTGGGACAAACAGTTGTACATAAAAGAAGCACACAGACAACTGTCAGACACAAATTTCTATACACCACTCACAGCATCACCCCTCCCCCAACACCAGAAACTCATCTCAACCACAGTTAAACAAGAAATCAAACACAACAACTTACCGAAGACAGCCAAACTCCTCATAATGACAGACACCAAACAACCCACCTTCTACCTGCTCCCTAAAATACACAAAACCAATACTCCCGGCAGACCCATAGTATCTGCATGCAGCTGCCCTACAGAACACATTTCACAGTACTTAGACTCTCTCCTCCAACCCATAGTACAAGGCCTCCCCACATACCTCAAAGACACTACACACACACTCAACATGATTAATTCATACAACACAGATCCCACTTTCAAACCCAGCCTCCTCTTTACCCTTGATGTCGTCTCTCTCTACACTTCCATCCCTCATGCTGATGGACTGAAGGCCCTCGCATTCTTTCTTAACAAACGGCCCCCCAACCAACAACACCCTCCCACAGCTACACTAGTCAGACTTGCAGAATTAGTCCTCACCCTCAATACTTTTGAATTCAACAACCACACATTCTCACAAATCAGTGGTGTTGCTATGGGAACCAAAATGGGACCATCCTATGCCTGCCTCTTCATGGGACACCTAGAACACCGCCTACTAACCTCTTACACAGGCCCAACACCAGAGCTCTACAAAAGATACATAGATGATGGATTGGGAGCCACATCCATGCCAGAACATGACCTCCAGAATTTCCTCAACTTTGCACAGACCTTCCATCCATCCATCCAGCTGACCTACACCATTTCACAGTCAGTTAATTTCCTGGACATCACTATCTCCCTCAAAGATGGACTGCTTCAAACCTCAGTCTTCTACAAACCTACTGATGCGCACTCATACCTGGACTACACATCTTCCCACCACCAGTCCACTAAAAATAGCATTCCATATTCTGAATTCCTTCGCCTACGCAGACTGTGCTCTAGCGAAGAGGATTTCACTATACAAGCAGCCAAAATGTCTGATTTTTTCACCAACCGTGGATACCCTAGTGCCGTCATCAGTGATGCTCTCAGCCGCACTGCAGCTAAATCCAGAACATCTACTCTGGAAACTAAACCTCCCAAAGAGACAGACAGACCCACTGCCTGCCTTCTCTTCCATCCTCACAATCTGCCCATCTGCAGGATCCTGAAGTCTAACTGGCACATAGTAGAAAACCATAAACCTGCCTTTGAGACCACACCAATGATCACTTTCAAACGTGACAAAAACCTCAACGACCTACTGGTGCGCTCTAAGCTGAACAAAATCTCAACACCTAAGCCACCAGGTACTTTCCCCTGCTCAAAACCCAACTGCAAAATCTGCTCTCTCACCAAACCAGACACCATCCTACATGGCCCCACAGGCTCTTTCACTATTAAACGCACTTTCTCCTGCCAGAGCCATAACATTGTGTATGCCATCCACTGTCAGCTGTGCGGTAAGATCTATGTAGGTGAGACATCTCGCACACTTGAGACGCGCATCTCTGAACACCTGGCCGACATCCGCCACCATCGGCCCAAACCAGTCGCTCTACACTTCAACCATGCCCAACACAACATCAACCATGTCAAAGTCTTGGCACTTTGGCAATCTAAGAGTGACAGCTTGGAACGCCTTATGCAGGAATCTCATCTCATTGCCAAACTGGGCACCGTCCACCCTCATGGCATCAACGTCCAAAAGTAGTATGTACCATTCCATCTCTGCAGCTCCAGCCTGAAATATCCCCCACCTACACACACCCATACCACCCTACCTCCCTCTGTTTACCTCAGACATAGGTTGCAGCTATCATCATCTTCCCTTTTCCTACACTCTCTGAGTCTCTCCATTTGCTACATCAATCGACTTACTCCCCCCTCCCCCTGCCCTAGTAATGATGTGTGTAGGGGTGTTGGTGGATATGGCGGTTGCTGGGGGTGGAGGTGGGGGTAACCAATGAATAAGGCTGATATTACAAATGGAACACACACACACACACACACACACACACACACACACACACACACACACACACACACACACACTCACACTACACATACACACACACATAATAAATAGAATGCTGGCTCCTTTATCGTTGGTCGTGAAAGGGGGGGGGGGGGGGGGAGAGAGAGAGAGAGAGAGAGAGAGAGAGAGAGAGAGATTGTGTATAGGTGTGAATATGTTGCCCCTCCCCCTCCCCCAGTTAGTACGTAAACCCATCCCCTTCTTCCCTCCACCCTCATAGCATCTACACCTTAAAGTAACATGTACCAACCCACCACTTCTATCTCAGCCCATAATATCCTCCCACCACACACACACATACTACCTTATCTCCCACTATTCACCTCACACAACTTATAGCTATCTTATTTATGCATTTATTATCATTATTATTATTATTTTATTTTTTTTTAAATTATTATTATTTACTGATTTTTTAATTTATTATTATTTTTAATGTTTCATTTATTTATTTATTTGATTATTATAAAAATTGTATTTTCTAAATATATTTCTGTATCATGCTTTCATTACCTTAACCTTCACTATCGTTGTTAGCAGTATCATTCAGTAATACTATTGCTAGTATTGATACTACCACTGGCATTGACATCACCATCGCCTTCGCCTCTGGGACTGTTGCCACGGCAACCCTGCTGTTTAAGAATCCTCTAACCCACTCTCCTTTCTCCCATACCCATACTTATTGACACAGATTGGTAGTAATCTTGTCCCTTTTTTTTTTTTTTTTCTCTCAGTATTTTGACCATTATTAGTATTCCTATCAGTAATATTATTATCTTCATTACGACTTTGACTCGCTCACTATTTCCCTTCCAACAGCCTCGTTCTCATTCAACGCCTTCTTCCTTGCGCTGAACCCTACCAAGTGATCTGAAGCGATCAAAGCTAAGTGAATTTTCATTGTTTTATTCGTTAATGTCTCACCTGATGAAGACCTAAGAGGTCGAAACTAGTTGTGTTTCGTCTTGTGACTCGTTTGTCCACGTTCTCTGGGCGGTTCGCTAACATTTATTTAAGATTTGTTTAGATTTCCGCCTGCAGTCCTCTCGCTTTGCAACTAGATCTATTTTGATTCATACTGACTGCTACCCTTCGTTGTTTTGTATTTCTGTTTACGTCATCAGTGTGTGTGATTGTTATCGTGTATACGTCTTTCGATCATTGTATACTGTTAATCATTGATCCGTATTTCGTTTAACATACGTTTTTAGTCGTGTACGTGCGATCGCAATCAGGCACTCCTGACCTCTCAACTCTAAGAACCTAAATCAGAACATAATGCCGGCCCCCCAATTCCTCTCCCGTACACATGCCAGTTTTCACCAGTCCATTCATTTTCTGCCACCTATCATCCAGCCATTTGCACTAGGATATGCTAAAACACAGTTTCAGAAAACGAAATCTGCATCTCATCTCAACTTTCTAAAACAATGCATTCGACTGCGAATCACCCCTCGCGGCTTCTCACTTTCTCACACCCCATCCGATCTTCATAACACCGCTCTTACCACTACCACTACAAGAATTCTATTCCAAGCCAGCCGTAGACTCATGTTGGCACATATCAAAACACTCAATTCATCCCTGGAATCTCTCTCCCGTCTTCTTCAACATTTCAAACAACAAACCACAATCATCATGCCCATAGCCACTGCTTCAAGACTCAGACAGCTCATCCATACACACAACCAGCTCATTCACAATCACTGCTACCAGATTAAGCAAGACAAGTTATCAAAATTACGAAACAAACACGAGGCAAACCCAGACCAGTTGAATCCCCCTACACACAAAACTGACCCTTCTATCACCCATGAGCAACACCGCCACCTTGTTCGCTGCATTCCTGATAATCTGACTCTCACCAATGATGAAAGATCAGTCCTGGCAAAAGGTCTGAAATTTATTCCCATTCAGCCTGCCACCAATAAATATCAAAACCACGTTGATGTTGAAAGATTCTTTAGAAAATTAAGATGGATGGCTGCACTTGACGGTGTGCCCAAGCCCCCTCTACCAGACAGCTCAGACATTTTTACCCACCTTTTTCGAACTCCAGTGCTTCGCCAGCCACCTCTTGACAAATCCACTGAAGTTGAACTCTACATCAAAAAGTGTAGAAAAGAAATCTCTCAAGTTAAATCCAAACCTGTCCGCAATTCCAACCTCTCACGGGATGAACAAAAAGCCCTTGAATCACTGAGACAAAGACAAGACATTGTCATCAAACCAGCAGACAAGGGTGGTGCAGTGGTGGTCTGGGACAAACAGTTGTACATAAAAGAAGCACACAGACAACTGTCAGACACAAATTTCTATACACCACTCACAGCATCACCCCTCCCCCAACACCAGAAACTCATCTCAACCACAGTTAAACAAGAAATCAAACATAACAACTTACCGAAGACAGCCAAACTCCTCATAATGACAGACACCAAACAACCCACCTTCTACCTGCTCCCTAAAATACACAAAACCAATACTCCCGGCAGACCCATAGTATCTGCATGCAGCTGCCCTACAGAACACATTTCACAGTACTTAGACTCTCTCCTCCAACCCATAGTACAAGGCCTCCCCACATACCTCAAAGACACTACACACACACTCAACATGATTAATTCATACAACACAGATCCCACTTTCAAACCCAGCCTCCTCTTTACCCTTGATGTCGTCTCTCTCTACACTTCCATCCCTCATGCTGATGGACTGAAGGCCCTCGCATTCTTTCTTAACAAACGGCCCCCCAACCAACAACACCCTCCCACAGCTACACTAGTCAGACTTGCAGAATTAGTCCTCACCCTCAATACTTTTGAATTCAACAACCACACATTCTCACAAATCAGTGGTGTTGCTATGGGAACCAAAATGGGACCATCCTATGCCTGCCTCTTCATGGGACACCTAGAACACCGCCTACTAACCTCTTACACAGGCCCAACACCAGAGCTCTACAAAAGATACATAGATGATGGATTGGGAGCCACATCCATGCCAGAACATGACCTCCAGAATTTCCTCAACTTTGCACAGACCTTCCATCCATCCATCCAGCTGACCTACACCATTTCACAGTCAGTTAATTTCCTGGACATCACTATCTCCCTCAAAGATGGACTGCTTCAAACCTCAGTCTTCTACAAACCTACAGATGCGCACTCATACCTGGACTACACATCTTCCCACCACCAGTCCACTAAAAATAGCATTCCATATTCTGAATTCCTTCGCCTACGCAGACTGTGCTCTAGCGAAGAGGATTTCACTATACAAGCAGCCAAAATGTCTGATTTTTTCACCAACCGTGGATACCCTAGTGCCGTCATCAGTGATGCTCTCAGCCGCACTGCAGCTAAATCCAGAACATCTACTCTGGAAACTAAACCTCCCAAAGAGACAGACAGACCCACTGCCTGCCTTCTCTTCCATCCTCACAATCTGCCCATCTGCAGGATCCTGAAGTCTAACTGGCACATAGTAGAAAACCATAAACCTGCCTTTGAGACCACACCAATGATCACTTTCAAACGTGACAAAACCTCAACGACCTACTGGTGCGCTCTAAGCTGAACAAAATCTCAACACCTAAGCCACCAGGTACTTTCCCCTGCTCAAAACCCAACTGCAAAATCTGCTCTCTCACCAAACCAGACACCATCCTACATGGCCCCACAGGCTCTTTCACTATTAAACGCACTTTCTCCTGCCAGAGCCATAACATTGTGTATGCCATCCACTGTCAGCTGTGCGGTAAGATCTTGTAGGTGAGACATCTCGCACACTTGAGACGCGCATCTCTGAACACCTGGCCGACATCCGCCACCATCGGCCCAAACCAGTCGCTCTACACTTCAACCATGCCCAACACAACATCAACCATGTCAAAGTCTTGGCACTTTGGCAATCTAAGAGTGACAGCTTGGAACGCCTTATGCAGGAATCTCATCTCATTGCCAAACTGGGCACCGTCCACCCTCATGGCATCAACGTCCAAAAGTAGTATGTACCATTCCATCTCTGCAGCTCCAGCCTGAAATATCCCCCACCTACACACACCCATACCACCCTACCTCCCTCTGTTTACCTCAGACATAGGTTGCAGCTATCATCATCTTCCCTTTTCCTACACTCTCTGAGTCTCTCCATTTGCTACATCAATCGACTTACTCCCCCCTCCCCCTGCCCTAGTAATGATGTGTGTAGGGGTGTTGGTGGATATGGCGGTTGCTGGGGGTGGAGGTGGGGGTAACCAATGAATAAGGCTGATATTACAAATGGAACACAACACACAACACACACACACACACACACACACAACACACACACACCACACTCACACATACACACACACATAATAAATAGAATGCTGGCTCCTTTATCGTTGGTCGTGAAAGGGGGGGGGGGGGGGGGAGGAGGAGAGAGAGAGAAGAGAGAGAGAGAGAGAGAGAGAGAGAGAGAGATTGTGTATAGGTGTGAATATGTTGCCCCTCCCCCTCCCCCAGTTAGTACGTAAACCCATCCCCTTCTTCCCTCCACCCTCATAGCATCTACACCTTAAAGTAACATGTACCAACCCACCACTTCTATCTCAGCCCATAATATCCTCCCACCACACACACACATACTACCTTATCTCCCACTATTCACCTCACACAACTTATAGCTATCTTATTTATGCATTTATTATCATTATTATTATTATTTTTTTTTTTTTAATTATTATTTACTGATTTTTTAATTTATTATTATTTTTAATGTTTCATTTATTTATTTATTTGATTATTATAAAAATTGTATTTTCTAAATATATTTCTGTATCATGCTTTCATTACCTTAACCTTCACTATCGTTGTTAGCAGTATCATTCAGTAATACTATTGCTAGTATTGATACTACCACTGGCATTGACATCACCATCGCCTTCGCCTCTGGGACTGTTGCCACGGCAACCCTGCTGTTTAAGAATCCTCTAACCCACTCTCCTTTCTCCCATACCCATACTTATTGACACAGATTGGTAGTAATCTTGTCCCTTTTTTTTTTTTTTTTCTCTCAGTATTTTGACCATTATTAGTATTCCTATCAGTAATATTATTATCTTCATTACGACTTTGACTCGCTCACTATTTCCCTTCCAACAGCCTCGTTCTCATTCAACGCCTTCTTCCTTGCGCTGAACCCTACAAGTGATCTGAAGCGATCAAAGCTAAGTGAATTTTCATTGTTTTATTCGTTAATGTCTCACCTGATGAAGACCTAAGAGGTCGAAACTAGTTGTGTTTCGTCTTGTGACTCGTTTGTCCACGTTCTCTGGGCGGTTCGCTAACATTTATTTAAGATTTGTTTAGATTTCCGCCTGCAGTCCTCTTGCTTTGCAACTAGATCTATTTTGATTCATACTGACTGCTACCCTTCGTTGTTTTGTATTTCTGTTTACGTCATCAGTGTGTGTGATTGTTATCGTGTATACGTCTTTCGATCATTGTATACTGTTAATCATTGATCCGTATTTCGTTTAACATACGTTTTTAGTCGTGTACGTGCGATCGCAATCAGGCACTCCTGACCTCTCAACTCTAAGAACCTAAATCAGAACATAATGCCGGCCCCCCAATTCCTCTCCCGTACACATGCCAGTTTTCACCAGTCCATTCATTTTCTGCCACCTATCATCCAGCCATTTGCACTAGGATATGCTAAAACACAGTTTCAGAAAACGAAATCTGCATCTCATCTCAACTTTCTAAAACAATGCATTCGACTGCGAATCACCCCTCGCGGCTTCTCACTTTCTCACACCCCATCCGATCTTCATAACACCGCTCTTACCACTACCACTACAAGAATTCTATTCCAAGCCAGCCGTAGACTCATGTTGGCACATATCAAAACACTCAATTCATCCCTGGAATCTCTCTCCCGTCTTCTTCAACATTTCAAACAACAAACCACAATCATCATGCCCATAGCCACTGCTTCAAGACTCAGACAGCTCATCCATACACACAACCAGCTCATTCACAATCACTGCTACCAGATTAAGCAAGACAAGTTATCAAAATTACGAAACAAACACGAGGCAAACCCAGACCAGTTGAATCCCCCTACACACAAAACTGACCCTTCTATCACCCATGAGCAACACCGCCACCTTGTTCGCTGCATTCCTGATAATCTGACTCTCACCAATGATGAAAGATCAGTCCTGGCAAAAGGTCTGAAATTTATTCCCATTCAGCCTGCCACCAATAAATATCAAAACCACGTTGATGTTGAAAGATTCTTTAGAAAATTAAGATGGATGGCTGCACTTGACGGTGTGCCCAAGCCCCCTCTACCAGACAGCTCAGACATTTTTACCCACCTTTTTCGAACTCCAGTGCTTCGCCAGCCACCTCTTGACAAATCCACTGAAGTTGAACTCTACATCAAAAAGTGTAGAAAAGAAATCTCTCAAGTTAAATCCAAACCTGTCCGCAATTCCAACCTCTCACGGGATGAACAAAAAGCCCTTGAATCACTGAGACAAAGACAAGACATTGTCATCAAACCAGCAGACAAGGGTGGTGCAGTGGTGGTCTGGGACAAACAGTTGTACATAAAAGAAGCACACAGACAACTGTCAGACACAAATTTCTATACACCACTCACAGCATCACCCCTCCCCCAACACCAGAAACTCATCTCAACCACAGTTAAACAAGAAATCAAACACAACAACTTACCGAAGACAGCCAAACTCCTCATAATGACAGACACCAAACAACCCACCTTCTACCTGCTCCCTAAAATACACAAAACCAATACTCCCGGCAGACCCATAGTATCTGCATGCAGCTGCCCTACAGAACACATTTCACAGTACTTAGACTCTCTCCTCCAACCCATAGTACAAGGCCTCCCCACATACCTCAAAGACACTACACACACACTCAACATGATTAATTCATACAACACAGATCCCACTTTCAAACCCAGCCTCCTCTTTACCCTTGATGTCGTCTCTCTCTACACTTCCATCCCTCATGCTGATGGACTGAAGGCCCTCGCATTCTTTCTTAACAAACGGCCCCCCAACCAACAACACCCTCCCACAGCTACACTAGTCAGACTTGCAGAATTAGTCCTCACCCTCAATACTTTTGAATTCAACAACCACACATTCTCACAAATCAGTGGTGTTGCTATGGGAACCAAAATGGGACCATCCTATGCCTGCCTCTTCATGGGACACCTAGAACACCGCCTACTAACCTCTTACACAGGCCCAACACCAGAGCTCTACAAAAGATACATAGATGATGGATTGGGAGCCACATCCATGCCAGAACATGACCTCCAGAATTTCCTCAACTTTGCACAGACCTTCCATCCATCCATCCAGCTGACCTACACCATTTCACAGTCAGTTAATTTCCTGGACATCACTATCTCCCTCAAAGATGGACTGCTTCAAACCTCAGTCTTCTACAAACCTACAGATGCGCACTCATACCTGGACTACACATCTTCCCACCACCAGTCCACTAAAAATAGCATTCCATATTCTGAATTCCTTCGCCTACGCAGACTGTGCTCTAGCGAAGAGGATTTCACTATACAAGCAGCCAAAATGTCTGATTTTTTCACCAACCGTGGATACCCTAGTGCCGTCATCAGTGATGCTCTCAGCCGCACTGCAGCTAAATCCAGAACATCTACTCTGGAAACTAAACCTCCCAAAGAGACAGACAGACCCACTGCCTGCCTTCTCTTCCATCCTCACAATCTGCCCATCTGCAGGATCCTGAAGTCTAACTGGCACATAGTAGAAAACCATAAACCTGCCTTTGAGACCACACCAATGATCACTTTCAAACGTGACAAAAACCTCAACGACCTACTGGTGCGCTCTAAGCTGAACAAAATCTCAACACCTAAGCCACCAGGTACTTTCCCCTGCTCAAAACCCAACTGCAAAATCTGCTCTCTCACCAAACCAGACACCATCCTACATGGCCCCACAGGCTCTTTCACTATTAAACGCACTTTCTCCTGCCAGAGCCATAACATTGTGTATGCCATCCACTGTCAGCTGTGCGGTAAGATCTCTGTAGGTGAGACATCTCGCACACTTGAGACGCGCATCTCTGAACACCTGGCCGACATCCGCCACCATCGGCCCAAACCAGTCGCTCTACACTTCAACCATGCCCAACACAACATCAACCATGTCAAAGTCTTGGCACTTTGGCAATCTAAGAGTGACAGCTTGGAACGCCTTATGCAGGAATCTCATCTCATTGCCAAACTGGGCACCGTCCACCCTCATGGCATCAACGTCCAAAAGTAGTATGTACCATTCCATCTCTGCAGCTCCAGCCTGAAATATCCCCCACCTACACACACCCATACCACCCTACCTCCCTCTGTTTACCTCAGACATAGGTTGCAGCTATCATCATCTTCCCTTTTCCTACACTCTCTGAGTCTCTCCATTTGCTACATCAATCGACTTACTCCCCCCTCCCCCTGCCCTAGTAATGATGTGTGTAGGGGTGTTGGTGGATATGGCGGTTGCTGGGGGTGGAGGTGGGGGTAACCAATGAATAAGGCTGATATTACAAATGGAACACACACACACACACACACACACACACACACACACACACACACACACACACACTCACACTCACACATACACACACACATAATAAATAGAATGCTGGCTCCTTTATCGTTGGTCGTGAAAGGGGGGGGGGGGGGGGGGGGGAGGAGAGAGAGAGAGAGAGAGAGAGAGAGAGAGAGAGAGAGAGATTGTGTATAGGTGTGAATATGTTGCCCCTCCCCCTCCCCCAGTTAGTACGTAAACCCATCCCCTTCTTCCCTCCACCCTCATAGCATCTACACCTTAAAGTAACATGTACCAACCCACCACTTCTATCTCAGCCCATAATATCCTCCCACCACACACACACATACTACCTTATCTCCCACTATTCACCTCACACAACTTATAGCTATCTTATTTATGCATTTATTATCATTATTATTATTATTTTTTTTTTTTAATTATTATTATTTACTGATTTTTTAATTTATTATTATTTTTAATGTTTCATTTATTTATTTATTTGATTATTATAAAAATTGTATTTTCTAAATATATTTCTGTATCATGCTTTCATTACCTTAACCTTCACTATCGTTGTTAGCAGTATCATTCAGTAGTACTATTGCTAGTATTGATACTACCACTGGCATTGACATCACCATCGCCTTCGCCTCTGGGACTGTTGCCACGGCAACCCTGCTGTTTAAGAATCCTCTAACCCACTCTCCTTTCTCCCATACCCATACTTATTGACACAGATTGGTAGTAATCTTGTCCCTTTTTTTTTTTTTTTCTCTCAGTATTTTGACCATTATTAGTATTCCTATCAGTAATATTATTATCTTCATTACGACTTTGACTCGCTCACTATTTCCCTTCCAACAGCCTCGTTCTCATTCAACGCCTTCTTCCTTGCGCTGAACCCTACCAAGTGATCTGAAGCGATCAAAGCTAAGTGAATTTTCATTGTTTTATTCGTTAATGTCTCACCTGATGAAGACCTAAGAGGTCGAAACTAGTTGTGTTTCGTCTTGTGACTCGTTTGTCCACGTTCTCTGGGCGGTTCGCTAACATTTATTTAAGATTTGTCTCAACTAAACAAACAAAATCGAACTGACAAACATAAGAAATGAAATCAGAGTCAAATATTTTTGATAGCAATCCGTTTACGTTCCACAACAAAAAAGAAACACGTTTTGGTTTTGCGCTCGGTGTGTGTTGCACGTGCTCACTCACGCTGTCACGACACGACACGGCCTTGCTGACTGATTAACATCGCAGAGTTCAAGCGTGTCACTGACATGACGAACAGGTGATCGTACAGGCGGTGTTGGGTTACATTTGTTACCTCTCGTGTTCCTATCAAAGGGAAAATTAAGTCCAGAAAATGGCCGGCCAAAATCCTATCTGGATTCACGCAAACTGTCCCCCCAGAGAGAGAGAGAGAGAGAGAGAGAGAGAGAGAGAGACAGACAGACAGACAGACAGACAGACAGACAGACAGACAGAGACAGGGAGACAGAGAGAGACAGAGACAGAGAGGCAGACAGATAGACAAACTGACAAGACAGGTAGGCAGGTCGGCAGAGAGAGAGAGAGAGAGAGAGAGAGACAGAGACAGAGAGACAGACAGACAGACAGACAGACAGACAGACAGACAGACAGACAACAGACAAACAGAGAAGGACACACAGAGACTGTCTGGAGAGTAGTGTCTCTTCGCCTGACAGGCTGAGTTTGTTTTGCTCTCCATTATTTTTCATTATTCTTTGGATTTAGTTTGTTCTGTCAGATGAAAGTTTTACTGGTGTGATTGTGATGATGTCTTCTTTTGGATTATGTTTTTGACCGCTCTGCCTCTGGACTTATGCATTGTGTGGATCATTCTGTTTGCAAGACTAGCAGGTACTGTTTTCACTTTGGATAGCCTTTGCCTGCCATTCTTGTTTTACACTGTGCCGCATGTGCAAGTTGCCTGTCAACCTGCCTCTCAACCCCGCTTTTCCACTCTACGCTTTGTTGACGTGCCACCACCTCCTTCCCCCTCCACTTACCCCTGTTACCCCACCGTGTATGAACCACCTTGTTCCCCCCTTTCTCCTATCTTCCCCTTTCTGCCTACGTGAACTGTGATTGCACCCCAACCCCCCAACCATCACGCCTTACCTGCACCCGTAAACATCTATTGTCCATCTGCCCTTCGACCCCTGGCCCCACCTTGAACTTGAGCTGCGGAGTTTGCGGTTAGGCGTCAATCTGCCGCGTGTTCGGGACTGTAGAGGGAGGAGAAGAAAACAACACAAGATCCCCGTCATCAGCCGCCCCCAATGCTCCCTCCTCTGTTTACCCCCCTTCACCCTGTGCTGTTGTTGCCTCCAACCTGATCACCGTACCCCTTCGCAAGTCCCGTACTGCTGCTGATGGCGACTCCAGACTGACGTTGGCGTTGTTTAATGCGCAGAGTGATGGTGCTAAAGAAAAGAGAACAGCTATCAATGATTTTGTCATCGACAACGACGTCAATGTTATGTGCATTACTGAGTCGTGGCTGTCGCCTTGCGGCGACGAAGCTAAATGCACTGATTTGTCTCCTCCTGGCTACACCACTCGCAGCTTTCCACGACCTTCACGAGGCAGCGGCATTGCGCTCGTCTTCTCCAACATTCTCTTTTCATCTATCTCCACAACCACTGCATTTTCATTTGCCCACACCTCTTTTGAACAGGTACACCTCACTATCTCACTACTCCAATCTTCCCTCCACATTTTCTGCCTGCATCGTCCACCACCCAGCAAGAAAATCCAGCTGAAAGACCCTCTTTTCCTTGATGAACTTCCTGATTTCCTTGAATGTATGAATTCTTCAAAGGCCATTCCCTACTCCTCAGTGATTTCAACTTCCTTTAGGACAATAACCCTTCTAACTCCTACACCTCTCGATTAATGGAGCTTTTCGAGAGTTCTGGTCTAAAGCAGTCTGTAACCTCTCCAACTCACAAATCTGGCCCACATCCTTGATTGGATTGTCAACCTTTCTGGTGACATTGTAGAGTCTGTGTCCACCATTTTGACCCTCACTTCCGACCACTACTCCATCCTGGCCAAGCTGCATATCCTCCTTCCTCGTTCCCTTCCCCGGTATGTTGAGGCCCGCAACATTGCTGCCATCGACCTGGAAACCTTCATAGCTGACTTAGTGTCCAGTCTTCAGTCCATGACCTCTCCTGCCGCGGAGACGTTCAACAAGCTTTACCTCGACGTCTAGGACCGCCACGCCCCATCAACACGACGGAAGGTGTCTACTCGTCCACCCTCCCCTTGGTTTCCAGCAGTGGGCCCCCGAGTACGTGACGCCAAACGTGAAAAAAGGACAGCAAAGAGACAGTGGCTAAAGACTGGTTTGATCGTCCACAAACAAATATTAGAACTTGCAAACAAAATCGTCAACACAATTGTACAGCAAGCACAGAACACATTCTACAGTACACAAATCCTCGCATGCACTACATCCAAGCAACTGTTCAAAGTGACGGACACCATAATGGCCAGGACCAAATCTTCTCCACTCCCTTCATCCGTTCCCCAGTCTGTGTTACCCCAGAAATTCTGTTACTTTTTTGTTGAGAAAATAACTATTTGTTCCAACCTTGACTCCCAAGTGTGCCAGCCCTTGACGTTCACCATGATTCGTTCATTCTGTGACTCTCTGATGTCTGCCTTTGAATCTGTCTCTGATACTGTTGTTAAAGAAGTGATCATGAAAACTCCCATCAAGACATGTGTTTTAGATCCACTACCATCTTCTCTGTTGTCTCTTGTCATTGATGATTTGGTGCCATATATTACCACAATTGTGAATGAATTCCTAAGATCAGCCTGTTTTCCTTCTGTATTCAGAACTGCATTTGTTACACCTTTACTTAAGAAACCATCACTTAATGCTGATAATCTTAAAAACTGCAGGCCTGTCTCTAATTTGCCCTTTCTTTGAAAAGAGTGTCCTTCTTCAACTTCGCAATCACCTGCACTGCAACAACCTCCTCTACCTTTTACAGTCTGCGTACCGCCCTGGCCACAGTACAGAAACTGCTCTCCTGAAAATTGTGAACGATCTCGTATTGGCCCTCGATGATAATCAAGTATCTCTGCTCTCTCTTCTTGACTTATCTGCTGCTTTTGACACCACTGATCACTCAATTCTTTTGTCTCGTCTGCACAACACTTTCGGTATTTCTGATAAAGCACCATCATGGTTTCAGTCTTATCTATCTGATCGAACTCAGCTTGTCTCTGTGACTGGTTTCTCCTCTCAATCAGTATTCTCCGGTATGGAGTTCCCCAGGGATCCGTCTTGGGCCCCCTCCTTTTTTTCTTCTACACCCACCCAATCTCCGACATTGTTGCCCACCATAGCCTGTCTCAGCACTGCTTTTCAGACGACAATCAAATTTACATATTCAGCGATATCTCTCAGCTGCCTTCTGCAATTCAACGCCACAGTCGTGTACCATGGATATAAAATCTTGGATGACAGTTAAAAAAACTTCAGCTCAACAATGAAAAAACTGAAATGATCTTCTTTGCACCCAAAAGACTTCTTTCATCTGACAGTATCCCAAACTCTATCAAATTGGAAAATTGTCTTATTCAGACATCTTCATCTGCACGGAATTTAGGTGTTACACTTGACTCAGCACTTTCCTTCCAGCAACATGTTTCCACAGTCTGCCGTGTCTGTTACTTTGAGCTTCGCCGCATTGGTTCCGTGCGACAACTCCTGCCTGTTCATGCCACTAAAACCCTTGTTTCAGCCTTCATTCTATCAAGACTTGATTACTGTAATTCTCTTTTAGTTGTTTAGTCCCCAGAATCTTCTCAGTCGTCTCCAGAAAGTACAAAGCAATGCTGCTCGTTTGATTCTCAGACATCCCAGATCTTCTTATGTCACTCCCTTACTTCTTTCTCTTCACTGGCTGCCGGTCGAAAAACGAATAGACTACAAACTGTCCTTACTCTGCTTTAAATCTCTGATGGCTTAGCTCCTTCCTACCTTTCTGGTCTCCTTCATCTCTATGTTCCTTCTAGGCAGTCGCGTTCTTCCACCGACAACACTGCTCAAAATCCGTCGATTTCGAACTAAACCTATGGTGATCCTTCGTTTTCTTTTCTGGGTTTCGGTTTCTTGGAGTAAACTCCCAATATCTTTGCGTAGTTCAAACTCTCTGTCTTCCTTCAAGGCATCTCTGGAAACAACCCTCTTCACCTATCAATTGCAGTTCTTTCTTCCCCTTCCCTAGCCCATCAAATTGATTCCGCGACTATTGTGTGTGTGTGTGTGTGTGTGTGTGTGTGTGTGTGTGTGTGTGTGTGTGTGTGTGTGTGTGTAGATCGTGGTGTGTGTGTGTGAGTGTGTGTGTGTATGTGTGTGTGTGGGGGGAGGGGGGGCGCATGTTTGTGTGCGCACATGCTGTGGTGTTCGTTGTTGTCAGGCAGTGTGTGTTGGATCGTGTGGTGTGTGTGTGTGTGTGTGTGTGTGTGTGTGTGTGTGTGTGTGTGTGTGTGTGTGTGTGTGTGTGCGTGCGCGCGCGCGCGCGCGTGGGTGGGTGTCAATATGCACCCTTGTTTGAAGGTGCATGGTACTTGTTTTAATTTTCATCTTCTTATAGGTTTCGTTTATGTTTTCTTTAACCTTTTCGGTATATATAAGCGCTTAGTGCATATGATTAAAGAGTAAGCGCCATAAATACTCATTATTCTTATTAGTAGTAGTTGACAGACACAGACAGGCAGATAGACTGTCAGATGGACAGACGGACAGACAGATGGACAGGCAGACAGACAGACACGCAAGCAGGCAAGCAGAAGAGAGAGAGAGAGAGAGAGAGAGAGAGAGAGAGAGAGAGAGAGACATACAGACAGACAGACAGACAGACAGACAAGCAGAAAGACAGACAGGCAGACAGAATGACAGACTGACAGAGACAGAGACAGAGATAGAGACAGACAGAGACAGATTAGTCTTACGACAGTCCAGGAGCTTGGTACACGCGGATCACGTTAAAGTCGAGGAAACTGGCCTGTTCAAATCGCAGCCGTTGGTATAACTATTCTTTTGTTTGGGTTGTCTGTTCCCCGCCCAGTCACACCATTCTTTTATGTGTCTCTCCCTTCTCGACTCCCCTAGTCTTCGTCCTCTAAATCTCGGTCTCGTTCTAGTTTTACCATGAGGAAAAACATCATAAGCACGTTCAATCAGTTTGACGTTTTCGTACTTTTCGCTAGCTTTCCTACGTTTTCAGTTTGTTCCCTCCACCTCCTCTGCTTTGTCCTACCATTTCCAGGTTCTTACCTTTCCTGCTTTTTTCATAATTTCCCCGTTTTTCCTACTTCTTTTCCTACTCTTTTCTTATTTTTTATTCTTATGTGTTCCCTATTTGCCTACTTTGCTAACTTTTCCTACTTTTCTCCCAGTTTCCTTCCCACTCCCCCTCCTTCCCCCCGTCTTTTACCATACACGTTTTCCCACATTCTGCTAATACATTTGCTACCCTATCGGAATAACGTCTGACCATTTTTCTACTCTCCCAACCCCTTCCACCCACTCCACTTTCTTGACTAATTCTAGTATATAAATCCTCGGTACAACAAGTATACCAACTACAAAACTAGTGCGCCTGAACGCTTTGTTGACGCGTGCACTGTATCTATTGGTTAATAATTCATGTCCAACAGACTACACGATTTTCGAATGCCAGACGAAATTGTCACGAAATTAAAGAGCAAATGTGTGAATGTTTAAAACGAACCCTGATGCAGTGGTTAGCGTTGCGGATTCCGGGCCAAGAAGTTGTAGAAGAAGTTGATTCCTGAAGAAGCCATTTATATTTGTGCGTTTTTCCGGCTCCTACCCAGAGCTCAGCATGCCACAGGCTCAGTTGGGAAGATTTAAGCCGCACAGTCAAGTTTCATCCCCTTCATGGATGTGTCTGAATTTGTTGCTCATAATCCCTGACCATACCTTAATGTGTCCGCATCTCTTGGGCTTGGCTAATGCTGGGAGAAATTACGAACAAACGTAGAGTTTAGCCTGCCGTGGGGTCTCATACCAAAATGGAGCTCCAAGACATCACCCTCACCATACTCATTTCCATCGATCAGCATTAAAAACTATATGGCTCTTCATGCCCTGCTCTCTGGTGACCTAATATTCGGTTTCTTCTCCACGCTTATGGCTGAGAGGAAGTTCATGTTGAGGTGGCCGGTATGGGCAAATATATGGGGCCAGCCGATGGACGGACGTGGTGTGCCCTCTGGAGGGGGACTCGCACTCACGCTAGCTCCACGACTAAGCAATTCTTGTCATCAGTAGGTGGTGTCCTGCATTGTTGGATTAGCACATGTACCACTGAACACTACCAATGCGAAATGGCAGCAATGCAGTGTCTCCTCTGGTGGGTTACCTCAGGACAATTTGATAGTGACTCTTCTTGTGGATTGCCTGTGCCAGGCTGCCCGAGATAAGCCAAGGTGTGGGTGTGGACGAGCTACCGGAATACGCAGCTTGGGGGTGAGGCCACTAGAGTGGCACACTAGTTGAGAGGAAAAACTCACAAACACACACACACACACACACACACACACACACACACACACACACACACACACACACACACACACACTACTTTC
>CM065718.1:39496035-39518535 GCA_033310375.1 Conus canariensis
TTCGCAATGTTGGCCTTGAAATTATTCCAATGTTTGTTTGGCTGGTGATGTTTCTTGCTCTTCCCTTAAGTATTGGTCTGAGTCAGTAACTGTTCTTGTTAATAAAAAAGGTGAATATTTTCTCTTTCTGTCTGTCTGTCTCCCTCCTTTCATCTCTCTCTCTCTCTCTCTCTCTCTCTCTCTCTCTCTCTCTCTCTCTCTCTCTCTCTCTCTCTCTCAGCAGCAATTATACTCGAGAGCTGTTGGAAAAAACGATACCTGTTTAATTTCCCATAATAGTTAAACAATTTGCATGCAATCAGAATGATCACCTTCATCACACAAAACAAGAAATATCCACATGATATTAACATTGCATGGACAAACAGGTGTGATTTGCTTCGAGGATTAGTGGAATGACAGATGGGGGGCTCAAGTCCATTGCAGTCATTCCTTAGGGGGATTTTTTTCCGCTTTCGCTGGCTTCTACCAGAGCCATGCCTGCTATGAGCTCATGTAGCTAAGACTGAAAACGCCCACACACAGACACACCACAGAGAGAGAGAGAGAGAGAGAGAGAGAGAGAGAGAGAGAGAGAGAGAGAGAGAGAGAGAGAGAGAGAGAGAGAATACGAATACGAATACGAATACGAATACGAATACGAAATGTTTTATTCAGATTTAGGCCTAGGCCCCTATCTGACGGGGATGGTCATTCACCGACTCATATAATCTCACACGCACACACACATATATACATGCATAACATGGAATTTAGACACTGGTCATAAGGCTTTTGTCATGTACTAAACAAAGTAAAGCATAACAAAACATTTCATTGGTATCTGGTCCATCAATAGTACTTTCTTCTGTTGAAGCAGTACACAAACGTTTTAAAGCTTTGTAAGTGAATAATGCTACATTAGATAATACACTCTCATTTCTACTTGCCATAAGTAGATTAAACCTGAAATGACATGGATCATTATAATACTTGGGCTGAATGTATCTTGTTCTCAAATCATGGAGAACAGGGCAACAAAGAATAATATGAATGGCATCTTCCTTAGAAACATGACACAAGCGACACATAACTTTATCTGCTTTTTCACTGTATCTAAATCGGTGGCTGGCTATATCTGACACACCAAATCTAAGTTTTGTAAGAGCACTTTTAACATATCTATTCATAACAATTTCAACATATGGTTCCGCAAGATTTGTTGCCTTAAATGCCCTATATTCAGCAAATCAGTTACTGGTGTGCATGTGACCTTGCCAGTCTTGCTACCTATAGTCGATGATTCTTTGTTTGAAGCATTTGATAAAGGCTGTAATATTTTCGACACCTTAGTTATCCCATACAAAAGCAAAACCATAAGAATATAGGCACTTACGAACATTTGTGACCCAAGTCTTCTTTACATTAATGTCAAGATCATACAACACTTTATACGCTTTAAATGGTAACTTGTAATTTTTCATCCTTGTCAGTTTTAGCCAGTAACTGATGCATTTAACGTACGAATTTAAATAAATGGGATATCTCCCCAAACTGTCACGACCTACTGATTTTGAGAAAGGAAGACACCAAAATGGGAATAGAAGACAGAAATAGAAAAAAGCAATAAACAAGAAACTGTATCTTATTTACTTGATGAATAAACATTATATGATGAATTCACGAAGAAAACATATCAAGTTAATGAAACAGTGAAATAGAATCTAAAGTATGAAATACAAAAGCAAGGTACACAATGGTAAAAAGTTCTTAGACTGGCATAATTAGGCACACACACACACACACACACACGCGCGCGCGCGCGCGCGCGCGCGCGCGCGTGTGTGTGTGTGTGTGTGTGTGTGTGTGTGTGTGTGTGTGAGTGAGTGATCATGTCCATAAAACAGTACAAAATAAACAAAAATACATGCTATGTAAAAACAGTTTACAGGACTTAAACAAAGATGGTATGGTATTTGGTGTCAAAGAAGTCTTATACGGCTTTTGGTGAATAATCTTGTGTCATTCAGATTCTAATTTTGTACTGATTAACTCTGCGTTTCACGCATGCACAGACACAATATCGCTCCGTGTTTCTTCATACATTTCTCTCTCTCTCTCTCTCTCTCTCTCTCTCTCTCTCTCTCTCTCTCTCTCTCTCTCTCTCTCACTCTCTCGATGTCCGTCTCACTCTCTGTATATTATCCATTGCACACATGTACTTTCCTTCCCACCCCCCCCCCCCCCCCTTAAATCCTGCTTCCGCCATCATGTCTCCCCATCTTACCCCACACCCATCCTCACCCCTAACATCATCAGTCAAACGACAGACTTGGAAGGACCTGGAAAACTATTTTTCAGTGTAACACCCCTATGACCATCCACAGAGGTCAGGGAGCAGAAGAAGAAGGAGATGAGACCCTAACAGCAGCAGGAATGTTGCATGCCTCAAATGAAGTCTTCACGCTGCTGCTAAGGCATTTCAGTACATCGCCTGCACAGCCTTAATCGTTCTGGACACATGCATCTACAGACGGCTCAGCAGAAGCTACCAGAAACGGAGGTGGAGGAATTTTCCTGAAGTTGATCCGACAGCCCATCCCGACTGGCAAGTTCTCTAAAAACGTCAAGGCTGAGGCAGATGCAATACAGTCAGCAGCCAGAATACTGTATGAGAATAGAGGGGCCATGCGTCCCAGAGTCGTCATTTTTTCCGATGCTTTGTCAGTGCTGCAGACTGTTCAAAATCCACGAAACGAGGATATCACCTCCCTTGTCTCTGCCCTTGCCATTCTGCAGTAGTCCACCGTGAACACCTTTATCCTGTGGATACCCTCACACCGCAACATATATGACAATCAGGAAGCTGACCAACTCGTAAAGAAAGGAGGACAGCGGCCCCAACTGGAGCAGGAAGTCTCCTTTGAAGAAGTCAAAAGCGTTATTAAGGGGAAGCAGAAAAGAAGATGGTTTGAGCAGCACCCAGACTTCAACAAGAAGGATGCGTACTACCTGCTGCCTAGACCAGACCAAGTGAGCATTGTGAGACTGAGGACAAGGCGCTCCAGAGTCAAACACTACACGTTCACAAAATTCCACATTTGCGAGTCTTCAGGATGCCCATGCGATACAGTCCCGATGACTGGAATACTTCCTGCAGGACTGTCCAACACATGAAAAGCTAAGAGGAAAGACCTCGTCTGCCGGCACATCGACGAGGGAGAAGCTCTATGGATCCCTGGAGGGTCTTCGCCGTACAAAAGCCTTCGTCAGTGCCTCGTTATCTGAGTGTAAGAAGAAGAAGAAGAAGAAGAAGAAGAAGAAGAAGAAGAAGAAGAAGATTACATCGCCTGGCCTTTTAATACCCAAGACAATTCAGGGAATAAAAACATCTTTGGCGGGAAGTTGTCTTCTCTCGACATGATGTACCCAAAACGTTTTCAGTCAAGAGAGTCTCGATGCCAAGAATAACTGGCGACCCGAACATCTCCTATGTTAGAGACTGTTAGTCTCTGTGATGCTCACAAGGAACTTCATACACGTCAAAACAACCTGAGAAGATCTTACGCCGTTTCATGCCTATCACAGCCTGGAGAAACAAAGCAAAGCAACAAATCAAAAAAAAAAAAAAAAAAACCTTAACAAAGAAAACACGTTAATAGTGTTAGTGCTTGGTTCAAAACGTAAATGCTCTATTTGGCAAAACTTGTTACATGCGAAGAGATAAAGAAACAGGATGACAATCGGTTACATATACCTATATCTTTTTCCATCTAAAAAAAACAACAAGTAAACACAACCGTATTATCAAAGAGATGCAATTCCTCTACGCTTAGTTCTAGGTGACACGTGAGCCTGATTCCAGAGCTAGGGGCATCCAGAAATGAGGCACCCAGGAGGACTTCCTAGGGAACATGTCTTCGAATATCCTCCGGTAGAACAAGGCTTCCTTTGTGGTGGGAGTATTGTCCGGGTACAGAGATCTAGCAGTTCCGATTTCGGCATCGTCAATCTGTGAACAATAGAGGACGAGAAGATTAGATATGGTCAGCAAAATGGAGGTGTTTTTCGACTATGGCTTTTTCAATGACGAATGACGAGAGATGGTGGTTTTCTCATTTGATTCAAAGTGATGGATACATTTTACAGAAGGATGAAGGATAAAGAAAGGAAACAGGGAACAAAAGGGGCATATAAATACCATTTAAAAAGTCTTCTGAAGGATGATCAACATCAAGCTGCAGATATCTGATGTCATTTTTTCAGGGTGATCGTAAGAAAAGCTGACGTCTCATTGGCATGTTAATATATTCACTTGGAGTAATCTCGGCAACATAGCCGTTCCTTGTATTTAGAAACACCTAATGACACACACACAGAACGCATAGGAGGCAGGTGATATCACAGATTCTCACTTCTGACACTTTTTTTGGACTGCACCAGCTGCACTAGCCCCCACTATATCCTTCCCGTTTCTTCACCTCTCACTCCACTTCTTCCCCTGTACCATTAATTCCCAGTCTCACATCACTTCCCTAAACCCGTTCTCTTCTTTCTTGTCTTGCCGTAATTCACTGCTATTGTCATCATCAGTCTGCAGCGTCCAGTCTTTGACCAGCTCCGCTCTCTCTAGCTATTACACAATGAACACTTGCACGGTCTGTGTCTAAGAAACTTCATAAATGAGATCTAGTTCATTTTGACACATTCATATTACCCTTCATTTTCTTGACCTATAGGTCACCGACGCATTCCGAATGTGTATTATTTATAAACTGAAGTGAGTATAATAAATTGTAATGATGCAGCTCTTCGATGCTTCGTTACTTTGATACCTATTTTGGATAATCTTGTCATCAATATAAAGTTTGTAATGTGCTTTAATAGCTTCTGGATGATCTGTAATCCTCGAAACAAGACTGTTTTATTTGCTGCTTCAGTGGTGCTTCATTTGCTTCATTCACAGTAATAATAGACTTGGTTCTTTCACATCCATTCGTCTGAGTTTTTTTTTTTTTTTTTTTTTTTAATTTCGAAAATCAGACAGTACAAACCAGACACAATGAACACAAATACAAGTGCATATTCGATTAAGTACAACCAAATGATTGGGCATAACTCATTACCAACTGTAATTACAGTTGTTTATACCTCAAATCACAAACATTTACGAACAAGATAGTGACTAACAAAATCATATTCATATTTGATTAAGTACAACAAAGTGATTGGACATAATTATTAACAAGCTATCATTGTTGTTTGCACATCAAATCACAAATATTTATGAACAAGACAATAACTTACAAAGAAATAAAAGAATTATTTCAAATCACAACAAGGTTTAGGAAGAGAAATCAGAAAAGTGTGATGGTGTGGAGGGGTAAGGGGTGTGCAGGTGAAGACAGGCAGATGGTGATAGGTGCAGGAACCAAGGGACAGCAGCCAGTCAAGAAGACACACAGGACGACGTGGAGTTTTTCTTCTTTTATTCCTCTCCCATGGCAAGGAGCTCAACCAGGAACACTGCCTGGGAACTCTCTCTCAGCACTCAGCGCACTGAGCACCTCTCTCTCTCTCTCTAGCGAATGCTCTAGGCTACACTCTAGGCTACGCTGATCGACAACACTGCCGCGCCCCAAATATATACAGCTTGCCCGGACCGCAAAGAAGACAATGCAGTGCCGCGTGCAAAATGAGCTTCGCGAGACGGCAAATGACAAAATTTGTGCTATCTGCCGCAGATTCTGCGTTGTCTAGCTCGCCGTCCGTTCAAAGTATCCAAACATATTTGACACCGATGAAAACCTCAGAACCCAAGGAATAAAACGCAATAAGTCATATTTGACAATTCTATGGCTGTGTAAAGTTATTGGCGATTAAAGTCCGAGAATGAACCCACTTTTAATGAGCTTACGTCATATTTTCCTTTATTTCGATGAAAAATACTGAACAGCATGAAATAATTTTGTAATGAATGAAAAGCTTGAATTTCGCTCTTTTCATACATATAAATTTCATTACCCAAGATGCCGTCCAAGCGGAGAACTTTGCGTTTAAAGTTTGATAGAAAACACAACTTGCTTTATCGTCACATGGCCGGCGCCATGTGCTTCGAACACGATCTTCGATAAAGCGTTATTCCTTTGAAATGGTCCATCAGATGATAATTTTTATATATTTTCGCTTGCTTCTATCATAGAAATGGAGTTATTAAAAAGATTTCGATTGGGAAGTCCGAATTTCATAAAATGACAATTTAGATCAAAACTCACGACAATAAACAAAGAAGGCAACTCGCTCAAGCGACCGGCGCCGTCAGTCATTTCGTATAGTCGCAAGCTTGTACAGAAAAGATCATAGGCATGCGATATACGAAATGAGAGCTTATGGACTTTACTTTTAATGCGCATTCATGGATTCTTTGGCTTCTCTCATACTTTTTGTGAAATCAGGAATTATTTACAGTTTGTTCGTCGGACAATTCAAAATGGCGCCAAGATTAATTTGGTCGAAATACCAGTTTTAGCGAAAATATGGGCTTCTCAGTCCAACACGATTGTAGTGAATAGGATACATTAATTTTTGTGACTTCAGTGACGTATACACAACTATGTAGGTTCTGAGGTGTTCATGATTTACAGAATTTACACAATAAAAATGAGATCAATCGATCAAGGGAGGTAAGGGGAAGATAACTCATGAACAAAATCTCTCGTTTATGACGGGTGACCAAGAAATATACACTTTTAGCACCCGGCTACAAAAGCATAAGCGACAAAAAAAAAAACGAAAACAAACAAACAAACACACAGCTGGCCGTTGTAACAGCCTTTGTATACAATGTACAACTTGTGTTTTACTCCAATAGCGTCAAGTATGGAATCCATTGTACCACAAAATTTCCATGGGACATGTTAACAAGAGCAGCATACTTTCCTGTTTCATGTCTGGCTTTCAAAAATATAATAAAGATTTGAAGTGATGGTAAACTCTTTTCATATTTACATTTATAAATATAAAATTTGGCAAGTAGCATAATTAGGTCTAACGTTCTATCAGATTTAAAGTTACAATCACAACCAAAGAGAACAATATTTTCACCAAGCAACAGTTTTATGATTTTACATTTTCTGTTCACCACATTTTGAAACTCTTGCCAGAAGTTTTATACATTCTGACAGTGCCAAAATATATGTTGAATATTTTCTTTTTCTCTTTCACAAAAAGAGCATTGTTTTTAGTCTTCAATTCCCATGTTTTGCAAAATAACATTGGTTGTCGATATTCTGTTAATATTTCTCATTTGAAACCATCTCAATTTAATGTCTTTTATCTATCGGACTTTATGAAAAGTTTTAATCCACATAACCTCCTTCTGTAGTCTTACATTCAATTTATTGCAAAAACCTGGTTCTGTTGGGTCTTGATTTAATAAATCATGGTAATGTGAGGCTCCTCATGAAACTGAACAGGTTTCAGTTAATAACTTACTTGTCATACCTTCCTCACAGTATTTCATTTCTAGTCCAGTTTCTCTCCAATACTTTTTTCACAGCACTAACATAGCCACTATGTGTAACAAAATCTGTATTGATAGTATATTTATCAACAAAAGACTGGAAACTCAAAAATTCGCTGTTCTCATCCAGACGATTCCGTATGCAGAATACATAGTTTTCAATCCAGTTTTTATAAAAGGTTGATCTACTTCCAATCTTTAAGTTGGGATTACAAAACAGGGGCTCTGAACAGAGTTCCTCCGCAGTTTTAACACGAACAATCTTACCAATTTCTCTATAAGTGTTGAATACACCTCTCCAGAAGTTATTTAGTTTATCGCTCCATGGCAGATTTGATCCTAGTTTATTGATAGTTTCTGCTTTTTGATACACTGAAACAAATACTTTCTCCCATCTGTGTTTACTTTATAAGATTTTACGAATCCAAGTTACTCTTAAAGAATTTATATGCTTCTTTACGTTTGGTATTCCAATTCTCCCCTGCACTATGCTTTTCACAGACGTTTTCCCACTGATTCTGTCTCTTTTTTGCCCCAAACAAACTTAAATGTAAAGTTCTGGATTTCATCAGTTATAATTATAGTCCAGTGGGTTTTGGTAATAACATCCATAGGTGGGTTAGTTTAGAAAGAATCATAGATTTAAGCACCACTACTCTGGCAAGTGGTGTTATCTGCCTTTTGAGCCAAGTTTTATGCAGTGTTTTGATTTCTGCAAACTTTTCTTCAAGGCTCATGATTCGGCAATGTCTTAAGTCAACCAGATACCGAAAATTTTTAATTTTGGAGGGTTCCATTTGTTGTTTAAATGTGGCATATATTTAACAGGTGAATTTAGTTTACTACCTAGCCATATTGCATTTTTTTCTGCATTTGATATAAGTCCAGACACTCTTCCAAAATGTTCAATGGTGTAAATAGATTCCTCGAATGATTTCCGGTCTCCTTCTAGTAATAGTTCAGTATCATCTGCATACTGTGATATCTTGTTTTCAGTATCGGTCCCACTCAAACCCCAAGACTAGATTTCAAATATATGCCCACTCTCCCCTCTCAACCCCCCCTCCCCCCCCTTCCCTCCCCTTTCTCTCTCTTAGAACGGTGTGAGCCGCCCAACTTCAACTTCGACTATCTATTACAAGACAAAATTACGTCATGCCGCACTCCGCGTCATTCTTATCAGCCTATCTCTCTTCCCCTCTCAACCCTCCTTCGCTCCCACATGGAGCAGCTGACATCTGTGAAAAGTTTACATTGCATTGTAACAATGGCCCATCTCACCCCCCCCCCCTTCCCAGCGCTATCTTCACCCCCCTCCCCCCCCTTCTATCCCATGACACAAAGGCATGTGGCTGCTCTCTCCACCACCACCACCATCCACCCCCCTCCCCCCTCCAAAGCCACATGCAGCTTCACTTCCCACAAAGAGTAACCAGCGAACCTCCCTCCTTCTCCAACCCCCCCCCACCCCCCACCCCCTCCTCTCTTTCATGTGTACCGCTGACCTTTGGTAAATGATGTCACTGTGTTTTCCCCACGACGGTCTAAATTAGCATTCATCTTTATGGACGCATAAATTAACCGACCGCCAATCTCAGTGAGCCGGCGCCGATTAAGTTCAAACAATTTCCGAGGCGAATGATGATAAGAATAGATCCCTCCCCCACTCACTCCTGGTGTTTGACTGACACCTTGTCAGCCAGATCAGAAACCTGATTTGGCAGTTTAGAATACATATACCAGACACATAGAGTCGCAACTTCACTGACCCCTCAAGACTGCCTGTAGATCAGAACAGTGAAAGACGAAGGGACGACTAGAGAAGGCCTGGTAACCTCCTGGTACTCCTTGACCTCCAGTCTCATTCACTGTTCATTCCCAGGAAAAGTGAGTTGGAATGTTTTACATTTTCGAATCTATGTATTGATTTTAGGTATGCTGTGTGGGTTAACATTGTAACTTTGTACAAATGCTTAGTGACATTTATCAAACTGATGAATGATTATTCTGTGTAGTAGTTTGCCATCATATGGCCAAAGCTCTCTCCCGGTGGTTATGATTCTTTCTTAACAATCTGACCACTAGTTCTTTGTGTTCACCCTGACTTTTGCCAGTATGCAATTCTATCTGTTAGGATAATAATTCAATGATAAATTTAGATCAGAAAAAACAGTATGCCTGTGCTAGGTTAAAAACTGCTAAGCTGATGTTGTAAATACTGGTGACTGTTCGAATGATCTGTAGTGTATGACTTTAAGTCTGCACCACATGTGTACTTGGACTAAGTGTAGCCCAAGTCAATGTGATTTAATTCATAAGAAACATGGAAGAGTTGTTTGACTGAAACTGTGTAGCATTGTATTACTGTCTCCTACCCTTTTGTAAGCTTAACTCAACCTTTAAACAAAAGTGGAGATTTATGGTTATAGTAGAAACTCTAAAATGGAGCAAACATTGCTGGCTGAGTCTCACACTTCTCCTGAAAGATTAAAGGGTAAATGTGTGAACTCGACAAACCAGCCATCAGATTCTCACCTACAGACCAAGTTCTCTTCATCGCAGAACTGAGATCCTGGTCATCCACATATTGTGGATAAACCATACTATGGGGCTACGCCAGAAACCGAGGGAATGCCAGACACCATGGCTACACTTTAAACTGGGGTGACACCAGACAACCAATCTACCCGATAGGAGCAGTCACCAGCCACAGGAGAGATCAACTACCCTCTCTGATATAAGCTAAGTTAACCAACCACCTGGACTCAAACCCATCAGACCCTTACCCTCACTTTATGATGAAACAGTGAGAACCTGTCTATAAGTACCACTTTGGCTACTGCACTGGGTGTACACAAGTGAAGTGGATGAACTTAGACAGGCCCACTGTATTCCATCTTAAGTGGCTGCACGGAGTGTAAGCAAGTAAAGTAGGAGTGAGGAAGGGCCCCTCATTGTTGTGGTTCAATGAGAACTAAAACCTTGCCTATTGAAGTGACATGTAAATACTTACCTATGTGTAAGCAAGTAAAGTCTGTTGTTCAATGAAATGTTGAATGTTTGAACTTCTCTCTTCAATTCTGTCTCTCGGAGCTACAAGTACTTGTAAGAGTACAGGCCTAAGGAAAATTATCTCAGAGCCACTTTAACATATTTTAACGATACCCGGAAAAAATACAAAATTCTTTCGATGACTAGCACTGGGAAGTTGCTCCTTCCACCACTAGTAAGAGAGAGGGTGTAGGTGAAATGTTAAGATAATTCTCATCGAGAAATCATTCCAAGTCCTTCCCCTAGAGGACCCACCTACCACTCATCCATATCTCTCGTCACACTTTGACGGCATCCCCTCTCAACTGACTTAATATTTGTATAAAATGTTTGTAACCATTGACAGAAGCTCAGACCAAAGCCAAAGGCATGCAATACCTTAAACATGAAATCATAACTTACACTATGAAACGCTTTTTCAAAATCCAGACAAAGAAGTAAACCTGTTTTTATGCAATTATGAAATAAAGTATGTCATAGATAAGACAAATATTATCTCCCAAATACCCATTAGGAATAAAACCAGTCTGATCCTCATTGATGATAGAGGGAAGCACTTGTTTTAGTCGGTTAGCTATACAAGTACATCCTATTTTGTACACAATATTCAAAAGCGAGATGGGTCTCCAGTTTTTAAATATGGTCTTTAGCTTTGTCACCCTCTGGAATGCATACAATAATGCCTTCTTTTTGTGTTGATGAGAGTTCTTTTTATCATATCCATCATCAATCGCTCTCACAACGTATGGACCAAGTTGCAGCAAGAAAAAATGGAAAAATTCGGCTGTGAAACCATCACTCCCAGGGCTTTTCATATTTGACATAATTTATGTTTAAGAGCAATACCTGCTTCTTCAAAGTAATTTTACCCTCCAAAGACTTTCTCTGATTCTCACGTAACGTTGGCAAGTCTTCTACAAAACCAAGTATTTCACAAGGCTCTCCATCGTTTTTATAATAAATTTTCTGTAAAAGTTATTAACTTCCTGGGCAATTTCATCATCATCATTTAAAGTAGTATCGTTATATCGCGTAAGTTTAATCATATTCTTATTAACGTAGTTACGTTTTTCAAGTCCACAAATTTTCTTTTCTCCTTCTGCAACCTATCTCGCCTTTGAACGCAACAATACACCCTCTATTTCCTTTTCCCAAAGACTAATGAAATCTTGTTTGAATTTTTCAAGTTCAAGCCTTTCTTGTTCCGATAACGCTACTTTCCTCTCGAGTAAAGAAATATTACCTTCTTGATCGTTCTGTTTTTCTGCGTTCTGTTTTAGCTTTTAGCTCACCGGAAACATCGAACCCGAACCTCTTGCCATCAACAAGGAGATGGTCAAACACCATCGTGGCCCTCTTACCGTTGTTTCTTGCCTCTTTCAGATGAGGAGTGAGCCTCCGTCTGAGGTCGCGGACTCTATTAGTGAAGTCCTCACCGACAAAGATGTTTGTTCCTTTAAGGTTAGTCTTGGCCTTTAAAATACGAACCTTGTCCTTATACGAGGAGCATCTGGCAATGATGAGAGAGTCACGCTTGGTATTTAAACGATGCGCTCTGTCAAACTCTACCACATTCACGCCCAACTTCTTCGCAGTCAAATCTTTCAACTTTCGCTCGCAGTCATCATTGTTCTCATTCTCACTTCTACTTAATCCATAAAACAATAAATCATTGCGTTTTGAACGCCCTTTCAGATCATCTGCCTTCTTTTCTAGTAACGCAATTCTGTCACCCAGTTCAGAGTTCACTTTTTGCAGGTCTTTGTTCTGAGCACGCAATTCAACCCCCTCCTCTCTGAGACCCTTCACTTCATTCTGCAGCGCAGCATACTGTGCACTAAGGGTCTTCACATCCACTTTCACATCGTCCAGCTTACTGTCCATAGCCTTGTTGGTCCTGTCCATCTCCAGTAGCTTGGTCATGATGTCGGCCAAGGTGGGTTCGGCGCTCGTCGGTCTGGATACAGGAGAGTCATCAGAGGGGCCAGCACTCCTGTCCGCACTGGCACTACGCGTAGCGTAACCCAAACATGTCTGCTTCACCTTGTCTGCATTCACCTGGGGTACAGGTCCGGGGTTCTACTCCACGTCTCCACACTGCAATAACAGTCCGCCCCAAAACAACACGAGGAGCAAACCTGCCCATACACGGTCACTCGTCCGGCGTAGCGTCAAAATGGATGACCTCATTTTCATTTCTTGTAGTTCTTTTGTACTGAAATACAAAAATATCTCCAGAAAACGACCACATCTTGTCCGGAAAGAAAGACCATCCAACGGCCTGGTGCAAATACTAGTTACATGCACAAACTCAATCACCAGCACAAACAGGAACCGTCAAAAAAAAAAAAAAAAAAAAAAGGAAAAACTTGAAGAGACTTTCACACTACGTCTTACTCCAAGTCCACGTTGAACTCAACCCCCGAGAGACAGAGAGAGAGAGAGAGAGAGAGAGAGAGAGAGAGAGAGAGAGAGAGAGAGAGAGGAGACTGGCAGACAGACAGACACACAGACAGAGAAGGGAGCAGTGAGAGAGCTCAATTCGCCTGTCAAAAGCCCAACAAAATTCTTTTTAAAAAATCTCTCACTCTCTCTCTCTCTCTCTCTCTCTCTCTCTCTCTCTCTCTCTCTCAAAAGCCGTTTATTATTAGGTTATGAAACGTTATAAAACTGACATTTTTAGAATCGTGAGATAGCACCTCCAGGCGAAAACCATGGAACATTCTAGAAACGATTTCTTGAATATTCTTCGATTTGCTGGCACTTTCAAAAAAATTCTGTGTCTCTTGAACGTTTTCCGGAATTATCATTCCCCTGTGCATACGTCATCTGCTAATTAATGACATATTGAACAAGGTTTTGAAAAAGCACGTATTTGGAACAATTGTTTATGTGTGCGCAATGCTTTAGGACTCTCCGCCGCTACCCTCCGCACCAATCTCTCTCCCTCTCTCATAACGGTTTTCTTCTTCATGGAAAATCTCAGAAAGTACATGGCCGATCTTTCTGAAAATTTGTAGGTATGTTCATTATGGATCACAGATGATGGCCGATGTTTATCAGAATAGCCGTTACTAACGGCTATAACGGCCCAAAACGGTTTTTCCTCTTTATGGAATATCTCACGCGTATTCAAGATAAACTGGGAGTACGTTTATATGCTTTGCATCTTGTTTACTATACTGGTGGTCTACTTTGGAGTGTCTTCACTGAACAGTATTTTGATTCTCCATCGAAACAAACAACGACACCAGATCAATGCACTACATCGTCATGAAGAGCTATGTTTGTCTTCTTATGTTATGTGCACTATCAACGTATAGTTATGCTTGTATTCCATGCTATGCTATGTAATAACATCCAATTTGATGAGATGAGATTTGACATGGAAAGTTTTGATCTGGTGTGGTATCAAGTAGGACCGTTTGAAAGAGTCTGATCGTGGCATATCGAGACCATACCACTTCAAATCAGATTAGATACAAGACAAATGCATGAGTTGAAAAACAGACCATTTTTCGTTCTCATTCACCTGCGTGTCAAGAATCTCATGTAAACTTTCACGCCAGGTTTTTTGCGTTGTCGACACCCCGTCACTCAAACATTCCTTGGGTCTCCACAGAACATCGTTGGGCAGCAGGTGACCGTCGTCAAAGGCTGACCTCAACAGATATTTCTCCACGCCGTTCTTGGGCTGCCGTTCTTCAGGGGGCAGGGACAGGTAGTAACTGGTGAACTGGTGGTCCAGGAAAGGCACACGGATCTCCAGACTGGAAGGACAGAATGAGGACGGTGTGAAGAATCCACATTAGTGTGTGTAGTGCCAAGAGGTGGTTCTACACTCAGAATTACCCCAAACAAACTGTTTTGATTGAACTCTCTAATGAAAGAAGCTCATATCTAAAACACTGAATAGCATGTCAGTCTGACCGGCAGCTTGAGGGAATCTGGGTTCCAACTTACCCCCACCACGTCTGCACCACCTCCCCGTTTGATGTTGGAGCAAGGGATTTGTAGGCTCATCGGCCTATGATTTCACGATACAGCTCGGGGTTTCTGGTAAGAAAAGGAGTCAAAGCAAGGAAAACCCATGCTGAAGGAGATATCTTCTTCCGTCCTATTATCTGGTATCTAATTTTTCTATCGTATGCATGTTACTATTTAGGACGTCAAATCACCGCTACTATCGTCCTCTCCCCTCATCCCCGCTCTTCCCTCCTTACTGCCCTACACATCCACTCCCAGCTTTGGGTACCTACCACCACTATCCAAGGAACACGTGTCAGAGTGTTTCACTGGTGTCAGAGTGTTTCACTGGTGTCGGAGTGTTTCAGTGGTGTCAGAGTGTTTCACTGGTGTCAGAGTGTTTCAGTGGTGTCAGAGTGTTTCACTGGTGTCAGTGTTTCACTGGTGTCAGAGTGTTTCAGTGGTGTCAGAGTGTTTCACTGGTTTACAGGTTATTTTTTTTTTACCAGAGCGTTGGTCTTTAATTCTTTATTTCGTTTTATAATGCATATGTCGTCTTATCTGTTCCTTGTCCTGTTACAAACTAATGTGATCCTCCATCATCTTTTAAGTCATGTCTTGGAGCTTGTTTAGTTTGAGGTGACTATTTCACTCATGAACTCATCATAACAATTTTTCCCCTCCCAACTTAAGTCTGACATAACCCTTTGCAAGACTGATTACAGGTGGAAACTGAAACAGGAAAAAACAACAGAATTACTGCTCTGTTAAACGAAGGAACGAACAAAATACAAAATAAACACAACGCGTTTTGACCTATTGGGTCTTCTTCAGGCAAAACAAATGCTTTACAAGATTGACTGCAACTGTGGCAAATTCAACTCAAATGTTCATCATCATCATCATCATCATCAGCAGCAGCAGCAGCAGCAGCAGCAGCAGCAGCAGCAGCAGCAGCAGCAACAGCAGCAGTAGCAGCAGCAGTAGCAGCATTATCACCACCATTATTACTACCATTATCGCGCCATCTCGTTGGGTCCCTTTCGTTCTCTTATAGTGTAAAACTCTGTATATATTGACAAAACTGAAAACGAGAACTACAAAAAGAAAATACGAGATAATCTTAAAATACAGGGTCTGTGTTTGAAGTTTAGAACCACCATAAATCAGTGCACTTTTTAGGCTAGAGTGACAGCGCTCACTTGCTTTAATTCTTCTTCTTCTTTAACTTCTTTTCTTCCTCCTCTTCCTTCTCCCCTTCCTCCTCCTTCTTCTCCTCTAACGCAATTGGAGACAGGTCCCTAGGATAAAGAGAGCTGTCCTGTTGAGAGGCTCCGTAGACCTGCACGTTTCTCTTGTAGAGTGATGAACATCGGCCGAGAGACGATGGTTTTTCACACAAAAGAGTGTGTTCTGAACAAGCTATCGACAAATAATCACATAGTTTTACCATTCTGGAAATACGGTCACATAATTAGCTTAATGTGGAATGGGTTGTCGCATGTCCTTATGTACCGCTGATTTTGAAATATGTTGGGCGCCGCTACGAAGTACATAGCCCACTGTTTAAGCTTTACCTGTAAACAACATACTGACAGAAATGTCACCGTGGTCGACTGCTGTAAAGTACATACAACCCCTGCTATCAGAATTCAGCTCATCGTAATCTTGGCAAAAAAATGAGAGGAGAGAGAGAGAGAGAGAGAGAGAGAGAGAGAGAGAGAGAGAGAGAGAGAGAGAGAGAGAGAGAGAGAGGGAGGGAGGGAGAGAGGGAGGGAGGGAGGGCGGGATGGAGGGAGCGTTGACGCATAATCGATAGATGATGAAATGAATGCGTGAAAGAATTTCTTTCGAGCAGTAACTTCGAGGAAATTCTTAATTTTTGAAAGTTGAAGTAACTTTTGGGAATACGTTTGCATAAGCTATCAATATGCCGTGACCAGGAAAGATTACTGTCGATTGTAACACCTGGAACGTTGTGAGTATTAACTTCATGAATGACTGTATTACCTATGTGTATAGAAGACAGATTAAAGATGATTTTTTGCCATTTTTGTCACGAAGTTATCATCATGCGATTCAGCTAAGTCCAAACAATAAAGTGATTAACATTGTTCTGCAAAGCTGTGGATAATTGCTTCAAATTAGAATGGCTCGAATGAATAGACGTGTCATCTGCTAATAGTTCACACGCCTTCTGAAATGTGTAAGGGAAGATCATTAAACACACACACACACACACACACACACACACACACACACACACACACACACACACACGCTCGCGTGCACGCGCGCGCGCGCAAACACAGACACACAGAGAGAAAGAGAGAAAGAGGCAGAGACAGACAGACAGAGACAGACAGACACAGATAGAGCGAAACCATATCTAAGACATCGTGATCGTGTGGAAGAGAGAGGGAGAGAGAGAGAGGGAGAGAGAGAGAGAGAGAGAGAGAGAGAGGAGAGAGAGAGAGGAGAGAGAGAGAGAGAGAGAGAGCAGAATAAAGTGTAATTTGAATATAGCTGTAAAATCTGGTACTGTGATGACACATATGTACGTGTTTTGTCATAGTGTTCAACCTGTAAAAATAGTAGACTGGGGCATACATGAATCAGTGTCGCTGGGTTCGGCAAATTGCTCGAGTTTTGTTCTCTGACTAGCTCTACTGTCCTCAATGTTTCAACCAATGAATCCTCATTATAATGCATTTTGCAAGCATGCATGTGTCAAAACATTTATCAACATGTTCAATAATGTTCACAGCATGTGGCCAACTATTTACGACCAACCAACCCAGACGACCGAAAGCAGAAAAAAATACTGTAAGTGCTGGAACACACACACACACACACACACACACACACACACACACACACACACACTCACACACACACACACACACACACACACACACACACATGCACACACACACACACCACGCACGCGTGCATGTGCGCGCGCACATATACACGCGCACACACACACACACACACACACACACACACACACACACACACACACACACACACACACACACACACACAAGCACGTACGCGCAAACACACACTAACAAACAAACAAACAAAAAAGAAAAAACGATATGTCTTTCACTCGGATCCGCACAATGCTTCACGGGTTTCTCTTTGGGCTGGACACCATCTCTACACTGCGTTATGTTAACATTAATCGACCAAACCAACAGACAGAGGCAAAAGGAGTAATGAAATCAGCATCTTGAATAGAGAAGAGGATTGGAGAAGGGGAGGGGGGGGGGGGGAGCGCATCCAGCTCCAAACCAAGTTCGGAATCCCCCCCTCTCTCTCTCTCTCTCCCTCTCTCTCTCTCTTTTCTCACCCCCAGGCAGCTGTAGTCCTGTCAATGCGCAGCACGTCAAACATGTGCAGGTCCCTGAGAAGGCGGCGGGACTCCCGGTCCGCCTCTGCCGCCGACGGGAGCCCACCAAAATGCAGGTAGCCCTGGGTCAGCTCGTCTGACCCGTCCCCGACAGTAGCACCGTGCTGTCCGTTCGCTGTTTGATGTAGCTACTCAACAGGTACGTCACTGGAGAAACGAGGTTGGTGGCAGTGACTAGAGAAGGGAGACAACTGGACAGGAAGGATAGCTAAGACTCGAGCGCACTGGGGAGTTGTCGATCCTGGTCTATGTCCCTTTTTGGGTCTAAAGGCCTTAGTGGATGGATAAAAAGGAACGCTATAAAGGCTTTGTGGAATATAGCACGGTGCAGAAGAAAAAGAAAACACTATGAATATAACGTTATGATGATGATGATCATGATCATGGTGATGACTATGATGATGTTTACTATTAATATTACTATTATTATTGGGATTACTTATGTAGCGACTATCCTTGATCAAGCTGTAATCACTTTAAAATCCATTCTCTCAATTACGCAACGGGCTGCCTACCTGAGTAATTATAATAATAACAAAGCATTTATAAAGCGCCTTGCCAAAGGCTTTAGGCGCTGACAATCCACACTCTCGTGTACGCAATGGACTGCCTACCTGGGTAGTGCCGACTGGACAGCTGCCTGCAGGCGCTTCAGTCAGTCGTTTCCCGTGTCGTACAGTCATTATCGTTCGCTCACTTTTCTTACTTCCTTCATTCTTTCAATATCTCAAGCAGGGTGCATGCTATGTGAAACGTGGCATCCATACCAACGACCAAACTGGCCTTCTCTTCCGAAAGTTGGTGATGGATTGTACGTGTGTGCAAGATGTTATGTGTGCGTTTACACACGGAACTTCAGTTTATAGCTTCATTCGAAGGACTTCTTGTGAAATTGACTCAGAGCCTATGTCAAATCCGAGGGACCAGGGGGCCTGGAACTCCCCCCTCCCCTCCCCACCCCCCACTCCCCGTGCCGAAACAGCCCAGCGGAAATTTGAACCGGCAAACCCAGAATCACCAGATTCATGAGTCCTGTTCTACACCAACTGAGCTATTCCACCTCCAAAGATGATGTGGTGGAGTGGGTGAAGAAGGGAAACAACTGGACATAAAGGACAGCTCAGTCCAGAGCGCACTGGGGAGTTGTCGATCCTGGTCTACGCTCCCTTCCTGTCGAAGGGCCCAAATAACTCAGTGCAGAGGGATATCTTTAAAGGCTTTCTTGGATATAACTCGCTAAAAAAGAAAGAGAAATGTCAATAACGCTATGATGATGATGATGATGATGATGATGATGATTGATATTATTATCATTTTTTTTTCATTATTACCATTTTTATTATCATCATCATTATCATGATGCTGATAATGATTATTACTATTAGTATCATTATGATCATCGTAATCATTATTATGTTTACTTAAATAGCGCCTATCCTTGGTAAGAAACCAAGCGATAAGCGCTTTACAATTCACGCTCTTGTTTATGCGACGGGCTGCCTACCTGACTGAAGAGCTGCCTGCTGGCGCTACATTCGGCGGTTCCCCAATGTCATTTAGTCCATCTCTCTCTCTCTCTCTCTCTCTCTCTCTCTCTCTCTCTCCCCTTCATTTTTTTTTTCGCGGAGGATGCATGCTATAGGTACATGTATCATCCATATCAACGGCCAAACTGTTTCTTCCGAAAGCTGGTGATCGGATTTCATGCGTGTACAATATTATGTTGTCACATAAGGAAACTCGGATTAAATCTTATTTGGAGGATTTGACATGACATGGAGACAGAACTAATATTAACTCTGACGAATCCCCCCCCCCCCCCCCCCCCCCCACACACACACACCTGAGGGACCCCCCACTCCCCCCCCCCTTTCCCTCTCTCTTCCCGGTGTCTTAATGTCCTAGCGGAGATTCAAGACCCATGTTTCATTTATATTATGAGTGTGTGTGTGTGTGTGTGTGTGTGTGTGTGTGTGTGTGTGTGTGTGTGTGTGCGCGCACTTGTGTGTGTGTGTGTGTGTGTGTGTGTGTGTTGTGTGTGTGTGTGTGTGTGTACGCAAGCCCATAGAATAAGAATGGGAGGAGAAGTATGCATGCCAACAAATGAATTCTGGTATCTTACCGACGCTGGACCTCACTGTGAAAACCTCGTAACTCTCCAGGTGTTTAATGACGTCAGGTAGTACGTCATAACCTTCTTGTGCATTGAAGAGGATCTCATGATGCTCTGTGCACAGGTGTTGGGCCACCTTCAGCAAAAAATACGAGAAGAAACGATTTATGTAAAACAACACAATAGAAATTTTTTTTAAAAGAGCGGCTTTAAGAATTCACTGTAAAACTCGTGTTTTTTGACAGATGGAGCTACAGTGTGTGTGTGTGTGTGTGTGTGTGTGTGTGTGTGTGTGTGTGTGTGTGTGTGTGTGTGTGTGTGTGTGTGTGTCTGAGAGAGAGAGAGAGAGAGAGATAGAGAGAGAGAGACAGTCAGGCAGACGGGGTCACTAAAAAGGTAATATTTTGGACAAATTGAGCTACAGTGTGTGTGTGTGTGTGTGTGTGTGTGTGTGTGTGTGTGTGTGTGTGTGTGTGTGTGTGTTGTTGTTGTTGTTGTTGTTGTTGTTGTTGTTGTAGTTTTTTCTTCTTCTTCTTCTTCTTCTTCTTCAATTTAACGTCTTCTCACTTGACGTGATTAAAGACAGATTGTGTAAAGGTAGGTGTGTGTGTGTGTGTGTGTGTGTGTGTGTGTGTGTGTGTGTGTGTGTGTGTGTGTGTGTGCGCGCGCGTGCGTGCGTGCGTGCGTGCGTGCGTGCGTGCGCGCGCGTGTATGTGTGTGTGTGTGTGCGTGCGCGCGCGTGTGTGTATGTATGTGTGTATGTGTGTGTGTGTGTGTGTGTGTGTGTGTGTGTGTGTGCGTGCGCGTGCGCGCATGTGTGTGTGTGTGTGTGTGTGTGTGTGTGTGTGTGTGTGTGTGTGTGTGTGTGTGTGTGTGTGTAATTTCTTTTTGTATATGAGGGGTTGTTGAAAGTTGAAGATAAATTCCTACTGGACTGTGTAATAAATGTGGGCGTAACGAGCAAAGAAAAGCATAATTATTTAACATTTTATGTAATGTCAGTGGTGTCTATCATGTGAAATATTAGTACCAGCCTTGTGCACTCTATTCTTTGCTCTTGGACAATCTAGTAATAGGTGACTTACACTAAGAATTTCCCCACATACGCATTTTACATTTTTGCTGTATTTGGTTCGAAGTGAATTCAAACGCATCCTATGAATTAAGGTTACTACCTCTCTAGATATCGGACTTTCGAATTTGTCTAATTGAGTCTTGGGGTGAATGTCAGGATTTGGTTGTATACAGTTGTGAGAACATTGTCTATCCATGTCTTTCAATAACCTTTTGAAATTGTTAAGGGATGCTTTCGTATTTTACCCATTCGTACCTTTTAAAGAGTGAAGAAGCTCCGTGGTGCATTCCATGTCATGTGCCACTCACAATGAAACATATTCTTTTAGAGTGTTGGGACTTGCACGATGTGAGACACAAACATTTTACAGCCGAGTCCATGAAAATCCTGTTCAGGGATGTCCCGCCTGACGTGATCTTTGAGTTTTTGAGAGAGATTAACGTTTTTCATCTGATTTAAGATTTTACGGATGAAAGATTTTTAACGAAGTTTCTGGGGCGTTTCTAGAAGATGTCTTTTAAAGAGATGTGTGAAAGGTGTGTGTGTGTGTTTTTTTTTTTTTTTTTTTTTTTTTTTAAATGACTTGTGAGTTGATTTTAACGTGGTGACAGCCCTGATGTGGCCCCTTGCGGTCGGCTGGGCTATAAGCAACATCATCTTATCTTATCTTAAGGGATGCTTTATTAATCAAAGTATAACATTCTGATAGGTCTAAAGGAATGTTCAGTGCAGTCGTGCCTTCAATATTTCGAGCTGCTCTCCGAGCAGCTTGATCAACATTCTCATTTTGTTGAGATTCCAGAATGTGAGGGCACCCAACAGAACGTCACATTTATTCTTTTCATCGATAGGAGATGTGTCACGTAATTGATTTCTGTAATAGTCTTACAACAATTTTTTTTAAATTTAAAGACTGTAAGGCAGAAAGAGCTGACTTTGAATCACTGCACAGTAAAAGTGGATAATTTTCTATGGAAGAAGTTAAAACATACTTCAGGGACATTAGAATAGCAACTAATTCTGCAGTAAAAAAAATGGCAAGTGTATGACAAGATGATGTAACTTCTCTGCTTTTAATTTTGGTATTATAAAAACTGCTCCTGTTCCATGGTTATCTAACACTGAGCCATCTCTAAAAAAAATTGAAGATTGTCCTTATATCGATTTTCCAAATGAGAATTTACATAATATTTTAAGAGATATGGTGGATCGTTTCTGTTCAGTTCAGTATAGTTTGTGTCATAACTTGCTTTGGTTTGTTTCCATTTGGGAGTGGGTGGAAAGGACGAGTTGACAGCTATTTCACTTTGGTTAATGTTGTGTTGTTGTTGTTTTTTTTAAAGAAGAGTAGATGTGTATGACTGAATAGATTTAAT
>CM065718.1:39521035-39528262 GCA_033310375.1 Conus canariensis
TGTTGTTGGCAGTTCTGGCATGCTTTTTTGTTCGGCTTCTGTATTTAGTGGCTGAGATTTTTTGGACTGCTTTGGTTTTTGCTGGCGTTGTTTATATATTTTATAACCGTAATAACCACCCCCAGCAGCAATGACGCCAAAAATGACAACTGTTTTAAATTCAATATTCCATGACGACTTTGGTGTTGTAGGCAACCCTGTTGTTGTAGGTCTTGAATCAACTTGTTCTTGTGTATTTACAGCTGGCATTGAAACAACTGGCTGTGGCAACACTGTTGGCGTTGGCGGTGTTATGTTTTCATTATGAGTTACATTCTGTGCTCGGAACATTAATTTTTTTTGTTTGTTCCACTCTGCTAATTTTTTTCCTGCTGCAACACGCCCAGGATGAGGAGGCTTTTTACTGGTCACTTTCTCCACCTGATTCAATGTTTTCTGATTCTGCTGATTTTCTGGCTCGGTCATTTTGAAGGGAAACAAAATCTATATGATTAAAAGTAATTAATCCTATGATTAATGGCGATAACAATGTTCCAAATCTGTAATATAGATCACATCCTAGAGACTCTAATGACTTTGTTAAAACGGGATCCTGTGTTAAATCATACATAAAATCTTGTTCAGAATCAATGGGAGCAAATCTACTAACTAGTTTAGTGTACAAACTAAGAACCGTTTGCCCAACGCTTTTTACCATTCTTGACCCCAGTTGCGCTTCATACCTGTTGTGATACTTTACAATGTCTTGTGGCGACATTTGTTGAATCTGTTCTATGCTGAATTCATTTCCAAGGTACTGTTTTGTTTTTCCACATGCTGCTAAAGAATACAGCCTTTCCTTTTGACGCATAATAGCTTGGTCATCAACTTGATCATTTGTAAGTTCAGGAAGTAAATCATCGCAGTTCATGTTTTATTAATGAATAAATATTATTTTATTTTTTAAAAATGAGCACCGAAAAAACTATTACTAACCTTGTATACCATTCTGCTGTTATTGGAGGCCTAAGTGTAGGATACACAATGCTTGGTAAAAGCCTGTTAAAAATAAAACCAGCAGATCTTGGCAAACTAGACTTTGAAGACTCAGCAAAGCTGATAGCTGTTATTACAGCTTCATTTGCTACGAAAGATTTTCTAGTTAAGCAAGGAATAATTCCAGACAGTATCAATATGTAAAATTAAAAAAAATACATTTATAAAAATGGCTTCACTCGTAATGATGATTGGTGGCGCTGTGGTTAATGCGCTTGCTTTTAGCGGAAGTAATTACGCATTTAGTAAACTACGGGATGACGGCGAGAGAAAAAGACATAACAAAGCTATGGAGCAACTAGCCGCAGCACAAGCTGCGTATGAAAAGCAGAGAATTGAGCAGTTAGATTTTATTAACGACAGACTTAAACAACAGGGACATGCAGCTTACACATTTAAAGATGTTGACCAGGCAATAAAAGAATATTTTCTAGTAACAGGCAAACAAGTTGAAACATTGCCCCCACCAAAATTTAGCGACTTTTATCAACCATCAGAAAAACAAAAGATGCAAGAAATATTGTTTATTGCCTTTGGCATGACCTTTGTGTATTTTGTTGCACATAATATTGGCTGAATAAAAAATGAACAAGATCTATTATTCGCCAAAAGGATATTGGAAGGGAATAACAGCAATTAAAAAGCTAAGCCAAGCAGCTGGAGTCAGTGAACAAACAGCAAAGGAATGGTTATCTAAACAAGCGATTTGGCAAATTTATTTACCAGCGCCTAAACGAATACAAAGACCACACTTTGTGAATACAATACCGAACGACACCCATCAAATGGATCTTCTATATTTACCCCATGATATTACTAGACGAAAAAGATTTAAGTACGCACTTACAGTCATTGACATAGCTTCAAGATACAAAGATGCGGAACCATTAACACAAAAGAGTGCTTCTGCTGTTGCTGTCGCTATACAACTGATATATCAACGAGGCCCCTTAACTTATCCTCGCATGATTCAAGTCGATGATGGGAAAGAATTTAAAGGACAAGTGAATCAATTATTGTTAAAACATAGAGTTACCATTAAAAGAGGCATTCCGGGTGTTCACAGATCACAGGGTTTGGTTGAAAACTTTAACAAACAGTTATCTGAAAGACTTTTCTCCTACCAGTATCACAGAGAGCTGATTGACAATTCTCGCAACACAGAATGGGTTAGAAGACTGCCCTCAGTTCTACGTGCAATGAATAATGAAGAATTTAAAGGTCTAAAACCAGTACAAGCAATCAAAAAACAAAAAATAAATGTTGTTGAAGGAGACGCCAGTTCATCAAGCAAACTATTACCATTTGGTTTGAAAGTAAGGTACCTTTATTTACCGGGAGAAGCAGAAGGGGACACCCGCATCAGGGCAACCGATCCAGTTTGGAGTGTTGATTCATATGAAATAAAAAGAATTTTTTTTTTTTTTTTTTTTTTTTTTTAAAAATACATATTTTATTACAAAACATAAGAACAAATTACAAGTAAGGATTACAAAACGCATACTTATCGCAGTAAGACAATAACAACAACAGCAAAATATACATCATCATCATCATAATCATCATTATCATCATCTTCATCATCGACATCTTCAACATCATCACCTTGCTGCTACTGTGAATACTAACACCATCAATAGAACTACTACTGCCACCACAACTACTACTGTTATTACTTCTACTACTATTAAAGTGATAACGTCACTTAATAAACACTGTATGCGTTTTTGTTTTTTTTTAAGTCTTATCATAGACATATATAAACACACAAATAACCACAAAGGGTAAACACGAAAAGAATAACAGTTAAATAAGTGAAAAGAAAATGACTAAACCGAGCAAATAAATTAGTCAAACAGGGAAAACAAAGCAACTGACCGTTGTCATGTTATTTAGAAACCTTACCAGAAAAAAAGCATTAATCCAATAAAAAAGAATATGGGAGCCACTGTGTAACGAACTTTGTGAGGGACATTTGAAGACATGCAGCATACTTTTCTATTTCATATCTTGCTTTCAAATACACGATGAAAACTTGAAATAATGGCAAATCTTTTTCATATTTACATTTGTAAATATAGAATTTGGCATGTAACAGGATTAAATCAAATGTTTTATCTGATCTAAAATCATTGTCACAACCAAACAGGACAATATTTGCATTCAACAGTAGATTCATAGTTTCGCATTTTCTATTCATTTCATTTTGAAATTCTTGCCAAAAAATTTGAACATGAGGGCAGTACCAAAATAAATGTTGAATGTTTTCTGTTTCTCTCTTACAAAAAGAACATTTTTCTGAATTTTCAATGCCCATGTTTTTCAAAACAATATTGGTTGCTAGTATCCTATTGTTAATTCTAACCTGAAACCATCTTAACTTAATATCTTTTATCTGTTGGATTTTCTGAAAAGTTTTAGCCCAACTGACATCCTTCGGTAATCTTTCATTCCATTTATTGCAAAAAGTTGGCTCTAGAGTGTCTTGATTCAGTAGATCATAATAACGTGAGGCTCCTCTTGAAACTGAACATATCACAGACATTAGTTTACTTGACTCACCTTCTTCATAACATGTTATTTCTACTCCAGCTTCTCTCGAATACTTTTTTACAGCACTAATATAACCGTTGTATGTTACAAAATCTGTATTGATGTTATACCTATCAACAAAGGAATGGAAACTCAAAAAATCACCATTTTCGTCTAAAAGATTCCGTACGCAGAATACACCATTTTCTATCCAGTTTTTATAAAATTTAGATCTGCCCCCAATCATCAAGTTCCTATTACAAAATAAAGGCTCTAAACAGAATTCATCTGCAGTTTTGACACAAACAATCTCATCTAGTTCTTTATATGCTTTGAATACATCTCTCCAGAAATTGTTTAACTTATCCTGCCCAGACAAATCAGCACCTAATTTATGAATAATTTCTGCCTTGTAATATAATGAGAAGAGTATTTTTTTCCAACAATGGTTACTTGATGAAAGTTTCCGAATCCAAGTTAATTTTAATGCATTTATTTGCTTCCATATGTTTGGTATTCCTATACCCCCATGCTGTATACTTTTTACAGATGTTTTTCGCTTAATTTTATCTCTCTTTTTACCCCATACAAACTTAAATGTAAATTTCTGAATTTCATCAATTATGTAGTCTGGTGGGTTTGGTAGTAACATCCATAGATGGGTTAGTTTTGATAAGATCAGGGATTTAAGTACTGCAACTCTGCCAAGAGGTGTTATCTGCCTTTTTAGCCAAGTTTTGTACAATGTTTTTATCTCTGCAAATTTTTCTTCGAGATTCATAGTTTCACAATTTTTTAAATCACTCGTAAACCAGATACCTAAAATTTTAAATTTAGGAGGGTTCCATTTGATATTTAAATGTGGCATATACTTAACGGGCGAGTTTCGTTTACTTCCTAACCATACTGCATTCGTTTTTTCCGCATTTAGTAAGAGTCCAGACACTCTTCCGAATTTTTCAAGAACCATAATCGATTCTTCGAATGATTTTCGATCGCCTTCTTGTAAAAGTTCAGTATCATCTGCATACTGTGATATTTTATTCTCAGTATTAGCTATTTTAATTCCTTTTATGTCTTCATTTTGTCTAATCATGTTTGCTAAGATTTCAACACAAATAACAAATAAATATGGCGAGATTGGATCCCCTTGGCGACATCCTCTCTCAACAGGAAACCAACCGGCTAGTTTTCCATTAACTGAAACAGCTGACTTAATATTTGTGTAGAATGTTTTTATCCATTGACAAAAACTTGGACCAAAGCCAAAGGCATGTAATACCTTAAACATGAAATCATAGCTAACACTGTCAAACGCTTTTTCAAAGTCTAAACATAAAAGTATCCCAGGTTTTTTGGATATAATCATATAATCAAGTATATCATAAATAAGACGAATGTTATCTCCCAAATACCTGTTTGGAATAAAACCAGTCTGGTCTTCATTGATGATAGAGGGAAGCACACATTTTAATCGGTTGGCTATACATGTGGATCCTATTTTATACACAGTGTTCAAAAGTGAAATTGGTCTCCAATTTTTGATTCGGTCTTTGGGCTTGTCACCCTTTGGAATGCATACGATAATGCCTTCTTTTTGTGTCGAAGATAGTTCATTTCTATCGAATCCATCGTTTAACGCTCTTACAATATATGGACCAAGTTGTAACCAGAAACATTTGAAGAATTCTGCTGTGAAGCCGTCGCTGCCAGGACTTTTCATATTACGCATGTGTTTAAGGGCAATACCGGCTTCTTCTAAAGTAATTTTGCCTTCCAAAGAAGTTACCTGACTCTCAGTTAATACTGGTAAATTATTTACTAAATCTAGAATTTCACAAGATTCAATATCTCTTTTAGAATATAATTTTTGATAGAACTTATTAACTTCTTCGGCAATTTCATCACTGTCACTTAAAATAGATCCATTATCCAGCGTAAGTTTCGTAATATTTTTACAAACGTAATTTCGTTTTTCAAGTCCACAAAAATAATTGGTTATTTTTTCCCCTTCTGCGACCCATCTCGCCCTTGAACGCAGCAACACACCTTCCATCTTCTTTTCCCGAAGTGTAATCAACTCTTGTTTATAACTTTCAAGTTCACGTCTTTCTTCTTCAGATAATACCACTTTCTTTTCAAGTAAAGAAATATTACTTTCAAGATGTTTCTGTTTTTCTCTGTCCTTCCGTTTCTTCATCGTTGCGTATGATATAGTTTTGCCTCGAATTTTCATAAGTAATGTATCCAAAAAAAGTTGATCAGAAATAACAAACTGGATTTCTGATTTAGGAATCTGGGCCAACCCACAGCGACAATATGGTAGAGCTGCATATTCCTCAATAACTGTTTGAATTACTTGGTTTATGTCTTCTATATAATTGGTGTCTTTCAACAATGAACTATTGAATTTCCATAATAGATTTCTCTTTATCTCTTTACCTTGCTCTAGAGTTATTAGAATTAAGGAGTGGTCAGATCGATATCCTGGTAGAATATCTGCGTCTGTTACATGATTACATAACCAATCGGAAATAAGAAAAAAATCTAAACGGCTCTGCTGACATGGGTTATTTCTCCTCCAAGTATACCTTCGTAATTCGGGATTTAAATCACGCCAGATGTCAGTTAAGTCTAGGCTGTCCGTCATGTTTTCTATTTGCTCTTGTGCTTTAGGATTATTGTTATGTCTGTAATTATAACAGTCCAAGGAGTAATCACGTACCAAATTCCAATCACCTCCAATAATGACATTTTCAACTCCAACTTCTCTAATGTGTTCTTCCAACTCCACATAAAACTCAGGCTCATCACGATTGGGCCCGTAAATACTAACAATAAGACATTCTTTATCCATTATTTTAACGGATGCAAAAATATAATTACCTGCCGTGTCTTTATAAACTTTTCTTAACTGAAAGTCAAAATTATTACTGAACAAAATAGCTACGCCCCTTGAATGTGAATTATGAGACGCAAAATAGCATTTGTAACCCCACTCTGAACGAATATAATTCTCTAACTTCGGTTTGAAATGAGTATCCTGCAGCAAATATATTGAGTATGCTTTCCCCCTTAAATAATTAAACACGTCTCTTCGCTTTTGTGGGTTGGCTAGACCCTGACAATTCATGGATGCAATTGTTACTTTGTTACTCATATTGACAGCTAAATGTAACATGAGTCATACCAACATATGGACACATTACCATGTTGACATATAAAACCGAACCAAAATGAAAACGAAAATCTGAGCAAATCGTGTACAAGTCCATAACAACAGTTGCTCCGCAAAGGTAATTTCTAGCCATATGCAGATCAGAGCTTTTTACATGACCATGCACAACGGCACACACCAAAAACAGCCTCAAGATCTCCGAAACATATACGTTAAAAAAAACTGATAAATGTTCATAAAAAGGAAAAATGAATACACAAGACATGCACATACACACACATAGAAACATCATAAAATAAAATTTCTAGGTAGATCTGTCTCGGGCAGAGAAAGAAACAAACGGAGAAATAAAATGAAAAAGAACATTCCTTCTTTCCCTCCATCTTCAGCTGAGCACGTGCTCACCCGTGCAAGGAGAAAGAAAAAAAAATATAAAAGGAGAAGAAAGCGTGTCAACATCAGGGGATTTCCACTTAAAGTGC
>CM065718.1:39528362-39548362 GCA_033310375.1 Conus canariensis
CTCGGAAACGAATTTTGATGGCTGCTATGGCCGTTTTGTGCGTAAACTCAGCTACCCTCTGAGCCCCCGGTATCTCAGAGTGACTGATTACCAGCCAACAAACTTCAGAACTCCAAATCGTGTGACAAACAAACCCACAGTTCAGCTTTCTTACATATTTAGAAAGGCAACTAGGAGACGTTTTGGTGTATATTTAGATCCTAAACTGGTCCAGTTTGACTCTTGATGAACCTTTAGTGGATATGCTCTTATTTGCCATGTATACATCTAAAGCCAGGAATTCGTAGGCATGCTGTTGGTGAGGGAATGTCGCTCTACCAGACAGCATTGCACAAGAGAGAGAGAGAGAGAGAGAGAGAGAGAGAGAGAGAGAGAGAGAGAGAGAGAGAGAGAGAGAGAGAGAAACTGACCTTTCTGGCGGCCTTGAGGTCAGGACTGCCCTCCATGCCGATAGCAAAAGTCTGTATGGGATAGGTCAGCCCCATCTCCTTGGACGTCTTCACCAGTAGTGCTGCCACCAGGCTGGAATCCAGACCACCTGCAAACATAGACACAGACACGGATATAACACACACATGGAGAGAGAGAGAGAGAGAGAGAGGAGAGAGAGAGAGAGAGAGAGAGAGAGAGAGAGAGAGAGAGAGGACTGAAAGGCCACCTACTCAAAATGCACTTAAATCTTAAAAACAAAGCTCAGTGATTAGAATACATATATCATTTACACACCAAAGCACTAGCTTCTTCTTGTTCATTTATCGGTGCTTTTTGAAATGTCCTATTCATTTGCCAATAAAATATTAACTTGAAAAAATACACAAACCGTTGTTAACATAGAAAACATTTTACGGATATAGCATTTTGCAGGGTAGACATACCACCAGACATATCGTTATAGCAAACAAACAAACAGAGAAACAAAGAAAAACAACAGCAACAAAAGCAACCACCACAACCACGGCAACAACAAAGAACTAGCCATTCAAGTGAAGACAAGATCTTTCTGGAGTATGTTGAACAGCAAAAGTTTTGAGTGAAGGCTTTTCTCCGAATTTTAACTCACGTGACAAAATAGGACTATGAAGGACTGTCACCACAGACTCCACTGTTCTTGGTTCTTCATCCATCACCAGCTCTCTACTGTGATCTGTGTCTGCTTTGTTCTTCATCCCATCAACAGCCTCCACAGTGATCTGTCGTTCTTCATCCATACAGCTCCACAGTTCTGCTTTTCGTTCTTCATCCATCAACAGCCTCCACAGTGATCTGTTTCGTTCTTCATCCCATCAACAGCCTCCACAGTGATCTGCTTTTCTTCGTTCTTCATCCCATCAACAGCCTCCACAGTGATCTGCTTTTCTTCGTTCTTCTCCATACAGCTCCACAGTGATCTGCTTTTCTTGTTCTTCATCCATCAACAGCCTCCACAGTTGATCTGCTTTTCTTCGTTCTTCATCCCATACAACAGCCTCCACATGATCTGCTTTTCTTCGTTCTTCATCCCATCAACAGCCTCCACAGTGATCTGCTTTTCTTCGTTCTTCATCCCATCAACAGCCTCCACAGTGATCTGCTTTTCTTCGTTCTTCATCCCATCAACAGCCTCCACAGTGATCTGCTTTTCTTCGTTCTTCATCCCATCAACAGCCTCCACAGTGATCTGCTTTTCTTCGTTCTTCATCCCATCAACAGCCTCCACAGTGATCTGCTTTTCTCATCGTTCTTCATCCCATCAACAGCCTCCACAGTGATCTGCTTTTCTTCGTTCTTCATCCCATCAACAGCCTCCACAGTGATCTGCTTTCTTCGTTCTTCATCCCATCAACAGCCTCCACAGTGATCTGCTTTTCTTCGTTCTTCATCCCATCAACAGCCTCCACAGTGATCTGCTTTTCTTCGTTCTCATCCTTCACCCTCACAGTGATCTCTTCTCTTCTATCCACTGCCTCCACAGTGATCTGCTTTCTTCGTTCTTCATCCCATCTAAACCTCACAGTGATCTGCTCTTCTGTTCTTCATCCCATCACACCTCCTACAGTGATCTGTTTCGTTCTTCATCCCATCAACAGCCTCACAGTGATCTGTTTCGTTCTTCATCCCATCAACAGCCTCCACAGTGATCTGCTTCTTCTTGTTCTTCATCCCATTTCACACCTCTACAGTGATCTGTTTTCGTTCTTCATCCCATCTCAACCTCTACAGTGATCTGCTCTTCTCTGTTCTTCATCCCATCTTCAACCTCCTACAGTGATCTGCTCTTCGTTCTTCATCCCTATCTCAACCTCTACAGTGATCTGCTCTTCGTTCTTCATCCCCATCACAGCCTCTCACAGTGATTCTCTTCTTCGTTCTTCATCCCATCGCAGCCTCCACAGTGATCTGCTCTTCTGTTCTTCATCCCTATCTCAACCTCCACAGTGATCTGTTTCGTTCTTCATCCCATCTCAGCCTCCACAGTGATCTGTTTCGTTCTTCATCCCATCAACAGCCTCCACAGTGATCTGCTCTTCGTTCTTCACACCATCTGCAGCCTCCACAGTGATCTGCTCTTCGTTCTTCACACCATCTGCAGCCTCCACAGTGATCTGCTCTTCTTCGTTCTTCACCACATCTGCAGCCTCCACAGTGATCTGCTCTTCGTTCTTCATCACCATCTGCAGCCTCCACAGTGATCTGCTCTTCGTTCTTCATCACCATCTGCAGCCTCCACAGTGATCTGCTCTTCGTTCTTCATCACCATCTGCAGCCTCCACAGTGATCTGCTCTTCTTCGTTCTTCATCACCATCTGCAGCCTCCACAGTGATCTGCTCTTCGTTCTTCTCATCACCATCTGCAGCCTCCACAGTGATCTGCTCTTCTTCGTTCTTCATCACCATCTGCAGCCTCCACAGTGATCTGCTCTTCGTTCTTCACACCATCTGCAGCCTCCACAGTGATCTGCTCTTCTTCGTTCTTCATCACCATCTGCAGCCTCCACAGTGATATGCTTTTCTTCGTTCTTCACCACCATCTGCAGCCTCCACAGTGATCTGCTTTTCTTCGTTCTTCATCACCATCTGCAGCCTCCACAGTGATCTGCTTTTCTTCGTTCTTCACCACCATCTGCAGCCTCCACAGTGATCTGCTCTTCGTTCTTCACCACCATCTGCAGCCTCCACAGTGATCTGCTCTTCTTCGTCCTTCACCACCATCTGCAGCCTCCACATTGATCTGCTCTTCTTCGTCCTTCACCACCATCTGCAGCCTCCACAGTAATCTGCTCTTCGTTCTTCATCACCATCTGCAGCCTCCACAGTGATCTGCTCATCTTCGTCCTTCACCACCATCTGCAGCCTCTACATTGATCTGCTCTTCTTCGTTCTTCATCCCACCTCTACAGTGATATGTGTTCGTTCTTCATCCCTATCAACAGCCTCCAGAGTGATCTGCTTTTCTTTGTTCTTCATCCCTATCTCCAACCTCTTCAGTGATATGTGTTCGTTCTTCATCCCTACCTCCAGTCTCTACAGTGATCTACTGTTCTTCCTTCTGCACCCTGATTTCCAGCCAGTTACAGTGCTCTGGCATATGTCACACGACACGTTTATATTTGATTGACTCTTTTCAGAGATATGAATACAATTTAGAGCTGTGAGTTCTGATAAACTGTTTTAAGGAATGTCACACGGTAACATACTCACAACTAACTACCACAAGTCTGAGCCTTTGCTCTGCATTACCGACCGCTCAACTGGTGAACACAATTACATGTGAAATCCGCCCTGCTTGGCTTTTGGGTGCATTCCTCTTTCAGTCTTCAGTACTGCGGCCCAAAGGTGAAGTACCATGAAGTACATCGATCCCACACAAAGTTTTCACCGCTGCAAATTTGAAACGGGTTTGCCCAGTACTCATTCAGCTATCCGCTTTTCGAGCAAGATACAGTGACATGTCTACTGGTAGTAGCATTCATCGGTTTAGAATGCAAAGTGTAAGAAATGTATTTAGCCGTACCAGATCCCGCAGTAAGATAAGTTCGCACGCAAAATGGGTTCAAAATCTGTTTGTCACCAAAGGATGTCAGACGGGCAAAACGGGAAACACCGTACTGCTCGTTTATTTGCGCACGAAATATTGTTTCGGGACTTGGCATAGCGTCAGGCTGAGCAACGCTGGAAACGCTTTCTGTTTAACCTCCATAGGTGGATCCTTCCTTTCCTCACTTAGAAGATGAGCGTTTTATTTTTTCTTAGATACTGAAGTTACCAGCCTCTTCAAATAGTATTATCCACATTTTTAAGACAGAAAAGTGCACGACACTTTTTATGACATTGTGAACATGTTCGAGGTCTCTGGAGCAATCCAAAGACTGGACAAAAGAAAAAGTGAAAACTTTGACATAAATCTTTATATAGAATGAGGTTTGCTTGGTGGTGGTGAACACACAAAATTCAAAGCCATCGGTTTAATCGTCCGATTCTGAAATACCTTGCACTGAATCGATATCACTTGTCACCTTTATGCTCGTAAATCCTGTTGTTTTCCAACATTTGTTTTTCTGTTACTAGTAGCTATACATACGTGAATTGTTTGTGATTGTTTTGCTTTGCTTTGTTTTCTTTTCACACACACACACACACACACACACACACACACACACACACACACACACACACACACACACACCACACATACAAACACACACACACACACACACACACACACACACACACACACACACACACACACACACACACACACGTACCTGACAGCAAGCAACCTATTCTTCTCTCTGACATCAATCGTTTCCTAACAGCGGCTTCGAAGACGTTCCTGATGTTCTGCCTCTTAGTACCTGCTGCAACAATCAGTGTCATGTACTGTAAGACATGTAATGCCATGGAAGTGGCAGCAGTTATGCACAGGTACATGTAGGACCATGTGGGCCGAACCCCAAGTGGGGTTACAGAACTGCCATACGAAAGGAACGAAGAAATGGCTCTCCAAAGCGACACGTTTCGACCCTGAAGTCTTCTTCTGTAGGCATGACAAATGTCACTGACAGAGAAAGAAAGAAAGAAAAAGAGAGAAAGAAAAAAAAAGAAAAAGAAATGAACCAGCTGATAAGGAGCGGTCTTGTTCTGCCTGTGAGAGGGAAGTGAAGTGACAGTCATCTTCCCTACGCACTGTTATAAATCTGCTGGCAGAGATGGCTCTAAAAAGAGTTCCATTAGCGCCACTACATGTCACTGTTTGACAGCTAAACAATGTGGCGACATCAGCGACTTGGGCGATCTTATAGCATACATAGTGTCAAGTGTGGTGAAAGCCAACAAATCCACAACAAAATATGGAGAATGTCATCTCTGGGTAAATTTTAAAGAAAATGAAATTGAAAGTGAAGAAATAGATATGCAAATAAAGTTTGTTTTTTCAAGCCTGTATTGCAATGGACATAATCCTATAAAAAGGCTGCAAATTGTTTCCCACAAACCTCTCTGTCTCTGTCTGTCTGTCTGTCTGTCTGTCTCTCTTGGTAAATAAAGTCATTTCCACATAAACTTTGGACTTACAATCTTAAAGATAGCTGCATGGTATGCACACGACAGTTTATATGGTGCCTATCATTAGCATCGTTCTTGGTTATACAGAACGATCCATTGCAAAATGGAAACGCCGTAATATTAGCCGCCTGAAAACATTGCAAGGGTAACGTGTGTGCAGGCACTGTGATTCTAGCTGTACCGCAGTCTAAGCGGCCAGGCGGCTGCCAGCAGTTTTCTGATTGGATCACACGGCTGATTTTGCTCAGTTTGCTTGGCAGACGGGCGGCAGGCAGAAGTTGAAGCAAGAGAAAAAAATCTCTTACTAAACCGCCAAACGACTACAGACGACACTTGTTTGCCTTGCCCTTGGTAGCATTGGTGTTCCATTGTACCTTGTTTAATTCCAAGTGTAACAATCTTCCGTGTATCAACAGTAACATATATATTTTTAACAAAAACTACAAGAATGCATGGCTTTTTTTCGCCATCTACCCAGAAAGAGTATATCATTGTTTTATTACAAACACGTAAAATGTTAAATGAAGAACAGCCAAAGACCTGGAGATCAGAAACACTGACGAATACTATTTGCAAAGTAGTCGCTAAATCTTTATCCAAAAGACTAATCAGATTTCTGACAAAACTTGTTAATGAAGACAAAGTAAAATATGTTAAAGGTAGAAACTTCGCATCGGCTTAAATGACAGTAGATGATAGAATCAATTTATTTTATACAGCAGACAAACAGCAGGATGTCTACTGAGTTTTTACCAGGTTCCCGAGGCAGCAGCAAATGAAAAAAAAGAAGTTTTGTGCCGTTTGGATACAAACCACTCCTTTTGCACATATTCTTATCTTTTAAAAGGTGAAGAAGCTCCGTGGTGCATCCCATGTAATGTACCACTCACAGTGAAACATAATATTCTATTAGAGTGATGTGATCTTGGAATTTGTGAATGAGATTAACATTTTAAATCTGATCTAAGATTTTACCACAGAAAGATTTTTAACGACGGTTCCGGTGTGCTTTTTTAGAAAGTGTATTTTAAAGGGTGGTGTGAATGTAGTTTTTTGTTGTTTTTGTTTTTGTCTTTTTTTTTTCTTTCTAATGACTTGTGAGTTGATTTGAACGTGATGACAGCCCTGCTATGGCCCTTTGCGGTCGGCTTGGCTATTGGTAACATTACCTTATCTTACTGATATTAATGTATTTCACAGCTTTTGATTTAATCTCCAGAAAGTTCCGGACTCAGAATTTTAAATCATTTGGTTTCGGAGACCAATTCAGAAAATGGGTAAATGTAATACTACAAGGTGTAGTGAGCAGCATTAATAATGGCGGATGTTTTTCAGAGCCTATCGATAATCCTTCTGTCCCTTGACTTTCATCCTTAGAGTGGAACTGCTAGCCATTAAAATCAGAAAGAGGAGCACTCCTAGCATAACGTTACCATCAACGACGAATTTAGACCTGCATCTAAGACGACTAAAAATCAAAAACAACTTGCTGATGACATCATTCTTTTTCTCAAAAATGAAGAGGATATGCTCATATCTGTAAGCATACGTACCACTTTTGCCAATTTTCAGGCTTAAAATAACACCATTTTGAAATAAAGACAAAATAGAACTGTACATTATCTTCTAAAACCAACTCTTAACAGCCTTGTTCACGCTACAAAATCTGCCTATTACAATGCCAAAATTCTTGCATGCTCCACATCCAAACAGCTGTATAACATTACTAACACTCTTCTTGGTAAAACTGACTCCTCTCCTCTTCCTTCCAATCTCCCACCTTCTGACCTTCCACAGGCTTTCTCTGACTACTTTGTCAACAAGATCACTAATCTTAGGCTTTCACTGGACTCCCTGACTAATACTCATGCACCATTTCCCGATCCCCCTTTCTCGGGAACTTTCCTCACTTCCTTCCATCCTGTTTCTGAGGTCTTTGTAAAGAAAATCATCATGAAATCTGGCATTAAAACCTGTGAACTTGACCCACTACCAGCTTCTTTCCTCACCCATTGCCTTGACACTCTACTCCCTCATATTACCATCATCATCAACCACTCCCTCTCAACTGGCTTCTTTCCTTCTTCTTTCAAATCTGCAATTGTAAGACCTCTTTTGAAAAAGACTACTCTTGACCCTGACAATTTGAAAAACTACAGACCTGTGTCAAATCTTCCGTTTCTTTCAAAAATTTTAGAGAAAGTTGTTCTTGACCAACTGTTAGACCACCTTCATTCCAACAGCCTTGTCTATCCCCTTCAGTCTGCTTACCGCTCTGGACATAGTACTGAGACTGCTCTTCTCAAAATCTGCAACGACATTCTGACTGCCCTTGACTGTAACAATGTATCACTTTTGACTCTCTTGGACCTATCTGCTGCCTTTGACACTATTGACCACTCTATCCTCATTTCCCGCATACATCACTCTTTTGGGCTTGATGACACAGTCTTGAGTTGGTTTCATTCCTACATCACTGATCGTCAACAAGTAGTTTCTATCAACGGCCTTTCTTCTAATCCCTCTTGTCTGACCTACGGCGTGCCACAAGGATCTGTCTTGGGCCCTCTACTCTTCATTCTCTACTCTTATCCTGTCTCTTCTATCGTCCAAGAACACCTACTTCAGCATCATTCCTTCTCTGATGACAATCAGCTGTATGTCTCTGGGCCTCTCTCTGACCTTCCTCTCATGATCCAAAACACCCAGTCTTGTGTAGCCAACCTTAAGGACTGGATGACCCGAAACAAACTAAAACTAAATGAAGATAAGTCTGAACTGATCCTGATCACCCCACCAAAACTTCAAAACCACCCTTCTGTTCCGACTTCCATCAAACTTGTTGATTCACCTATCACTCTCTCTCATTCTGCCCGCAACCTCGGTGTAACTCTTGATCAAACCCTGTCCTTCCAACAGCATGTCAGCAATGTCTGTCGCACTTGCTTTCTTGAACTCCGCCGAATTGCTTCTATTCGCCATCTTCTCTCAGAAAACACAACAAAAGCTCTTGTCTGCGCATTTGTTCTATCCCGCCTGGATTACTGTAACGCTCTTTTGTCTGGCTCTCCCTCTCATCTCATCAACAAACTTCAAAGAGTTCAGAATCATGCTGCCCGTCTCATCTTCCGCACTTCTAAATATACCATGTTACCCCATTGCTCCGCTCTCTCCACTGGCTCCCTGTTCAGCTAAGAATATCCTACAAGATTGCCTCTCTCTGCTTCAAATCTATCGAGTCTTCCTGTCCTGAGTATCTCACCCACCTGTTACATCTTTACACCCCATCTCGAGCTTTACGTTCCTCATGTGACACTCGTATCTACAGTATCCCCACTGTTCGCACTAAAATCTTTGGTCAACGTTCCTTTGCCTATCAAGCTCCAACTACCTGGAATCAATTGCCTCGCTCTCTCAGATACTCACCCTCACTGCCCACATTCAAGCGCCTTCTCAAAACTCATCTGTTTCCTAGGTAACTTCGTCTTCCCTGTGACCCGACGTTTGCAATGTGTGATGCGAGTGTCTGCTTTGTGTGCGTTCGTGTCTGTGTGAGTGTGTGTTTGCGTGTATGCATGCTTGTGAGTTTGTGTCCTTGCTTTGGATTTTGATGCCTTTTTCTCATGTATGATTGTTATATATTGTGTGATTTGATGTCTGTTGTGATATTGTAAACGCCTAGGGCATTCAATTGATTAGGCGTCATAAATGTTCATAATAATAATAATAATAATCTTCCCATTTCAAACCACTAAAATAATTTTTTTTTAATAATGGGAAAATCTTTTCAGTACGACTAGACGGCTGTTTACATGAGGAATAATCATAGACACAGTTTGAAAAGAATATAAAGTTTGATTACAGAATAGAGTGAAATAGACATATGTTTCCATAGTAAAGGATTTATGTTTCCGTAATAGAACTGTGGTTATAGGAAAATTCTAATCAGTCAGTTCGTAACAGAACTGTGGTTATAGGAAACTTCTAATCAGTCAGTTTAATTTTGTTATGGTTATAGGAAACTTCTAATCAGTCAGTTTCATTTTCTTATGGTTATAGGAAAATTCTCATCAGTCAGTTTAATTTTGTTATGGTTATAGGAAACTTCTAATCAGTCAGTTAAATTTTGTTCGGCAGGGCACTGGACTCCAAGGCACAGTGCTCCCGACATTTCATTAGAAAAAAAAAATCTGTATACTTTTCTATGGGAACGAAAATATTGTAACAGTTTGGCTTTAGAAAAAAAAATGAAGAAAAATGATGGAAGCTGAGTTTAAAGACAATGAGTTAGAAATGGTGAATATATTAAATATCCAGAAAAACTACCACGCACAAAGTATTGCAAAAAACATGTGAAACCTAACTCACATGTACAACCTAACTCATAGCCGTCTGGGCCTTTTCAAATGTAGCGTATGTGTATGTTCTCTATTATATGTATTTGTTGTATGATTGAACGTTATAGGATTAAGTTTTTGTAGTGATATTTGAAGAATAAGTGAATGTCACATTGGTAGGATTAGGATTTGTTAGTTATTGTAGTAATAGTATTTGTAGTTGGGTGTTAAGGTGTATTATTGTATATGAGAAGGGTGAATGTAGTATGACTTTGTAAAGCGCTTAGAGAAATTCGTTTGATTAAGCGCTATATAAGAAATCATTATTTATTATTATTATTAAACCTCGGGAGAAAAAAAAGTAGTCGTATTCCTACATGTTATTTCGAAGAGATTGCGACAGGAAGTCCATGTTTGAAATCAGCCATAAACCGATGCAAAATAATCTGTCTAAACAGACTACAAAATGATTTTTGGAAGAATGTGCTGACTGCTTACTTAGAAAAAAAACAACCTATTCAACAACCAGCTATTATTCAATAACCCCCTCTAATACAGTATAAACACTAAGTGTTATTTTTCCAAGAGTGGAAAAGATCAAGCATTGAAAGAGTCAAATACATAATGAAGCATTGAAAGAGTCAAATACCTAACGAACAGAACAGACAAACGCTTATTTACAACCGATGATGCATAAACCATTATCACTGCTGTATACACAGAACCTCATTCAAAACAACAACAACAACAACAACAACAAAAACCGAAGAACAATCCTATTGTGAAGCGTATTAAGTTAATACGAAAAAATCAAACTTGTTCTTTAATCTGCTTTTTTTGTATTGTATATATTAAAAGCTTGCCACTGAACAATAGAAAGAGTAAAATAGAATCTTTTGGAAAAAAAAAAAAATAATATATATATTTCAAAAGATTCAGTTCTCCCACATGGCAGGGCACCATTCTACAGCAAGAAGCAGAACGAAACGTTGCGCACAAGACAACACAGATGATAAAACACTTACACACACTTAATAATACAGACAGACAGACAGAACGGGGGTGGGAGGGGGGGGAGAGAGAGAGAGAGAGAGAGAGAGAGAGAGAGAGAGAGAGAGAGAGAGAGGAGCAACAGAGATTGAAAAAAAAAGTTGGGTGGGGGGAGGGGAAAGGAGGTGTTTTTGGTTCTCTGATGAGAAAACACATTCACAGGTACACACATACACGTGCGCGCACATACATTCCAACACACATACACACACACACACACACACACACACACACACACACACACACACATACACACTCACTCACTCACACACACACTCACTCACACACACACACACACACACACACACACACACACACACACACACACACACACACACACGCACACACACACACACACACACACATACTCACACATGCTCGTGTGCATACTCACACTACTCTCGATACCACTACTCAGCATGCACCAACCAAAGAAATACATCCTAAAACACACACAAAACATATGTACATGGCTATACAACTGATATCCAGATGAGCCAAGGAAGGGCGACAAGGAAGAGGGGGGATGAAATAAGATTATCACCACTATCATTGTGATAACATCAATAGCAACAAAGACACACACACACACACACACACACACACACACACACACACACACACACACATACAGAGAGAGAGAGAGAGAGAGAGAGAGAGAGAGAGAGAGAGAGAGGGGGGGGGGAGGGGGCGGATGTGCGGATGTCCTGAGAAACGAAATGGTAGTAGGAAAGGAAATTGTAAATTTGAAGACAAATAATACTCAATCTAGATGAAAACTCTGAAACGTCTGTTGTAGAAATCCTCATGCATCTAGATGCTATATATTCATCTCATACCTGAATTACATAATTCTTTTGTAACTACACAAACAGAAGACTGGCATTTCGTTCTCATGATGATCACTCACAAAAAATGTTGTAGACCACAGTGGACAGAAGAGAGCGGTAATGTTCATATGCAAGCTGACATACAAACAAAGCGAAACAAACAAACATGAAATCAATATACAGTGAGATTGTGCTATGAACATCGGAGCAAGAATCTGAAAAGCTTTCAACTGAACAGATTTTACCATAGTTAAGTTAAAAGTGTCATTCGTTGAAAAAAGAAGTAGCCCTAGCATTCCGTACCAAAAACCTACCAAAGAAGAAAACAGGTCAAGGTATATTGCATGAAAAACGGAAACACCACGCAAAAATGCGCACTCCAAATGAAACATCTGTTGACAAGTATGTATAATGACATCGTCATTAATCATATTGACAAGAAGTTGGTAAGGATACCACTTTTTAATAGAAATCAACATGCTTCATTTCTTTTAAACAGATGTATTTTTCAATTGTGTCGTTGTTTAGGTTGTTTGTTTTTTTCAATCTCGTAGTGTGTGTTAATTTGGCTTGATCTTATTCATCCTGCATTTGTAAACATAGTACTTTGTTAGTAAAGTGATTTGATCAAAAGTGACTTTTTTCCCTTATTAATCATCATTCCCAGTCAAGACAAGTTCTATATTAGATTTTATCACAAAAGCCTTAAAATCTTCTCCACGTCTTTCCAAAAACATTGCGAAAAAAATCGCAGAACCATAAATTATGCCTGTCCGAATCTTCTTCCTTTCTACAGAAAGTACTTTAATACTGGATGTAATTCCCATGTGCTTCAAAATGTTGTTGGTGACTAAAATATAACACAACTTGAGTTTGAACCACCTCAATCTCATTCTCCTTGTTTTTGTGACTTGTTTTAGTGTTCTATCCCACTTCACATCAATGTTTAGCATTTGCTCCCACCTTGCGAAAGCCTTGATATCATATATGATAATTGACTTTTAGTAAAACATCATACAAATTTATTTTAACCTTTTTTGACCTTGTCCTTTCATTGCATTTGCTATCGTTTTTTTAATTTTTAAAGCTAGATGACTTTTGATAGACTGCGTACATCTGATATACCATAGATGGTTTACATTGATGGTGTACTTTTCAGAGAAGGCTTTATAACCTAAAACATCACTTTAAAATCAACCACATCTCTTATCAGGAATATATACATTTGTGTCCACTTTTAAAGGAGACATCGTTGTTTCTTTTTATATTGTTATCAATTCTGAGCTTGTCATGTTCAAAAGAGTGCCTCTTTTACAGACACCTGTTTGGGAAACTACGCATGGGCTAAGAACACATTCTTCCAAACTTTGCTGCATTATTTTTCAAGAAACATCAAAGGCCCACACCTTTCCAACGATTCTGTCTCGAGACTATCCATGATTAGTATATTGTTTTCCATTTTGATGCTCCTGTGAGGATCTTTTTCATCCATGTCAGTTTTGGGGCCTGCATGAAAACTTCTATTTCAGGAACACGTAGACCACCATTGTCATTGTAAATGAACAGAATATTTTCTTTTCATCTTATCTTATCCAATATGAGTTTGAAACACATGTTTTGTAATTGTTTTATTACCTTTTCTGGAGAACTGGGAAGGTGAATCCGAAAGTATATATTTTGAGAGTATGAAAGACTTAAGTACAGCAATTCTACTGATGGGTGTGCAAGTTCGTTTGTACCAAATTTTGAATATTTTTCTCTCTTTTTTTTTTTTTTTTGCTTCAGCTAATTTGTCTGTTGTGTTATCTCACTGACTTTGACAAGTCATTCGTGAACCACACGCTAGAGAGTTTGTATCTGGGGAATACCATTTCATATTCTCTTCTGGTAAGTATTTGTTCACTGAATGTTTCTTTTGACCTAGCCACAGATAAACAGTCTTTTCGTAATGAAGTTTTAGTCCTGCAATTTCCAAAAAGTCCTTAAGAGTTCTGAAAAAAATTTCATAGGATCCTCTGTCACCGTTCAGTGTAAGTGATGTATCATATGTGAATTGTTTATTTTGAAAATTGTGTCAAGGATAGTAATATCCTTAGTTTTATATTCTCTTATTTTGTGAGTTAAAATCTCCAAGGACCAGACAAAAAGGTTGGGTGAAATAGGGTATCCCTGACGACAGCCGTTCTGTATTTCAGAGCTTCGAGACACTTGCCCGTTTACTATAATGTAAGAGGCTGTATATATATATATATATATATATATTTTTTTTTTAATGTTGCTATCTATTTACATATATCATCACAAAAACTAAAAGCATGAAGAACTTCATTAATGTATATTCAGTTTATTGAATCAAACGCGTTGATGTGCTACTAATTTCAAAACCCGTTTCCTGACAAAATGACGTTTCTCAAGATTGCAGAAATATTTAGGTATCTTTTCCCCCTCTGATGCCCCTCTTGCTTTAGACTGTATAACGACTCCTTCCATTTTTTTGCGAGCTGCATCGCAATTTTTTTGTTATTGTTGTCCAAAACATTAAAATTACTGCATCGAACACAATAAAGCATCATGTGTGTCAAGCACAACATTACGTCATATGCCCATCATTTCGATGATAATGCACGTTTGGAACACGCAGGCGACCTCTCAGTCTAGAAAAAAAGGGAACCACGGAAAAGCATGTGATTGAAGTAGATCTTTGGGATTAAGTTTGATTACGTAAAGGAGGAACGTACAGTTGTCCGTTGTGTACTTGTCGGAGAAAGCGATGCTCGGAAAGTAAGAACTTGCTATGTCTTCTGCTATTGTTAGTGCAAGTTTCTTTAATCTCTCTCTCTCTCTCTCTCTCTCTCTCTCTCTCTCTCTCTCTCTCTCTCCCGCTGTCTGTCTGTCTGTCTCTGTCTGTCTCTCTGTCTGTCTGTCTCTTTCTTTCTCGGGAGAGGGGAGAGGGGGTAGCCCTTAAAAAGTGACATTGCCATCTGCGGCTTGATGCTGACTCTCCTACAGTAGACGTCGTTGAAACGGTATCTGTATGCGCCTCGTCTTCCCCACCGACTCGTATTCTTCATCCTACTGTTGCATGCACTCAGCAAATGTGAGTTAAATAAGCAAATTCTCCCCATTGATTATCTTGCTGTATTGAAGACAATTAAATGGGAAAAAAATGAACAATCGTTGACGTTAACTTGTGACGGAAAACTAAAAAGACTGCAGTGACAGGCCAAAAAAAGGTCAATACATGGTGTACATGAAAGCAGATTTAATGCACAATACAAAAAGTTAATACACAATACGTAGTATGAAGTAACTCTTGTGCTTCTGCTCTACACGCATTTAACCGCTGTAATAACTTCAGAATGATTCAAAAGCGTCGATCGAATTGCAAAAAAGATGTTGTTTTATGTCTTTTATTATCTTCAGGTCTGGAGCACCAGCACGTTGTTTTCAGTCCTGTTTGTCTGTTCATCGGCCTGTTGGTTGCCCTTGACTGTCTGTGTCTCCACCAGGTAAGTGGAATACTATAAGGTGGATCTTTGTCACATTATACAAGATTGTCTGTATGGTCAGTATCCAGATATGATAACATTTTGAAGTCTCTAAGTGAGAAAATTACAAAATGCCGAAGAAATGGACCCATTCAACACTGTCATGTAATATCTTTCTTAGTGCAGAATAGACTAGAACAAAGTTCAGGCTTTGCTGCTTTTAATTGCCGTTTCCATGAAAACTGCATTATTGTTGTTATTGATAGCACTCAGACAGCGCCTATGCTTGGTTTGAGACCAAGCATTAAGGGCTTTAGGATCAACGCTAGAGTTCGTCCAACCGGAAGCCGACTGAAGAGCTGCCTACTAGCGCCAATCATTCGTTTTCCGTTTCGTTTATCGAATACTGCTCAGTTTTTCATTAATTCCTGCGATTTACATGGAGAATGCATCAGGATATTCTCGGGTCATTCATACAAACGGCCAGACTGGCCTTCTCTTCCGAAGTTTGATGATCGGATTTCACGTGTACACAAAATATGTCTACATTCACACATGAAATCTCGGTTTACAGCTCCATGCAAAGTACCCTTTCGGAAATGGAGGCAAAACCATTGTCAATTTAAAGGGAAAAATTGCCCTATACTGAAATAATCAGGTGGAGATTCGAAATAAAAACCTTAGGATCACTATATCCTGAGTGCAGCGATCTACCAGCCGACTTTACTATCAAGTCGTCCGCGAACTTCATTTTGATTCTGGATATGGAAATCGAAGAACAGACGGACAAAAAAGAAAATCCGCGCCTAAATATCAGCGGAGTTAACTTGGTCACTCACCATCAGGAGACACTAGAGTCTTGTAGAGAGGAACTTGTCCAGGTTTGTTGAAGGATGTCCTTCTGCTGAAGATGGCTTTTCCCTGGTGGTCCAGGTCGTAGACTTCCACATGGCCTGGTGGGAACGGCTCCATCCTGGCTTCTTCGTCAAGCAGGGAGTGCGACAAGCCGAACAGGCCTGACAACAGAGGGACGCAAAACCACCTTTTTCAGTCAGTCAGATATTTCTCACTGCAGCAACACTTATTAGTATTCATTGCGACTGGCTTTCCGTTTCAATTACCATGTTTAGGAGAGTAACACTGGCTGGAAGTTTGAGTATGTGATCTATAGTGCCGTGACGCAGTGGGTATTTATTATTTTTTAATCATACAGTTAAGTTCGTGCATTAATGGAATACAGTTTGAATAGGTATCATCGCTTCGGTATGTCATGGAGTGCCCCTAGCTCATGTACCAGTACATTTACAATAAGGCCTTGTCCCAAACAGTCGCAGATCGAAAAGACACAAGTCTGTACTTTCAGTAACGTAACCGATACTGAATTGAACTGGTCTTATTCTCAAAATTTAGAAAAAGAGGGGGTTAGTTACCGCCAAGGACACAGACAGACAGTTACCTTGGCGGTAACTAACCCCCTCCATTTTTAAATTTTGCTTCATTTTCCGCCCTCAGTCACTCCGTTGTGAAACTTATTCTCAAAATTTACCTTACTGGAGTGCCTCCCAAGGCGACACGAAACATTTACCTTTTGCCTCCGAGCACACGGCCAAAAACCCGTTGTCGGTGGGCAGCTTGAAGAGAGGCCGCACCCCAAAAGTGTCTCTGCCCAGGATGACCTTTCGGTTGGCAGTGTCCAGGATGCAGAAGGCGAACACGCCGTCCAGCTGGCCGGCCATGGCCTCGGGGCCCAGCTTGTCGTACAGGTGGATCATGGGCTCAATGTCGCTGTGCGTCGTCAATTCCAGCTGGTAAGAGACGGCCAGCTGCAAGCAAACCTGGTCGTAAAACGTCAAACCGTGTATGATTTGCGCGGGTACTTTCTTCGGGTGATGAAACAAAATTAGCTAGTGGACATTCGAGTCCATGTGATGATACTGCTGCGGCCACTGCTGTTGCTACTGCTTCTGCTGCTGCTACTGCTGCTACTGTTGCTGACGATGATAATATACTAATACTAATTCTCGTAATAGCAAAAATTCTTTATGACGATGATGACAAATACGACGACAGCAACAACTAAAATAATGACAATAGTAATAATAATAATGACATTTTACATGCATACATAATACACATACATACGTACATATATACTTACTACATACGCACGTATACACACACACACACACACACATATATATATATATATATATACATACACATCATGTAGATAGATAGATCTGTAAATTTTGCCAGATGCTGGCACCGTCCAACAAAAAACATTTTTCGCCTGTCAAAAGGCTTCCTCAGGAACTCTTGTAGCAGCTACATACTAATGAAATGCAGTAAGAGTAACCCAGACATGTTTTTTTTTTTTCAAACAAAGAAAACCAAACGACATAAATATTTGGCCACAAAATTATATTTTCTTTCAATTGTCAAAATTTGTGGCCGAGTATTTGTGAAATGTCTGGATTACACTTACTGCATCTCATTAGTCTCTCTCTCTCTCTCTCTCTCTCTCTCTATATATATATATATATATATATATATATTCCATTATGAACAAAGCTTGCTCTTATGTCTTAGATTGAAGAAATAGGGGACGATAAGCATTCATATCTGCAGTGGTAGTTAATTCTACCTAACTAACAGTATGCGCTTGACAAGGTGAATGGGGAATAATAAATGCTTCTCAAAATGAACCTTCAACAAGCTTATAGTCTCCAAGGAGGAGACTATCTCCAATGGGGAGGAAACTCACTAACGTATAACTCCTGGTCAGACACCGGTATTTCGAAATCTGATTGTTTCTCCTCAGTGACCGCGAAAAGTGGTAACTTCACTCCTCTGCCTTTTCGATTTTAAGAAGAATGCTATCCCAGAAAAAGGCTGGCGTGCAATATCGAAGTATGTTTGTTGAGTTTTCAAAAAACCAACCAAAGGTGTCAACTAAGAAGCAAAAGAAAATCATGAAAGAGCAAAACAAGCTACATTTTCTTGTGAAAAGTAGAAAATATAAAAAGATAACCTCTTAAGACACAAGTGCTGAGGGCCAGTTCTTGGAATGAATCCGCAAGGGACTAAATTATAATAGACTAATAAACTCCTAGGATAAGTAACCGAGCACCATTCCAGCTACTTACAGAGCAGCTTGGTGTTGCAATGACTGCAAGAAATATTCAATTATAAACAAAGTTTGCTCTTATGTCTTAGATTGAAGAAATAGGGGGAGATAAGCATTCATTTCTGCAGTGGTAGTTAATTCTGCCTAACTAATAGTATGTGCTTGAGAGGGTGAATGGGGAATAATAAATGCTTCTCAAAATGAGCCTTCAGCAAGCTTATAGTCTCCAAGGAGGAGACAATCTCCAATGGGGAGGAAACTCACTAACATATAACTCCTGGTATTTTGTGTAATGCAGTTGTTTACTGGTATTCTTTTCATCATACGTGCAGCTTGATCTTTAACAATTCTATCGAACTGATTTATTGCGTCGTTGACATTCACATGTATCAGAGCTTCAGCCGCCAGTATCTGGTACTGTACGTCTTCTGATTGCATGGAGAACATTAACTGCCGAGCGTAATCTTGGTTCCAAAAATATTAAACAATAAATGCGTTACTTTGAACATGCATATTCAAGTTGGAATACATCTTTTCACTCCCGTCATTTATGCTTAATACAAGTGGCAAGTGATCTGATTCAAACCTTTCTAGTTCTCTTAAGTTAACTCGTTACTTAACTCGTTACTTATGATTTCAAAAGCGTCTACAGATGCTAGGAAATAATCGTTTACACTGTTTCCTGTGTCAGAAATATATGCGAAACGACCATCTGAGTGACATTACATACACCGTTTAAAATATATATTCCTAATACAGAACACATGTTCAGCATTTTCTTTCCGTACAAGTTAAGTACTTTATCTTGGGAAGATCTCACAATTTCGGGATTTTTTGTTGTTGTTGTGACAGACATGTAGATCATGCTCACTAATGATTCCCGGGGACAGGTTAGATGTCCTCGCATTAATATCACCACAGCACATCAACATCGCCTAAAGACGTAACTTTGTTCACACTACAGTATTCTAGCAAGTTAATGCCATTGTCAAAACTATTAACAGAGTAATAACGTGCATTTTCAGGTAGAACGCATGTACAAGCCAATAAGGTCGTTTTATAAAGAGAGAGAGAGAGAGAGAGAGAGAGAGAGAGGAGAGAGAGAGAGAGAGAGAGAGAGAAAGGAGCGAGGAATGGAGGGAGGGAAGGAGAGGTAGAGGGAGGGGCGGAGAAAGTGACAATTATGCGGTTGCTTGATATCACTATTTTTTTTTTTTTACAGCGCTATCACCTGAGAGTATAACTAAGTGAGTAATATCACTCAGGGCCCAGCCGACCGCGAAGGATTACATACATATATATATATATATATATACATATATAATATATGCGCACACACACACGCGCGTGCGCGCGCGCGCACCCACGCACAGGTTATGCTTATGCTGCACTCTATGGCTGCGATGACAAAAGAAACAGAAGTGTTCAAAGAATTACTATAATAATGAGCTTGGAGCTCAAAGAGAGAAATATACAGACAAAGACACAGACAGAGAGATAGGGGGTGAGAGATACAGACAGACAGAGCTAGAGAGAGAGAGAGAGAGAGAGAGAGAGAGAGAGAGAGAGAGAGAGAGAGAGAGAGTGACAGACAGGCAGGCAGACAGAAAGACAGTAAGACAGACAG
>CM065718.1:39550862-39555862 GCA_033310375.1 Conus canariensis
GGAGACCTGACACACACCCAAACCGAGCAAGAACATCAATACATGTTTCAAAAGACTTTCTATCCCCTGCAAGTAGGAATTCAGTGTCATCAGCGTATTGAGACAATTTGTATTCAATGTTATTCATTCTGATCCCGTGAATATCTGGATTTTCTCTTACCATTTTGGCTAGCACCTCGACACAAAGTACAAACAAATAGGGGGATACGGGGTCTCCTTGTCTGCATCCTCTTTTAACTTCCAGCCAATCTGATACCTGACCATTTACAATAACACAGGATTTTATATTGTTATGAAACACATTTATCCATCTGCATATATCTTCTTGAAATCCAAAAGCTTTTAATACCTTAAACATAAATTCCCAATTAATTGAGTCAAAAGCTTTTTCAAAATCTATGTTCAGTAATAATCCTAGTAAATTGTGCTTATCTAAGTAGGCTATTGTGTCATAGATTAATCTCAAATTATCACCTATGTATCTATTTCTAATAAATCCTGTTTGGTCTTCATTAATAACATGTGGTAGTACATTTTTCAAACGATTAGCAATGCAAGAAGATCCAATTTCATAAATGACATTTAAAAGTCAGATAGGTCTCCAATTCTTTATGTATTGTCTGGGCCTGTCACCTTTAGGAATGCACGTAATGATACCTTCCCTCTGTGCACAAGATAGTTCCCCCTTCCTGAAACTTGCATTTAGGGCTCTAACAACAAATATTCCTATCTTTTTCCAAAACACTTTAAAGAACTCTGCACTAAAACCATCTGTGCCTGGACTTTTATTATGTTTCATATTATTCAGGGCACAAGTAGCTTCTAGTGTAATTTCACCCTCCAATTCACTTGCCTCTGTATCATCCAAGCATGGAACATTATTGACTAAATCTTTAATTTCACAATTTTGTACACCACTTTCGGCATATAAAGACTTATACAATTTCTGTACCTCTTGGATAATGTCTTTCGGATTCACTAAAACATTGTCTTGCTGATCTACGAGTCTTGGCATATTTTTACTAACATAATGACGTTTTTTCTAAACTGCAAAAATAGCCACTTACTTTCTCTCCGTCAGCTATCCATCTGACCCTCGACCTCAATAGTACTCCTTCTATTCTTTTTTCCCGTATCTCTTTTAATTGTTCTTTTTTGACTTCCATAGCCCTAACGTCTTGTTCACTCTTACTTTCAATTTTATCTATACTACGAATATCTTGATCCAACGGTTTTTCTTCTGCTGCTGTTTTCTTTTTTTTTCATCGTATCATATGAGATAGTTTTTGACCGTATCTTCATCAGTAGGAAGTCTAAGAACACGTCATCAGAGATGGAAAATTGAATCTCTTCGTCAGATATTTCATTATTATTTGTGTTTATCGAGTATTCTTCTTTAACATTCTTTATTTTAGCATTTATTTCATCTAGATATAGTTTATCCTTCAAAAGAGATGTATTGAACTTCCAAAAAGTGTTATGTTTCACATTTTCTTTAAATTTTAGTTTTAGTAGGATAGCGGAGTGATCTGTTCTATATCCACAGTCAATATCTGCATCATCTACAAACGAAACCACTGAATCCGAGATGAGAAAGAAGTCTAACCTTGCTTGCTGAAAAGGGCTGGTTCTTCTCCAGGTAAAACGGAGACATTCTTGGTTTAATTCTCGCCAAATATCATTTAAATCGAGGTCTTCCATCATGCTTTCAACTGTGTCCTTTGATTTAGGATTATTTATGTGCTTATAATTATGGTAATCCCTCACCGGGTCAAGTACCAAATCGAAATCTCCACCCATTATAATATTTTGTACATTAAGTTCCATTATCTTCAGTTTAATGTTGTTATAAAACTCAGGGTCATCTTTATTTGGCCCGTATACGTTAACAAAAAGGAAGGTGACGTTTTGTATTTGAATAACAACCATAATATAATTCCCCAAATCATCTCTAACAACCCTTTTCACTTTAAACTCAAAATTATTATTAAACACTATCGCAACACCTCTTGCATTTCATGTATTACTTGAAAAATATCCTTGATAACCCCATTCCGCTAAAACATGTTTCTCCATTTTTTTTCTCAATATGCGTGTCTTGTAAGAAATAGACAGAACAGTTTTTGTTTCTCAAATAATGAAAGACATCTCGTCTTTTCTGAGGCCCATTCAGGCCTTGGCAGTTAACCGATAATATAGATATGTTACTATCCATTATTTACACAGAAGGGACAAAAAATATATTGTTCTGCTAGGTCCAACATCAAAATATACTTACATACATTAAACAAAATAAGAACCATTTGTCCAACCAATTGATAGCTGATGATTACATGAGGTAAGAAAAAACAATTCCCAGTCCCAAAGGAACAAAATAGCACACACACAAATCTAAAAGATTTAAAACAAAAGAATAAGAAACACATGTCTGTGGACATAATATACCCTCACAGACAGAAAAAACGAATAAACGAGAATGATGTATTAAACAAAAATAAATAAATCCACTTGACAAGCGTTGGCATTCTTCGGGGCCCTTGAACATATTTTTGACAATCAAATAAGAACAAAACACCACTCTGCCAAGTAAATGTCACAGAGGCAGAAACAAAAAACATAATCTGCAGCAGATTAAGACAGTTGGGGTGGTCAAGAATACAGGGTGAAGGTGATGAAGGGAGGGGAACACACACACACACACACACACACACACACACACACACACACACACACACACACACACACACAATGTGTGCGTGTGCGCGCGCGCGTGTGTTCTGGTGCGCGCCATCTGTGTTTAAAACATTATGTTCATTATCAATGATGTAGCCTACATCACAATTGATCGCACATCAGCATTGATCGCACACCAACACAAAGTAATTCATATCTTATCTAATTGCAACACACACACACACACACACACACACACACACACACACACACACACACACACAGAGAGAGAGAGAGAGAGAGAGAGAGAGAGAGAGAGAGAGAGAGAGAGAGAGAGATCATGACTTCCAGTTCCAGTATCCCAGCGACAGTATAAAAAGGCTGCTACAAATCCATGTGTGCTGTCAAAACTTTCAACATCAAACAGCTTTCCAACAATAAGCCATGCCCTTTCTTCCAGTGCTCACTCAAAATACAGAGGGAGAAATGAATCCTGCCACCACATCAACCTGGGAGCAGAGGGGAGGGGAGGGGGCAGGGGGAGGGAAGAGGGGAAGGAAATCCTGTCACAAAAACAACTAGGAAACCAACGAATAGATGCAAACAATGAGCATTTTCACCAGACAAAAACACGAAGGACAAACAAAGCCGCTGGGTCTCCACAATCTTAAATTTCATTGGCAAGTAAAACCACAAAATGAGCAAAGGTACATGATCATGACAAACAATGCAAAGCCTCAAACTACAAAGACAATTGTTAAAGAAAATATGAAAGTGTGTAAGGAAAAAAGAATCAAGACTTGTTTTGCTTTACATTCCAAATCTTTTTAGGTCTAAATACCTTCATTACAACATGTATAAATATCGAGGTGGGTGTTTTTCTTTTTCTTTTTTTTTCTCCTCCTTCCTCCCTCCATGTGTGTTTACCATTCCCAAATTGTGTACGCATATGTGCGCGCGCACGCGCGCGCGCGGACTGCCCACGCGCACGCAAGTGAGCTAGCATGTGCATGTGTTCGAGGGGTATGTATGTTCGTGCGCGCATGCATGTCCGCGCACGCGCACACACGCACACCAAAAAAGGATAAGATACATTTTAAAAGCTATTAAAAAAACAAACCAAAACAAAAAAACTATTCAAAGATGAAACGCAGCAAACAACACATCCTGCAGTTCCATTTGGAAATCATAGCAAACGCACTGTCAGCCTGTGATGTAATCATTAGTGGAACGTATCATGCCATCTCTCTTGCAAACAAAGTATCAATATTTGTGTCAGTGTCTATTTTCAGAGTTTTTCCATTTTTTAATTTAGTCAGGATTTTGCCGTTGCTCGACCAGGACGCCATGGGAGTGTGCTTTTTGCAGAAGTTTGTAATTAGTCTGGGTTAGATCTTCACTTACAGTCACCCCTGTTTGTTTCAACTTCCTGCGGGAAGCGAGCACCAAACCTCTCTGTCGTCGGGAGAAGAACCTCACAATGATGGGGCGTGGTCTCCCGCCCGCCGTGGTCACCCTCCCTGACCGGTGGGCAATCTCCACATCGGCAGAGGACACAGGCACCCCCAGCTGCTTGGTAAACATGTCGACGACCTTCTTTACACAGTCGTCGACGCTTTCTGCTCCCTGATCCTCGCGGACACCAAACACCCTCAGATTCCAGTTCCGCCCATGCTGCTCCTGGTCGTTGACGGCGCGCCTGACGTCGCTGGCTTCCTTAGAGTGTTGGGTCAACTGCCTCCTCAGTTCAGTGTTTTCCTCCCGCAGCCTGACCACCTCCGTCTTCATAGTATCTTTTTCGTTTTGGAGTTCAAAAATCGAGCTCTCTAGCTGCTCGATTCGATTTGTAAAAAACACAGTCAGTTTTTCAATCTCGTCTTTAACAATTTGATGCACATCTTCTTTTGTTGAGAGCTTGGTCATGGAGGCTTTCATCTCACACAGTGTTTCGTGTATCTCCATGTCGTCTTAGAGAATGTATTAACATAAATTATTCGGAAAGATTGACAGATATAAAGCATTTATTCAAAGTATGGGTAAAACGTCAGATAACTCCTCTTGGCAGAGTTGCCATACTAAAATCAATTATTCTTTCAAAATTGACTCATTTATGGTTACTTTTACCGAACCCACCTGATATATTTTTTCAGACATGTCAACGCATTTGTTACAAATTCGTTTGGAGTAACAAGACAGATAAAATTAGCCGCAAAATTTCACACAAAAGTATTACAAATGGTGTCATTGGTATTCCTGACTTAAAGATATTTGTTTTATCTTTAAAGCTGTCTTGGATTAGGAAAGCGGAAAAATCAACTCATAAATGG